>CM053598.1:80095782-80123440 GCA_028646575.1 Pseudocheirus occidentalis
GGACAGAGAATAGAAATGTTTCTTAATTGAAAAAATAAAATTTAATAAAAAAGTTAAAAAAGATGGGTTTGAATATTTTTATTTGTACTTACATCCCTTCTAAACATTAGGGTTAGTCTACTTTTGGAAAATAGAGGTTTGACTTCACTGTTGCTCTTAAGAGTTAGTTCCTTTGGAGTTTTGGATAGTAAGAATTAGCAAATTAAGAAATTATTTTAAAGCTTCAGGGCTAATGTCATATAAATTCTAATATCTGTGTGTTTCACCGGTTATCAGTTGGGTAAGAGATGTGATAAATATTAAATATACCCCAAGTGCCATGAAAAATGACAAAAAAGATGATGCATTTCTATGGATGTTCCTTGGTATTCTAACTTGAAAATGAGGTCAGTCACAAATTTAAAAATAAGAGCCACTGAGATTACTGTCAGAAAAAAAGAACCATTTATATTATTTTAAATTAAAGGAGTTTAAACATATCTTTGAAAAGGTCTTTAATATGTGAACACAGAATATTTCAAGAAAAATGGTTCTGCATGATGCATTTATGATGCTTTGGAATGGTGATATTTTGAATTTAAAGTTATTTATCTGGTTAAAACAACCAAGTTATTTGCCAACTAAGGATTCAAGCTATGGAAAATTTATTTGTGTAGAGGAAGAGAATTCAGAACTGAAAATAAAATAAAATTGAATTAAAACCAAAAAAACCTAAAAATTTATTTATGCTAACTAGATTGTATTACAAAGATTTATATAATTCAAAAGCTGGCTGGCATAGTGACACAGCACCGGACTTGAGTCCAACGTTGCCACTTTTTAGTTCCAATAAGTCTTCCAGTATGAGCCACATAAAGGACTAGATTTCTGTGACCTAAGGATCAGCCTAGATAAATTCAGTAAGGTTGATGATCACTGGTGAATTTTTTCAGCCACAGAAACTAAAGAATCTAAGGTAGAAGGGGAGCTACCTGGATAAATCATAGTTCTTTGGAGATAGAATGATCTGTCAGAAATAACCCTGGACTTGGAATCAGAATTATATTCACTTTCTGGCTATGAGTTATTAGCTGTGACTCTGGGAAGTCATTTCCTCTGGGGTACTCTTCACTCATTTGTAAAATTAGAGGTGTGAACAAGACCCTTTTAAACATTAACATCCTGGGATTTTGTTATTAATAGTTACTAGTGAAAGGGATTGGGATTTGACCTATGATTTAACTGACATAGCGAACACTCAAAGAAGATACTCCCTGTGAGACCCATGTAGCTGGGCACTTTATCTTATAGTCTTACAGGGGCCTAAAGACACTGTGGAATGAGCAGCCAGTATGTGTCAGAAGCTGAATTGGAACCCAGGTCTTTCTGGCTCTGAGGTCAAGTCTATTGCTATGACACCCTGCTTCTCATTAGAAATAATTATTCTATGACAAAACATATACATGACAAAATATTTTCTTACTTTCAATTTTGTATTAAACTAAACATACTGGCCTGCATTGTTAATTGTAAACATGAATGGGCCCCTCTAAGAAAATTTATTCTAAGATCAAGTCCTAAGCTATAACTACAATGATGTCATAAACCTTCAAGATTGCCACTATAGTTACATAAAATATGTTCAAACTTCTCCTTAAGAAACAAATTGCAAAATCTTTGAAAGAGGATTTGTTTAGCCCAACCTTTCACCCTATGCAACAATTCGTTCTATAGTATTACTGACAGTCATCTAACCTCTTGAGACAGGAAAGTGTATTATCTAGACTTTATGGAGTAGCTGGCTCCACTATGGGACTTCCTCTAATTTTCATAGATTCGGTTCTGGTTCTCTCCTACAGAGTGAGGCAACTTTTACTGCTACCTCTATATGATCATCCTTCAAATATTTTAAGACAGCTAATATGTTTTCTTCTAGTCTCTTTCATATAACACATATTGAGCATCTCCAATTGGTCTTAGGATTTTAATATATAATCATTTCAAGTATAGTATTATGTAAATTTTTATAAATTAAGTTCTTTTACTTATAGAAATACTGGCAAGCTTTAAAGTGCCATGATTACAGACTATCTAAAATGGAAATTTTATATATTAGACTGAAAGCAATCAGATTAAAACATTTTGAAATTTTAATGCTACCCACTAATTAGTTCCTTAAAATCTCAAATTTCAAGCTATGACAACTGATTATCCATATAGTAAAATTTCTTTCATGAAACAGCTTAGTATATGAAAACAAAAAGGCATAAATAATACAGAAACATGATCTTAGAGAGAAAATATTTCATCTGTTTAATGAAAAAAGTACAAAGCTTTGGAAAAGGAGACATCAGATTTCAGTGCATACTGTATAAGCACATACTTTGTATGAATTACTTTTTGCTTCTCTTGATTAATAAAAACATTTTCTCATATCAGTCTCCAACTTCATTTACATTATTAAACTGCTTTAAAATGCATAGTGAAGATTAAGAAGATCAGTTTGAAAATGTAGAAACATTAAAATGAATAGCACAGTAGAAAAATATTCATGTTTACATAATGTGATTTACAAATGCACAGCATAGTTTCTTTTAAAACAATTCTGCCTAAAGATAACATCATATATATCTAGAGTCACTGTGTCCTATTTAAATAGAACTTTGCTGCATTTTATCTTTAGAGAGCAAAATAAGATGAAATCAGAAGATTTGAATCAAACCTTTGGAATGACAGATATGAAAAAGACAGCAGGCCAGTCCAACGGCATGCTCAGAAACTAAATTCTTAACTTTTTCTGTAACACAAACAACAGGAAAAGCACAAGGTTCCTTGATTTGTCTAGCTCAAGGTTGCAGTTCAAAGCAATGTTTCAAATTGTTTGATTCAAAATAATGAAGTTGAAATCAGAATCAATTTTAAGTTATCCATTATACGTATGTGGATTAACTACATCAATTTAAAAACCCCAAGGTAGCTTCCTCTAGCAATGCCACTGTTAACCAGTATATGCTTAAGAAGATGACTCATAGTAACAAAGCCATCCTGTTATTCTCTGGGGCTCATGTATCCAGCTAACTCTCCTCAAATATAAGCACACACTAGTAACCTAAATTTTGAATGCTGTGTAAAGATTCAGGATTAGAGTGTGCTGAGAAAATGGGTATTTTTAAAATGGATAAATCTGGATGACTGATTTTAACAGTATTCACTTAGGGAGACATTGCAATCCTTTATCAGAAAAAAAATCTGGGGTTTAGTAAAGTGTTGCAGACCACACAACAGTGGATAATACACATTAGTGCACAAAGCCACTGAATGCTTCTCCTGCTGGCACAAAATTGGTAAAATACCTATAACAATCACACATGTTGTCACATGACTGCGCCCTATTAGCCCTCGCTAATATGATTCAATTTTGTTCAACAATATACCTTAATACATATTTCCCATGAGGTCAAATAAAATGAAACCATGCAAATAAAATATTTGTTCTTCTGTTTCTAGATACTGACATTTCACTTACTTTTAAATGCTAAATACGCTCCAGGCTTCTGGGGGGGAAAAAACCAGTGCATTACACTAGTCTTGTCCATATCATTCCTGCATTGTGATGGCAAATTTAAGTCTTTCAGGTAAAACAAACAAACATACCTGAACGGCCCAATCTTGCTTAACTAAAGATCACGAGGGCAATGAGGACTACAGAAAATTGAAGAAGATGAACTTGTATGAATTCAGTTAAACTGTTAAAAGGGCATACTGCTTAAGTGTTTGGTTTATTTTTTTTTAAAGTATATGATTGGTGGTCTAGGTAGGGAAGTAGATTTAGAAATACTTAGAATTCTTTCTCTTTGTCCTGGGGTTTTCAGTAGAACAAAATGTCCTCTGCTATACTTGAAAGCAGCATGCCAATGAAGAAGAGGCACACATCAAACAATGCCTAACTATAGCTATGCAAACATTCCACAACAAGTATCTGGGGTTTTTAACTTTCCAGCTCTGACTTCATGGTATTGACCTTTGAAAATAATTAAACCAAATCAACAGTTAGGAACTGAGGGGAGTGCATTCTGAAGACCTGAAAAGAGACTGCCATTTTATTTCAGCTATCTACAGGTAAGACAGCGAACCAGCAGCAACTAATCTGACCTGATCTCTTAACACTGGAAAGGTCCAGGGTTTGTTCACCATATTGATTACAGTCAAGTTAAAGTGGGGATTAAACACACAAGAAAGGAGATTTAGCCTCTAACTCACAAAAAACTCACTGTTTTTACATTACTCTACTGAAAATTTTTAAAAAGTTTTTTTTGACAAAATTAACATATTGCTACACCTATTGCTCTTATTGCTCCAATTATTTCAATAATGAATCCAATTACTTCATGTCAAGGTATCAGGTATCATGTATCATGTAGGAATGAGGAACAGGGAATCTTGCTTATTACTAACCAGTTGTATCATAATAAATTGAATGCTTTACTTGAACTGTCTCTAACTATAGAATACCACTATGAATTAGAGCTGGAAGGGCTGTCATTTTGCAGATGAGGAGACTAAGACCTGTGAAGATGAAGTGCTCTGCCCAAGGTCACACAGCCAGGTAGTGGCAAAGCCACAACTCATGTCTCTGGATTCACAATACCACTCTATTTAAATATGACATCAATTCATCCTAATGCTGATTTTTAGAATTAGGCCTTATGGTCTTGAAAACTATGATCATATGAGAGCAATGAGCTGATAACTGAAAAAACTTAATGGTTGAACTTGGGTAATTTTGGATCACAACTTAATGACATTACACTGTTTTTACAACAGGGCCTAATGATTAAGTAAAGGGTCAAACAGGCTGTAGGGAAGGGAAATCAGGGTCACTATCACATTAGTGTCTTGTCATGGGGTGGAGGTAGAGGGGGTAGAAGCTACCCACTATATGTGTTTCATTTGTGTAATACAGTTCACTCAATGCCATACATAAACTGTAGGCATTCTGTGTATGTGTTAACAGGTTGGCCAATTAACAGTTTCTACATCTCTTTGCCTATTATTAAATTCTTCTTACTTGAATATTCATGAAACTCTTTTAAGAATTCCAAACAATCCAATGCTCAGGAATTCATTTTTTAATGTGTCCTGACAGCAAGGTCTTAATTTTACTCCTAAGGATAAGTAAGAAAGCAACAGTAGTACAGTTGACATTGGAAAGTTAGTGAACCTTCACAATGGGAGGTTGTAAGAAATAGACGTATCTGCCAAGAATGCAGAATCTCTCACAGTACTCTGGGCACTGTATGAATCTAAGAAAAAAAGAGAATACTAAATATCTAAGGAATGAATTATTAAAAATGAGCTCTTTTAGACTGGATGCCACAGCAACAAAGCTCAGAAGAAGATATAACTAAAATGTTTATGTTCACTTTCAATGTCACTAGTATGATAATTTGCAGTACTTTAAATTTCCTTTAAGGAAATCACTGGTAAGTTTTCTTTTTTATTAGACATATTGATAGACTATGGCTAACACCGACTTTAATTATTATCCAATTTTAAAAAGCATGAAAGGAGAAAATTATCTCTTTTTAGATCTAAATTTTTAAAATAAAATTTCCTTGTTCGTTTGGGAAAAGTGTATATGAGAAATTTCTTATTTGGCTCTAGATATATTAGATAAAATTGTAACATTTGCTATAAAATTCAGAATGAGATGCATCTACTTTGGGTTTTGCAAGAGGGAAGGGGATATTACTGGACATTCCAGAAAGACTTCAATAGCTCTGCAACATGGATTCCGAGAGCACTATGATGTAGTGAGATATCAGTATATTTATGTTCCTGCTTACTTAAGAGAAACTATTAGGAATTTAACCAAAAAATGGTTTTGTAAAGAACTCAAAAGTATATAAATTAATAATGAAAGAGCAAAAATGGGAAGATCAATTCCATTTTCTTACTTCTTCAGAATACAGTTTAGGAAAGCTGAAATTGGTTAATAAGAAGGCACAAAAGAGATAGCTGTTCTAAAGATTTTTAAAAGCTGCAAAATATCAGCGTTTACTTCATCATAGTTGATTTTGAGGATGTTAAAAGATACAGAGTATTACAGTATGTTCATCTACTTAAAAATGTCTTCACACGTAAATTAGTGACAATTCAGTCAAAAATAGATTTAAACTAGTCAAATAATGGTGATAGTCATTAAATATAAACAAATAAGTGGCTTGAATATGATGAGTACAGACCAATAGGGTTTTTTTTTATTCCAGAAGAAAAAAGATTATGTAGTGAGGATTTTTAATTTTTTTCAATATAATTTCATATTTTCTTACTGTATTAAAAAGTCTCCTGTGTTTTAATGATACTATCAACTGTGAATTGTATTTATCACAAAGACAAATGAAAATGAGGAAAAAGAGTATACAGTATGTAGGTAGGCCATTATAACAATAAAAAATTGGATAGTTCAAAATTTTCAACTTTGTCTTATTAAATATTAAGAATAATAATTTTTAAATGAGCCAAGACATCACAGTAGTCTATTGTGTATATCAGCTGCAACCTTATATTTAAAATCAGCACAGACTTTTCTCTGTAAAAAGATTAAGCCCTTGAACAAGCCAGAACAGTATATTTAAAATAAATATTTATTTTGCGCAATAACTACAGAAGCACTGAGTTCACGTGGATAAAATCTGAGGAAATCCTACCAATAATCTATACAATGTTGCTACTAAAAATAAAAAAGCATGGCTACAAATCAGCAGAATGATGTTGTATAAGCACAACCTCTACTTCGAGTTTACTTCACAAATATTCATTTATTTAGAGGCAGCGAGGAGGTGCAGTGAACAGAGTACACACCCTGGAGTCAGGAGTACCTGAGTACAAATCCAACCTTCAACACTTAACATACTTATTAGCTGTGTGATCTTGGGCAAGTCACTTAACCCCAATTGCCTTGCCTTTTCCCCTCCAAAAAAACCCCATAAAAATCAGTTTATTTTGTTAAAAAACGTATGCAGATACCTTATCATAGGCATTTAATTACATTCCTTTTCATCAAAATGTTAATGATTAATCACACTAGTACTGGGCAAATTAAATTAAGCCACTGCCAAGCAAAAATTAAAAATGTGCAAAAGGCAATGAATACAGCAAAAACCAAAGAAATATTATCCCCAACTACTCTTTCTTCCTTATATATTTGCTTCAGTCTGATAACCTATTAAAATTCTATTCTGTTCAATACTGGACATTTTAGTGCTCTTTTAAAGAACTTACTCTATTCACCAATTTAATTGGCCTATGGTAAATAAGTATTATCAATGAGAAAACAGTTGCAGCTGGCTGCATGATAATTTTAAAAAATTATACTTCAAACATGTCTCCCTAAGTGAGTACTGTTAAAATCAGTCATACAGATTTATCCATTTTAATATTGAAGACATAAACTTAGCTTGAAAGAGACAAAGAAAAAAATCACAGTTCTAAAAATAGTCTTTTAATTATATAAAAATAATAAACTTGTCAATATAGTTATCATAAAATATTTCTGAATAAGCGTTCTTTAAGAGAGCACATAATTGAGGATACTTGTAAATATATTTGTGATAAAAAATATTTTTGAATTAAATTAAGTGTACTTTTGGAGAACATTTCAATGTATGCATGCTCTTTTGGAATAGGAAATGACTGAGCCAGAATACTCTCATCCTGTCCAACTGGAAAAGATAATCAGGTGAGAATTTAGAGTATTGTTCTTTCTGGACAAGTTCTAATACTAAGACAATAGTTATAATATTATGCCATCTTTTGCTACTAAAGCTCATTCTTGTGTTTTATGAAAGAAATTTATGAGCTAATAAGACATAGAATCCAAAGTTCTTATTTCCCATTTATTATGAATTTTGAAGTCTTTTTAAAAGGATTTAGCAAATAAACAATTTAACTCAAATTTCCTAATTAAGCTAATTCCTTAACTAGAGTTTCAACCATGAGAGATGACAGCAGATAATTATTTCAAATTGACCACTTATCAATACAGAAAAATGGGTCAGTAATACTCAATTATATTTCATGTCCTAGCACTGTGATGTATGTACAAATCTCCTGGTATTGTCTCATGAAAGAAAAAAAAAAGGCATGCCTCTTCATATACTCACAAAGTATTTGTCAATTGAATGAATAAATATTGTTCCCTTGATGTTTTTAAGAACAAGACATTTGATCAAATTGTGAGCAGGTTCAGTTTTTGTAGAAAGTAACAGATATGACAAACCATCTCAACAATTAACTAAAAGGTGTCAGAAAAAGCCTTGAAGATATTTTTAAAATTGTAATTTAGGGGAAAATGTCATTCTCATCCTAGTACATATTTTACAGTTACTTCAACAGAATAAAAGAATAAGCTTTTATGGGTTACAAATTAAAAAAAAAAAGTAGTCCTTCTAAGTGTCCTCAAAAGTTACTCTTTTTAGTAAAGAGAAAAGAGAGATCATCAGAACAACCTAAATTCAGCTCTGACAGTATATGGAGAATGTACAATGTACTATACCTATTGACAGTAATGGAGTTTTTCAACTTTGAATATTTAAAGAGTTGTTTTAAAAATAACACAAAATTAATAGAGTTTTAATTTTGGAAGAGAGAAATGAGAGATCAACCAAATATATTTGCATTTCATATTAATACAGAAGGATTAAAGTCCATAAGGTACTAACAGTGTTGATCTGATTTAACTGCCAGTCACATTGAATTCTCTAATGTTACTATAAATAGTAACACAAAAAAAATCCCTTTTCTTTACAAAACTAGAACATTTGCTGGATCACATTCACTGTTTGGTATAACTACAGTAAGTATTTCAGCCCAAGTTCAAAGAGTAGCTTTCAAAAAAGTAGCATTCAAAAGCAATCTGTGCTTTTTTTTTTTTTTGGTTATAAGGCTATCCTCCTCACACAAGGCAAACATAATGGTATCAGAGCAGCAGACTCAATGTGCATAAAATAGGTAAATCTATATTTTAAATAAACATTATGATTCAGGTATTCACAGAAGAGAACAATGAACAAATCATTAAGGTTCTCTTTTAAAATTTTACTGTGATAGACAAACCGTTTTTATTTATAGAAAGAACCTATGTCTTAGATTCAGATAATTCTTTAAAAAATTGTAGATCTAATCTTGGTTCCTATGAAAGAAAGGTATTGTAGATTTACTGAAAGACACTATAGAGTTTAATAAAGGCAAATTAGATAAAGCACTACATATTTTATCAACTGCACCTAATTTTACCAGTCCTAATATGGACCTCCAATATTTCGTTTCAGTACAGTTATATTGCAGAGCCACAGTCCAAACTATAACCTAGGACTTAATTATTCCACAAACTGAATGTGGATATTTCTCTATATAATAAATAAATAGAAAGTTAACATAATTTCACTTAAATAGCAGATGTAGTCATAAAGTAATGAATTTCAAGTTATTCTGTCTTAAACACTAGGTGATAAGGGACAGAAGGAAAGCCATCTGTTTGGTTGCTTGTATAAAAATAGTGAGCAATAAGTTAAAGTGACTGGCTGCATTGTGGAGCATTAGTCGTCTAAAATACATATCTCAGCTCTACTGGAAGTGTGTCACTGTGGTGTGTATTAGCAATCTGTAAAGGCTGACTAAACAGAATTCCTTTCATCATACAGGCACTGCTGTCTGCACTACAGTAATAGAGGCACACGCAGATGGACACAACCACTTCAGAGGACAAGGAACTGTGAGGAATCTGCAATGATATCACAGGCTGCTTAGAGAGACTTCTAATTTCTCCTGAGCAAGTCTGTCCTTCAAGAATCCATTCATTACCTAGAAATAAAAAATAAAATCATTAAGATCACGTAACTGGAGAATAAAGTCCTTTTTCATTATGCATTTATAGGCTATCTTCATAGTTTTTTCCTTTATGTGAACAATACTATACCAAACTCATAAATCTCAGTCTATTGAAACTGAAGTGTGCTAAATACTAAAGGCTGAAATTATCTCAAGTATTTCTCTGTAATTTTATGCTCTTGAATTATTTATAACCTAATGCCTTTACACTAGCAAAATGAAATATTATTACAAAAATTCTGGAACAACTTTAATTTTTTTTTTTTTGCTTTTTTTGGAGGGCAATTGGGGTTAAGTGATTTGCCCAAAGTCACACAGGTAGTTTTTGTGTCAAGTGTCTGAGGTCAAATTTGAACTCAGGTCCTCCTGACTCCAGAGCTGGTGCTCTATTCACCGTGCCACCTAGCTGCCCCAACTTTAATTTTCTATAAAAAATGTTAAACTACTTAAAAATTATATATTTTGATAAAAAATAGTCTTAACATAAAAAAGACAAAATACTTGGCCTGGGAAATGCAAGTTTCTGTTGCATATAATTTCATGGTAACTCATTTCCTTTCTCTCTGACTACTTATAAAGTGCTATTGGCTGGGAAACTAGGCAACCAAGGCTGTTAAGAATTGCTTATGAATAAATAAATTAGTAATATACTGAAGCAATAAAGTGTACAGAGTTAATGTTATTGCTTTCTGACAGCTATTTTGTATTGTCAGAAGCCATATTCACTGACTTTTGTATTCAGAATTATTTTCTGCACAGTTGAAGTTGTTGGAAATCCAACTTTCAAGAAGGAGGCACTGTAATGTAGAAGAAAGAACACTGGACCACAAGTCAAGAGAACTGGATCCAACTCCAGAGAACTGGATCCAACTCCAGAGAACTGGATCCAACTCCCAACTCTGCCACTAATTAGTTATGATATATTTAATTTCCCTGGGTCTCAGTTTCCTAAGATTAACATTAAAGTGTATGACTTTAAGTAAGATGCTACTGCAACTATTCTTTTTCAACACAACTGTGGGAGGAAGAGCTGTCACTCCCAGTTTGCAGATGGATAAATGGAAAGAGAAACGGTCCTCTACAAACTATGAGTTAGTTGTAGGGATGGCTAATGCCTCAAGTTTTCTGCCACCTCATTTAGTGCTCTTTCTCCCATAGTTAATATCTCTGGTAATTACAATTTAATTGTATAGGCTTAACAAGACATTTTGCACATGATTATGTTTCTTCAACTGGCACCAAATGCCAATTAATTATACTTAATAACGCGTCCATTCTTGTTATACCTTATAACAAAAACATTTTTTAAAAAGAATATAATTTCATTCCCTTTTAACTTTGAGGCAGCAATCATGACATAGGAGGAGCTCTTTGTAAATTTTAAGAATATTATATACTGGTCAGTTTGTTAGAGTAGATATATCAGCTTTTTTTTTTTCCACTGGCTGGGATATAAATAAGTGAGTTTTAACTCCTCTGACTCATACGCAGTTGCCTTTCTCTCTTTTTCCTTTTTGTCTATTTTCTTTCTGCTTCCCTGTGAATACCACCGGCTATTTCACAGAACCACAGAATTTTAGAACCTATGTATGTAGTTTAGCCTCATCTTATAGATGAAAAAACCAAGGTCCAGAGACCTTGCCACTTATTTAATGCCACACAATCAGCGAGTGACAGGCTGGAACAAAAATCAAAGTCCCCTGACATCCAATCCAATGATCTGCTGTTTTCACTGTCATTCCTAGTTTTAGATTTTTCTGTTTAGAGCGGCTCCTTTCAGGAAAAACATAATAATGGCAAGAATAAGCACAGGGCTATGTCCCAATTAATTTGGACAACGACTGATATGTAACTTCAGGTGAATTACTATTTTTTAGTAAATGAGAGAAAATATCAAAGAGTAATGATGGTCACCAAAATGGCGGTTAAAAGGGGACAGGTAATTCTAAGTGTCTAACCTCAGAAATAAACCTAGGTCTTCTGACTAAAAGTTGAATGTCTTTTCACAAGATTCTGAGAAAGAAAAAATCTGAGAGGAGAAAGACTTTAAATTATTATAATTTAATAATAATAATTGCAATAACAATGATAATAGCTAGTATTTGTAAGGTGCTTTATGATTTCCAGAGCAGTTAATCTATTACCTCATTTGATCTTCACAACAATGCTGGAAGGCAGATGCCATTATTATCCCATTTTACAGATAAGGAAATCAGAGCTGAGAGAGTGACTTGCCTAACTCACACAGTCTGTAAGTGTGAAGAAAACTCTGAACTCAGGTCCTCCTGACTCCACACCCAGCCCTCTATTCACTGTCTGTCCCTATTCTATCAGGTGATAATGGAGGAGGGGAAGCATATGAATATCTTACGTCATAGGCAACATTCCTAATTCACTCACCTTCAGCTGTTAGAAACCAGAAACTAGGTGCTCCTTCAGTCAGTTTTGTTTCTGCAGGAAGATCTAATCTTAGTATAAACTGAAGATTCTTTCCAGGAGACACAGTCAATGCTGAAAGCTTAACATTCGGAGAAGATTTAGGAAGTCTGGGTAGTTGTATTGTCTCCTGCGTTTCTAGAAATGGTCCATCAACAACAGCAGTTTCTGAATTGATGACAGAGAGCTATAAAATTGTTTTAAAAAGTTACTAAGCACAAATGTATTTAATGGGTTATTTTATTTATAATAGCCTATCTGAAGTAGAAAGAAGAGTGATAAGAGACACTCACAAATTCAAAAGATATAAAGTTCAAGAAAGGGGGCAGTAATAAAACCTATGGTCTCAGATTCCTATACACAAATGTACAGGTGTAGGCAATAAAGAAAGTGAGCTAAATCAAAGAGACAATTTAAAATTAACATCAGCAAGACTTGGTAGAACAATGTCCAAGATTGGAATATAGCACAGGAAGAATATACCTTTATAAAAAGGAACGAATTAGGTTGAAATATTGATGTAAGGGGAATAGAGTAGCACTGTACAGTAAGAAGGGAAATCTAAGAAACCAGAGGGAAAGCACAAAAACTGAAAGAGGAAATAGATAAAGTATTTGGGTATCATATCACAAGCCTGGCAACAGAGGTACGATATAGTAATAATGGGAAACTTCAGTTATCAGGACATCTGCTTGTACTCTTCCTCTTTCATCAGGACTATCAAGAAATTGTTAACTTCATCTTTCAAATGGTGCAGAGGCCAATGAGGGCGTGGATATTAACTCTCACCAACAAAAAGGAACTTAGTACTAAAGTGGATGCTATGTAATTGTCCATTTAATCTCCCCTGAACTTCTCTATTCCTTGTTTCATTAAGAACTCTTCCCCTAACCATAATTGTGAAATTTCTTTCATTTTCCTCTAATTTTATTGAACTAGACCAAATTACAAGAAAACACATCTTGAGAGATCTCCATCTCCATCTAGTTCTAAACATATCTAGTTTATTTAGGGGTTGTTCAATTTTTCCTCCCTCAAATTAAGTTAAAAACATTTTTTTTCTCATTCTGACAATCTAGGTATTTTTGGTTTTTTGTAAAGAGCAATTAGGTTATTGCTTTTTTTTCTGGCATATAATTGTGCACAATAGTTTCTGAGAAACTTCCTTTAATTCCCTCTTCATTTGTTGTGAATTCTTTTTTTTCCCCTTCCAATTTTGATACTGATATTGTTTTTCCTCTTCCCCCTCCTCCTCATCAAATTAACTAACAGTTTGCTCATTTTATTAGTTGGTTTCCTTTTAAAAATCTGACTCCTTGTATTAATTATAAATTCAACTTCATTTATCTCTTCTTTGATTTTCAGGATTTAAAATTTTGTGTTTAGTTGAGCTGTTAAAATTAAAAGCTGTGCCTTTCCAATTCTTTTAGTTGCTTGGTCATTTTAATGATCTATTCTTCTTCTCTTTGGTTGATTAAATTATTTAAAGATAGAAATTTCCCTTTCAGAACTATTATGGCTGCATCCCAATGATGACACTTCACTGTTGTAATTTCCTTTGTTTAGATTATCTTTTCTCTGATTTATTCTTTGATTCATCAATTCTTGGTATCAAATCAATCAGTACCTATTTAATTTGAATTTTTTCTATATATATATATATCCTTTACTGATTATAATTTTACTACACTGTTGTCAGCAAAGGGTGTTTAATATTTCTCCTTTTCTACATTTATTTATGAAATTATATTCTGGCACACAGTCAATTTTTGCAAAGGTAACATGTTTATCAGAGAAATATGAGTATTTTTGTCTATTCCCATTAAATAATTACCAAAGATCTGTCATATCTACCTTTTCTAAAATTCTACTGAATTTCATAATTTACTTCTGGCTTAAAGTGTTCTAGATTTGTCTAGATCTGAAAGGATCTCACTGAGGTCCACTAATAGAGTCTGGCTTTCTATTCTGCATAATTCAATGAACTTTTCTTTTTAAGTTTATAGATTTTATGCCATTCAGTGCATATATGTCAAGAAATGATTGTTTTATTGAGCCATGAAGCATAATATAGTTTCTTTGCTATTTCTTTTAATCATTTTCCTTCTAAAAATTCATCTGAAGCTTAAAAAATTCTGCTCAATTCCTTCATTTAATTTTATGTGAGGATTTATACTTCAAGTAGGTTTTTTGGTAAATAACATGTTGGTTTTTATTTTGTACTCTAATCTATTACTCCCTCCCCCTGCCATGAGTGGGCTCATTCTATTCATCTTCACTGTTATAACTGTTAATTGTGTATTTCCCTCCTTTAAATCCTTATTGTTTTTCTTCTTTTCCTCCCAGCTCTATCTACTACATTATGTTGACTCTCTAATAGCTCTTAATGCTAAAAGGAAAAATCTAGAAGAGTTTTTAACAAGAATTAAAATAAGGAGATTACTTCTCTTCAATCTGTACTATTTTTTTTCAAATTTTATCTAAATTTTAGTGCCTTAGAAAATCAAGCTCCTGTGCTTCTTTTGGCAAGGTTAGCTAATAATTTATCCTACCATCAGCAATTAAGACTACACATTTAAAGGTTAATTTAACAACAATCAATATAAATGTATATACATACTTACATGTGTGCATATGCATATCTGTATGTATGTGCATATATACATACATATATAAATAGAAATATATATATATATATATATATATACACACACACACACACACACACACACATATATAAGCATACATATAAATATAAATAAATATATGTTCCGACCTGTGATTTCATCACTGTCTGAATTTGCTGGTGTGTAACTTCCCTCCAGCAAAACAAATGACAACTTGTTTTAATTTATAGTTTTAAAGAGTTGCCTGGGAACACTGAGAGGTTAAGCGATCTGCCCATCATGCCATAAGCTTATATGTTTCAAGGATACGAACACAGTTTTTTTTCTGACTTCAAAGGTGGCCCTCAATCTCTTATACTAGGTTACTGTTCTTGTGCACATATAAATACATATACAAATAAATGTAAAAAGAATTGGAACTCTGAGCTTCCCCCCCACTCTGTTTTAGCAGGACCATCAATACTTCTCCAAGCTATAACATCCCTCTCAAACTCTCAGCACAGATGGAACATTTATTTTAAGAATAACAGGATATCCTTAAATCAATCTTGTTGGTTTGCTTATCAAAAAATATTGTGGGCAATCGTTTACTATTTTAAGTAACTGTCTTCAATCATTTGACATAAGGGGATTTTGTCTAGTTTGTGCTTTAAATTCTATAAGAAAGCTGATAACAGATTTAACCCAGTAAAATGTTTAATTTAAAATCATAAGATTTTTACTTACCACAGAAATAATTTTTGTTTCCAAATCCATCACTTTAATTTGATGATTATTTGTATCAGCAATATATAGCAAATTACCATCCTCTCCAATGCATAAGCCTCCAGGTTCATTAAAAGTTGACTCTGTAGAAGTTGAGCTGATAACATTACTTGCTTCTCCTGTACCCGCAACTGTAGTGCAGCTTTTTGTTTTGGGATCCACAACTTTAATCTAAGGAAAAACCAATAAATTTTATAGATTCAGAAATAGGATATGTTATTTTCTTTCTTTAAAATTTCCTTTTTTTTATTAATTTATTTTTAGTTTTCAACATTCACTTCCATAAGATTTTGAGTTCTAAATTTTCTAACCCTCCCAAGGAAGACAGCATGCAATCTGATATAGGCTCTACATATGCATTCATATTAAACATATTTTCACATTAGTCATGCTGTAATGAAGAATCAGAACCAATGGGAGGAACCATGAGAAAGAAGAAACAAAAAAAAAAGAGAGAGAGAGAACAAACAGCATGATTTGATTTGCATTCACACTCAATAGTTCTTTTTCTGGATGTGGATAATCTTTTCCTTCATGAGTCTTTTGGAGTTGTCTTAGACTCTTGAATTGCTGAGAAGAGTTAAATCCATCAAAGTTAGTTGTCCCAAAATCTGCCTGTTACCATGTACAATGTTTTCCTGGTTCTGCTCACTTCACTTAGCATCAATTCATGTAAGTTTTTCCAGGTTTTTCTGAAGTTCACTTGCTCATCATTTCTTATAACATGACAGTATTCTATTACACTCATATACCACAATTTGTTCAGCCATTCCCCAAATGATGACATACCCTCAATTTCCAATCCTTGGGCACTACAAAAAGAGCTGCTTTAAATATTTTTGTACATATGGTTATTTTCCCCATTTTTATGATCTCTTTGGGACACAGGCTAATATAACAGCCTAAATATAGGCTACTATGACAGAAAAGGAAAATGACAAATGTTGGAGGGCATGTGGAAAAAACTGGGTCACTAATACACTGTTGGTGGAATTGTGAACTGATCCAATCATTCCGGAGAGCAATTTGGAACTATGCCCAGATGACTATAAAACTATGCATATACTTTGATTCAGCAATACCAGTACTAGGTCCATATCTCAAAGAGAACAAAAAAGGGAAAAGAATCTATATGTACAAAAATATTTATAGCAGTTATTTTTGTGGTGGCAAAGAAGTGGAAATTGAGAGGAATGTCTATCAATTGGGGAATGACTTAAATTGTGGTATATGATTATGATGGAATACTATAAGAAATGAGCAGGATGCTCAGAAAAACCTGGAAAGATTTGCATAAAGTGATACAAAGTGAAATGAGTAGAAATAGAAGTAATAGCAATATTGCATGATGATCAACTCTGAATGGCTTAACTATTCTTAGCAATACAATGATGCAAAACAATTTTGAATTTTGAACTTCTGATGAAAAATGTTATCCATCTCCAGAGAAAGAACTGATGGAGTCTGAATGGAGATAAAAGCATGCTTTTTAAAAACTTTATTTTTATTATCTTTTTTTGATCTGTCTTTTCTTCTACAATATGACTAATATGGAAATGTTTTGCTTTGCATGACTGCACATGTATTACCTATATCAAACTGCTTGCCTTCTCAGGAAGGGAGGGAAGGGAATGAGGAAGGGAGACAATTTAGGACTCAAAATTTAAAAAGTGAGTGTTAAAAACTATTTTTACATGTAATTGGAAAGATAAAGCATAATAAGCTTGCATTTACTGATGAGGTTTTTATGTCCTAGGACATAATCAATTTTGGAAACAGTACAATTTGGAGCTGCGATTTATGTATACTTCTTTCAATTTCCATTGAATAATCACCAAAGTTCTATTATACATAATATTTTGAATATTTCATTCAGCTCTTTAATTTCTTTCTTGTTTAATTTTTGGTTATATTTATCTTGGGCTAATACTGATATTGCCCCCTCCTACTATTATAGTTGTGTTCTTTTTCTTCTTGTAATTCATTTAGTTCTTTTAAATATTTAGAATCTATGCAATGAGTACATGTATATTTTACTGAAATAAAAACTGTCTGTTACCTTCTAGCAAAATGTAGATTCTCTGCCTCTTAATTAAATCTATTTTTGCTGTTGCCTTGTTTGAAGTAAAATACTATGCTACTTTTTTTGTGAGGAATGATAGTTTTGTTCCACTCCCTTATTTTAATTCTCTGTGAGTCTTTATGTTTCAAGTGTTTCCTTCTTGTAATGAACATTATTTTTGGATTTTGTTTTCTAATCCACTCTGCTAACCTTTTGTTTTATGGCTGAGTTAATCTCATTCATATTCATAGTTATGACAGTTACCTGTTTATTTTTCTGCAATCCATTCTCTTACAGTTTTTCTTCTCTATACTCCTCACCCTTCGTTTATTTCAAGTAACTACTTTTCTTTTTTTGGTCACAGGTTTCAGGTCATCCTATGAGTTTTAATTTATCTCTCTTTGAACTGTTTTCAGACAGTTATTTAAAATAGACCTGATATTTTCCTATATTTTCTTTATTTTAATTTTAATTATCCTTGTTGTCTCCTTGAGTTATTAATTTCTATTTGGTTCATTCTGATTTTTCAGAGCACCTGATACTAGGGTAAAGTTTTTATACCTCTTCTGTTCAGCTGATGATCCTTTTTCCAGTTTACTCCCTCACTGCTCTCACTTCTTTAAAAAAAAGTATGTATATATGTGCATTTGTATATGTCTATATGTACGCATGCATAAGTATAACTCCTACATCATTTCTTCCCCCTCCTGAATCACTGCCTTGCCATGGTGAAGAGGCCTGTATACCTCAATGAAACTATGAGCTATACCATACACAGGTACTCAAGATGGATATGCCCATAGTGAGAAGTTCTTGTTTTTGCTTTTTTTTTTTTTTGGAGGGCAGTTGGGGTTAAGTGACTTGCCCAAGGTCACACGGCTAGTTTTTTGTGTTAAGTGTCTGAGGCCAGATTTGAACTCAGGTACTCCTGACTCCAGGGCCGGTGCTCTATTCACTGCGCCACCTCGCCGCCCCCCATAGTGGAAAGTTCTGACAAAAGGTGATTCACTGGAGAAGGAAATGGCCAATTACTCTAGTATTTTTGCCAAGGAAATAGTATTAGAATGATAAAAGACATGACCCTGGAAGATGAGTCCCTCAGGTCGGAAGCTGTCCAACACATTTATTGGAGAAGAGTGGAGGACAATTATGAGTAGCTCCAGAAAGAATGAAGTGGCTGGGTCAAAGCTGAAAGGAAGATCATCTGTGGAAGTGTCTGGTGACAAAAGGAAAGTATGATGCTCTAAAGATCAATATTGCATAGGACCCTGGCATATAAGATCTAAACAACCAAGGAAATTGGATGTGGTCAGACAGGAGACGGAAAGACTGGGTGTCAGTGAATTTAGATGTACAATAGGTGAATTTAATTCAGGTGATCATTACATCTACTACTGTAGGTAAGAATCCTTTAGAAAAAATGGAATAGCCTTCATAGTCAATGAAAGACTAAAAAAAGCAGTACTGGGGTATATCCTCAAAAATGACAGATAACATCTGTTCAAATCCAATTCAACATCACAATAATACAAGTCTATGCTCCAATCATTGATGCCAAAGAGGTCAAAGTTGATCAGTTCTATAAAGACCTACAACATCTTCTAGAAATAACATCAACAAAAGATATCACATTCATCAAGTAGGAAATCAAAAGATAACTGGAATAATTGACAAATTTGGCCTTGGAATACTAAATGCAGCAGGGCAGAGACTAACAGAGTTCTGTCAAGATAACTTGCTGGTCACAGCAAACACTCTTTTTAAACAACCCACAATGTGACACTATGCATGGATATTAACAGATGGTCAATGCTAAAATCAGACTGATTATATACTTTGTTGCCAAAGGTGGAGAAACTATATAGTCAGTTAAAACGAGATGTGGAGCTGACTCTAGCTCAGATCATTAGCATCTTATTGCAAAATTCAGACTTAAATTGATGAAAGTAGAGAAAACCATCAGACCATATATGTATGACCTAAATAACTTTCCTTATGAATAGGAAGTAGAGTGATGAATAGATTTAAGGGATTAGATCTGATAGACAGAGTGCCTGACAAACTACAGACAAAGAAAGCAAAATGGCTGTCTGATGAGGATTTCAAAATAGCTAAGGAAAGGAGGAAAGTGAAAGGTTAAGGAAAAAGGGAAAGACATACCCAACTGAATGTAAAAGTATAGAGAATAACAATGAAAGATAAGAAAGCTGTTTTTTAAATAAGCAATGCAAAGAAATAGAAGAAAACAAATCGAAGGAAGGACAAGAGATCTCTTCAGGAAAATCAGAGATATCAAGAGAACATACGCAAAAATGGGCATGCTAAAAGATAAAGATGGTAGAGATTTAACAAAAGTAGAAGAGATTAAGAAGAGGTAGCAAGAATATACAGAAATTACATAAGATTTTGATATCACTGATAACCATCATGGTGTGGTTACTGATCTGGAGCCAGACGTCCTAGAGAATGAAGTCAAGTGGGCCTTAGGAAGCACTGTTAACAATAAGATTAGTGGAAGTGATGGAATTCTAGCTGAGCTATTTAGAATCCTAAAAGATGATGCTATTAAAGTGCTACACTCATTATGCCAGAAAATTTGGAAAACTCAGCAGTGGTCAACAGATCACAAAAGATCAGTTTAGGTACCATCTGAAGGAAAGGTTGAACATAAGAATGTTCAAATTACTGAACAATTGTGCTCAGTTCACACACCAGCAAGGTTATGCTTAAGAGTCTGGAAGCTATGCTTCAGCAATATGTGAACCAAGAACTACCAGAGTGCAGACTGCTTTTCAAAGAGGCAGAGGAACTTGAGACCAAATTGCCAATATCTGCTGGATTATAGAGAAAGCAAGGGAGTTCCAGAAAAACATCTACTTCTGCTTCATCGACAACACTAAAGCCTCTGACTGTGTGGTTCACTACAAAATGCAGCAAGTCCTCAAAGAGACGCGAATACTAGATAATCTTACCTGTTTCCTGAGGAACTTATATGCAGGTCAAGAACCAACAGTTAGAACCAAACATGGAACAACTGATTTAAGACTGGGAAAAGAATACAAGGGCATATACTGTTTTTATTTTGTGCAGAATACATCATGTGAAATGAATACTCAAAAGCTGAAGTAGGATTTGCTGGGGAAACAATATCAACTCTCATGGCAGAAAATGAAGAATTAAGAAGCCTCTTGATGAAGATGAAAGAGAAGTGTGGAAAAGCTGGCTTGAAGTTTAATGTTAAAAAAACTAAGATCATGGCAACTTGGTCCCATTACTTCTTGGCAAATAGAGGGAGAAGAAATGGAAGATCTTATATTTGAAAGTTACAGCAAATCTAGGCAGCATACTAAAAAGCAGAGACGACATCACCTTGCTGATAAAGGTCTGTATGGTCACAGCTATGGTTTTTCAAGTAGTAGCGTATGACTCTGAGAGCTGGATTATAAGGAAAGCTGAGTGCCACAGAATTGATGCAGTTCTGGAGAAGATGTCTGAGAGTCCCAAGGACAGCAAGAAGATCAAATCAGTCAACAATTATTGGACAGATGAATACTGCAGCTGAAGCTTAAATACTCTGGCCACATAATGAGAAGTCAGGACTCATAAGAAAAGACTCTGACATTGGGCAAGATTGAAGGCAAAAAGGAGTCAAGAAGACCTGAATTCAAATTCAGTTTCAGACACTTGACACTAATTAGCTTGTGACCCTGGGCTGGTCACTTAACCCCTACTGCCTTGCCTTCCCCCCTCCAAAAACAAAAAAAAAAAGATTGAAGGTAAAAAGAGAAGGGGAGAGCAGAGGATGAGATGGATAGCATCATGGAAGCAAAGAAAATAAGCATGAACATACTTCAGGAGATAGTGGAGGACAGAAGGGCATGGAATACTATGGTTCATGGGTCACAAAGAGTTGGACACGACTGAAAAAGAGTAAAGAACAAAATGATTTCTTTGAAGAATTCTAATTATTCTTGTGGGTAAGCTATTTTTTTTTCTTTCTTTGAAGTAACGTTTTGAGTTGTTTCCTCTTTTGTACTGTGTCTTGGTCATCGCTGGTATCATACAAAGTCCTTTAAAAACAAAACAAAACCCCAAACATTTAACTTTTGCTGTTGAGGTCTCAGGAGTTGAGTTTTAGGTCTCCCTTACTTTGGGTATCAAATCAAATTGAGGAAACTTTCCTTTGCCCTGGTGGTCTTTATGCTTTTTCCTTCACCATAGACAATAAAGTTTTCCTCTACTACAGTTAGTTTTAGTTGAAGCCCTATCCTTTGGATCATGAAAAAACACAAGAAAAGGACTTTTTTTAATCCTTAGTCAAATCCATGGGTGTCCTGCCCTAGTGGGAGAGACCTAGTTGAGACCTTTTCCTGAAGAGGGAGGTCTTTTTATTTATTTTAGTATGGCAAAAGTACTTTTCTTCCACAATCTTTTTTCCCCCTCTCTAAAATCAACCATCAGCCTGTGTAGAAGAAGTTTTTTTCTTTGTTTTTTTCCTTTCAGGCTGAGGCTTACTTTTTTTTTTAATCTTGACGAGGTCTGTTAAGTTTCATTTTAGTTCCTCAGGGGGGTTTTTATGGCTGAGTTCTGAAGCCTTTCACTTTCACTTCTAATGAATTATATTTACCACTTGTTTTAAGAGTTGAGTTGGTTAGTAATCTGGTTGTTTAATGGTGAGATAGAGCTGAAGTATACCATTTCCTCCTACTCTGCCATCATCTGCCATTTTCTTCCATAATCTAAGTTCTGGAGCATGTATTTGGAAATAAAAATATTTTATGCATAACTCTGCAGTTATTCTGAATTTTTTTTAAAAAGGTACCATTTGATTTATTCAATAAATATCTATTCAGTGCCCATTATATGGGAAATGCTATGGAGTTATGAAATAGGTTCCTTGGCCTATATTAGCTCAAAATCAAATTTAAAGAATCTGAAAACTAAAAGGGATCACAGAATCATAGATCTAAAAAAACTCTGAAGACCTTCACAGGCCATCTAGACCACTCCCTCATGTTACAATTAGTAACCGTCATTATGTGAACCCATGTCTCCTCCCTGTTGGACCCTTTGACTCGTCATGATATTCAGTGGATAGTTGAGGAAAGTTATTTCTGTAGTTGTATTTGCCATAGAATCTTGTATAGTTTTAGCATTCGCATTGTATTTAACATAACATGTTGAGGAAAACCTGGAAGATTATACTTTATTCTAACAAGTCAACTGCTTTTTAAAAAAATCAACAAACAATAGACAACAAAAATTATTGGATTTTAAAGCACCTGGATTGATTTTCAAGATAACAGAATGAGACAAAAATTTCAAAAGAATGGAAAATAATAAGGAAGGTACTTTTATTTAAAGACAAGCTATCAAAAAGACATAATCAACTCTTAAAATATCTATTTTCTTATTGCTACAAAATGTTTATCAGATGGTCTATGCAATATATCATGGAAAAATTCTTTTTATAAGACAGTATTTGTATGGTAGCCCAAGTCTTCCCAGTTATGTGAATCAAGATGTGGAAAACTTAAGATCCTACTGTCTTAACTGATTACAAAACCAAAAAATTTTTCCAACCACTTTTCATAGGCTTAAGGAAAATCACAATGTGAAAACATCCATTCATTTACTTAAATTTTTTAAAATTTAATTGAAATTAGAAATTTAATTAACAAAGTGAAAAAGTCAGTATATACAAAGTATGGTTATTATATTTACTAAAGGCTTATATATTAAAGTAAAATGACATGAGTATTTTTGCCAATTCTTTCTACTAATAAATCATTTAGATGTGCTTTTGTTAGCACTGATCTTCATCTCTGCTCTAATTCTTCCCTACAAATATTTTAAATAAAAAACAAAATACAAACTCTAACATCAAACTACAAAATCTGAAATATGTTCTGAGATCCTCAGAGGCAATGAACCAAACACTTTTGTGTTTAACAGCATAGTCTAAATATGAAAAAAAAAGTCTTCTGTGAATGTTTTAATAAATCATTTGCTACATCATGATTAATATTGTCATAACAGGCTCTCTGGGGATAATTTGGGTAAGTTATCCTGAAGCCATTTTGAGAATATTTAGAAAGCACTTAGTATTTTAGAAATTTTTTCTGTGCAGTATAAGAAAAATGAGATCTATATTAGCTTTTCTCAAACAAAAAAATCCCCACGACAACAAAATTCTCTTCTAATAAAAGACAATGACACAACTGTAAAAACTTGGCAAAGCACATTAAGATTTTGAAATTTATCCTAAGAATTTAGAAAGTAATAAAGAATGCATGAAACTTGGCAATTCAAGTATCATCAAGATTTCATTTACCCCATTTTTATTTATCCTCATTCTCAGAATGACTATTTGGAGATGTTAGATGAAATCTAACAGTTTTTGGAACTCTGAATTATTAATGTTCTACTGTATTACATATATGCAGAAGGAACAAAAATTATTTCCAAATTAATTTCTATCATACACAATCATGAATCTACTTTTGTGCAACTTTTAATATAAGGGCAAAATGCATCTTGAGAATAATTAGCCCCAGAACTATCAGGACCCATCAAATTTTAAACATTCAATTAAATTTGGGGCCAGGAAGAAATTTTATCCTCTCCTAAAGAATAATTGCTGCCAATTTTGTTAACTTTGTAGTAGTACAAATCCATTAATTCTGAGTAAAATGTTCCAGAGTAAACCACAAAAACTGTGAATTGTAGTGTTAGAATTTAATATTAGGCTCCATGTGATGTCACAAACCACATAAGCTATGATTATGTACTTTGTGTTGTAATAGGATGAGAGAAAAAATTATATTGTTATATCTGAAAATATTTCTCAATATAAACATTCGTATTTGTTTAGCTTTCCAGCACTTTTTTCTCCTTAAATTCCTGTCTCTCTCTATGATGAATTTCCCTGTGATATTTCACTTCCATCTCCCCCATAACTCACTCTCCTCCATCCCTACATTTCCACATGCAACCTCTCCTATTTACTGAATATGTTGCTAAGTTGCTTTGAATAGCTACAATTAATAATGCTTGATTATGGACACTGTGAATCTACTTATGTTTTCCCATTTCAAGGCCCTGACATAGCACCCATTCTAAAAACGAAATCAAGAAAAAAAGAGAATGGAATAACATGAATATGGTTGTTAAGAATGGCTAATGGCACTACATATTTTTAAATGGCACTTGTAGGAGGCTTTTACAGATTTTCAAACATTTTAATTGCTACATATGAAAAATAAGGTATCATGTAATTATGCTTACTTTGTGATTATAGGAGTCTGCCACATACAGTAAGTTTCTTTTCTTATTCCAAGCCACTCCAAGTGGGTGCTGAAGCTTAGCATTGATTCCTGCTCCATCAATATCCCCAAAAGCAAATAAATTCTTTTTTAGAAAAAGAAAAGGCATTAGTTATTAAATTACATTATTTTTGGTTAGATATGTAAGACAGACTTAGAAAACAGCTTCATTTATCTAAGGTGAGGCAAAGAAAAGCTGTGTTTTTTGTCTACACAGGGCTGGATACCTAAATCAGAAGACCAGTAGTACTGACAAAACCTCTAACCTCTGTTACCCTTTAATGCTTTCTAATTTGGTTGTAGGCATATAAATAACACAGCTGGCAGTCTGCTTTTTACTACATGACAATGTGGCTTCTGTCTAAACTTTATGGGCCTTAGCTTCTTCATTTGTGAAACAAGGAGGTTGGATCAACAGCCCTTAAGGTCCCTTCTCAGAAAGTTGTCCAGAGGATAATAGGCATAAATAGAACAGCGCCCAGCATATAGTAGCTGTTGGATGAAGTTTTGTTATCCTCCTCATTCCCTTCTACCTCTGAGTCTATGGACTTATGACTTCTCTACTGGTCTCTTCATCTCGAACATTTCAGGTAATCAATTCTTTATTCTTCCTTCTTCTTTGAATACTTAGCACTTACATGTAGCTGTATATGGCTGTCCACAGTGGTTGGTTGTATTTGGTGTGTTTTTGTCATGTATTTGTATCTTTCTATCCTAACTTCTATATTACACTGAGGGTAAGAATCATGCTTTCTCTTTCCTAAACACTCATGGCTTGGTAACTTGAAAGCTTAATAAATACTGACCTATGCTCACAACAATCCTAATAAAATTACACATGAAAAATGTAATTTCCCTTACCATGGGATCTCTCTCTCCTCCCACAAGATGTTTCACTGCTCCATCTTTTAGTGAGACAGTTCTGACAGTACTGCTCTCACTGTCTGCTACAAATAAACAGTTCCAAGGTTCTTCGGAAGCCAGAGAAAGACCTGAAGGCTGGGCAAAACCTGCTTTGTGGGGATACGCATTATTTCGATTCTCTTCATTTCCACTTCCAGCAAACCGAAGACAAGTTCCTTTTGTCAGATCACTAAAGAAAAACAAATTCATAGGCCTGGTATCAAGGCTGATATACTTTAAACAATTCAGTTACTAAACAAAATAAATGCAAATAATCAAATCAATGACTGTCAAACAAAACTAACAAGTAATAATAAATATATATCGTGTCCTATATTTTGGCATAAAAAAGCAAACACATATGCCATTTTCAATTTTTTTCCTATAACTTTCTAATTATTAATCATATTCTCTGAAAAATACTCTTTACTTTTCATAAAAGCAAACTGATACATAAAGAACTGAAACAGTTTCCCAAAGATCAAACAAGGCTTTGGTTGTGAAGGCAAGATTAGAAGACAAAGTAACTATAACCACTAGTTAGAAACAGTCTTTTTTCCCCAAAAGACCAAGGAAGATTGTAACTCAATCCTACCTCAACCATTCTGACTGCATCTTAGTATCAACACATTTTAGAAACTGGTAGGTACCTTAGAGCTCATCTAATTTGCCCCTTCATTTTACTGATACATAAAACTTAAAGTCAGGGAAGTAAGTGATTTAATTAAGGTAAGACAGGTAGCAAATAGCAAAGGCAAAATTCAAATCCAAGTCTTACGACTCAGGGGGGCAGAGCCAAGATGGCAGCATAGAAGCAGGTAAACACCACAGCTCTCACATGGCCACCTCAAATACCCATAAAATATGACTCTAAACAAATTTTAGGACTCCAAAACTCACAAAAATACACCTCCCTCTGAAGGCAGCTGGGGCTCACAGAAGCACTGGGAGCTGAAACCAGGCCAGCATGAAACCTCGGCTTGATCCTGGGGCAAGCAGGACAAGGTACAGCTGGAGCCTTCAGGAGAGAAGATCAGCGGCAGCTGTGGCAGTTTCCAAATTTATCAAGCCAGAAGAAATAAGGACTAAGTGAAAGGTCAGTGGGACTCTGCTAAATTTTGGGGAGAAAAGCAGTACAGCCAAACTGCCTCCAGCACAAGGAAGTGACAGACTCTGTGGCAGCCCTGCAGCGGCTTTCCATCTGGCTGCTTCAGAACTCCTGGTCTGCAGACTGCAGGTGGGCCAAGTGATCCTTCAGAGGCCAAGTGCTCTTGGCCTGGATCTGGATCATGGTCTTGGGTGGTGGTCCTGGGGTGCGTTTTCAGTGAACCAAAGCTGGTGGGGGCTTCACCAGCCTCCTAATGGCTCTGGCAGCTGCAAAAACTGCAGCAATTTGGGACAGAGCTTTCCCCCCTGGAAGCAGAGTTCCACAGAGCTAAAAAAAAAATCAAGTAATTCACTGGCAACATGAGCAGGAAAAGGAAGCAAAGTAAGAACAGAAACCGAACTCTAGAATCCTTTTTAGGGGACAAAAAGGATCAAAGCATGGAATGGGAGGAAGACAACACAGTCAGAACTTCCACACCAAAAGCTTCCAAGAAACATGAAGACTGCCTACAAGCCATAGATCAGCTTAAGAAGGATTTTGAAAACCAAATAAGAGAAGTGGA
>CM053598.1:80123940-80155127 GCA_028646575.1 Pseudocheirus occidentalis
AAAAAAAAAAGATACCACCAGAAGGTATGAAAGTTAGATGTTGTTAAAGAATTGTTAATTTGTTAACAGACATAAATTTCAAAGTTACAGACAGCTAATAATTACCAAAATATCTATTAGGTATTTTGAAGAGTTATTTCTTCTTTAAAACTAGAATGAAAAATTAGTTTTTTTATTTGGAAAAATAAGTAACAATTAATTAAAGGTTTTCATGCTCTCTCTGGTATCACAATATTAATTACTATATCTGTTTTTTTCTTTGTTCTGTCCTATAGGAAAAAAAAAAAGCAGGACCATTAAGGATAGAGAACTAGAGAAGACGTATTCTCTTACTTTCCTATGTCAATACTTTACCTGATAGTTGGAGAAAATCACCAAGAGGGATTTTTGAAATGAACTTGTCAAAACTAATATATAATAACCTTTTAGATATGACTAAGAAAGACTAAGGGTAAATCAGAAAGACATCATCACAAAGTCCAGGGAGATCAGAATTAAATTCAGTTAGAATTGGTAATAACTAAGGTTAATAAGATGTGACACAATTTCTTTTTTTAAAACTTGCTTTATAGGAATTACATATATTCTATCATTTAATATATTCTATTAATTAGTACTTAGGTTCAGCTGTTTTATTTAACATTATTTTAGATTTTTTAAAAGGATAAAAAATTACATCTGATATCTTGGCTATGAGATTCTGGATAAGTCCCTTAATCTCTCAGTATTCCCAAAAGGACACTCTAATATATATGGATGAGTAGCAGTACAGTTGCAGTGGTGCACTGGTAGAGAATTTCTTCAGTGAGAGATCCCTACACTACTGAAAATATAGGTTGAGGTTTTTTTTTTTAAGTAGCAAATTCAAACTTGATATAGATCTCAATTAGAATATGGTACAATCTGGATTACAGATCATGTGAATGAAGTGGATCATTTTATCTTAAAATTATTGAGTTCTTAAAAAAAATAAAATAAAAAACCCAAAAGGAAAATAAACAACTTAGAAAAGAGCTAGAAAACCAGCAAATAATTTACCATTTTTAGAAATGGAGGAAAGTCAAGAAATTCAATAATACAATGAGGAAATGAACAAAATTTAAAAGGTAAAACTGGAAGAATATGACAGAATCAGAATTTTAGAGCTGGGAGGTTAGAAGTCTTTTATAGTCCTACCATTTTCATTTTGCAAATGGGTAAATTCTGACCTAGTGATTTGCTTAAGGGCATAAAGTATCAAGTGGGAGAGCCAGAATTTCAACTCAGATCCTTTGATTAAAAATCCAGTACTCTTTATACTGCATCAATATTTAAGGATGGGGTAGATTATAAGGATTAAGGACTAAATGGCCTCTAAGGTCCTTCTAATTCAAGATCTACAACTATGAGTCATTTAGATAATATACTATATAAGTATTGGACTGGAATCATGAAGACCTGAGTTCAAATTTGACCTCAGATACTTATTAGCTATGTGATGTTAGGCAAGTCACTTAACTTGTTTACCTGAGTTTCCTCAACTATAAGATGTGGGTAATAAAAGCACCTCTCTCTCAGGATTGTTGCAAGGATCAAATGAAATTTTCATACGGCACTTAGCACAGGGCCTAGTAGACAGTAGGTACTTGATAAATGACAGCTATTGTTATTGCTATCAAAAACAAATGGTCTGGAAAATGGTATGGACAGATAATTTTAAAATTACTGAGCTCTCAGAAAAGCATGATGAAACAAAAAAACCTGGAAACCAAAATTTGAGAAATTTTCAAAGAAAACTGGCCATAATTATTTAATCTAGAGAGAAAAACAAAAATAAAGAAACCTGTAAGTATGGTCACCAAATGCCAAAGTTTACACAATGAAAAAGTATTGCAAAGGCTCTGTCCTGGGTCTTCTCTTTTCCCTTGACAGCATTTTGCTTGGTGATCTCATCAATTTCCATGGATTCAATCATTACCTCTATGATGATGACTACTAGATCAATTTATCCAGCCTTAACCTCTCTCCTGACCTCTATTCCCTTATTTCCATCTACCTATTGGATATTTCAAATTCAATGTCTTACTGCCATCCTAAACTCACCATGTCAAAAACTGAACTCATTATATTTTCCCCCCAAACCCTCCCCTCTTCTTAATTTCCCTATTAATGTTGAGGTATCACTTCATCCCCCAACACTCAATTTCTTGTTCCCATCTCTTTTATCCTTCCCACCCCAAAGTTCCAACAAAATATCACCCTCTCTTTCCACCATGCCCCCTGGAATGCCTGTTCCACAGGCAAAAAACTCCCCTTTATCCTCAGTCTTTTCCTCTCCCATTCCTTCCATCTCCTAGCTCTACTGAAAACTGGGTCCCTGCTAGTAACAGGTTTTCAGGTTGAACCTTTGCCCATTTTCCTCAGTCCACTAGTCAATACCAGGTAATTGGAATATTCCTTGCTCCTCAACACCTTCAGGTTCTCCCCCTGCCTCCATCAATCAGGAATTTCTCTTCCTTTGAAGTTCATGTAATCCACATCTATCACCCAATCTAAATGGCGATAGCTTCTGTCTGCTCCCTCCAAGTTACTCTTTCCTTCCCCAATAAGTTCAATACCTAGGTCACAATTTTTCTCTCCTCAACATGTGCCTTCATACAAGGGAAAGTCAACATACATACTGACTCCCTCAAACACCTTAACAATTCAGTTTCTCAGACTACTTACTTCCTATGAACTACTCTACCCTACCTTAGTCATACACAAAGATAGTCATACCTTTGGTCTTGCAATCACCACAAATGTACCATGTTAAAAAATCTTGAAATTCTCTTATCTGATCATAATTTTTCAGGTTTCCACCTCTTCCTCTGTCTTCCCTTACCAAATTCCATGCTTTTTCGATACCATGAACCTCCCATAACTTGATCCTTCAGTTCTCTCCCAGGCCATCATCCCAGCACTAGCTGTTTTCTCTTCTTTTACCCATCTTGATTTCTTGGTGAATCAGTTCAACTCTGCTATCCTGTTCTCTCGAGTCTCTAACCCCTTATTGCAGTGCCAATTATGCTCTGCCAAGATTCAACCTTGGACTACTCCCACAAGCTGCAACTTTGGCTTTTGCACACATGCTATGAAACAAAGGTGAAGAAAAATTACACTGGGTAATGTAATTACTGGGTCTAATGGGTCTACTACAAATCTGTGCTGAATAAAAAACTGGGCCTTACTGCTGCTAAGCAACCTTTTTATACTTCCCTCATGAACTCATTTATCTTACTCTCCAAATCTCCCATAGCTCCCTGTAGTCCCACTCTCTCAGCTAGAAAGACTTAAATGAACTGATACTGAGTGAAGTGAACAGAACCAGAATATTGTACACTGTAACAGCAACATTGTGTGAAGACCAACTTTGATATACTTAGTTCTTGACAATGAAATGATCTAAGACAATTCCAAAAGACTAAAGATGGAAAATGCCATCCACATGCAGAGGTAAAGAACAATGGGGTCTGAATGCAGATGGAAGCATACTATTTTCTTTTTGTTTGTTTTTTTCTTTCTTGCAGTTTTTTCCTTTGGTTCTGATTCTTCTTTACAGCAAGACTAATGACAAAATATGTTGAATAAGATTGTATATGTATAGCCTTTATCAGATTATGTGCCATCTTGGAGGGAGGAGGGCAGGGAGGGGGAAAATTTAGAACTCATAATCTTATAAATCATATTTTACAGAAAATACTGAAGCCATTTGCCGTGAAGTTCCTCATTTCATATCATTCAGATGTCTTCTGCTCTTATGTCTTCCTTCACCAGCCTCACATGAAGAAGTTGCCCCATTCCTTAACAAGGCAAAACCTTCTACCTACATGAGCAATCCTATTCCATCCCATCTCCTCCAACAGATTGGCCCCTCTTTCATCCTCACTTGCTCACTTATCCTCAATCTCTCTCTGTTTACTGGCTCCTTCCCTACTTAAAAAACAAACCCTCACTTGATCCTTCTGTTTCTACTATCATCTGCCTTCTGTGGCTAACCTCCCTGGAAGACCGTCTACAGCAGGAATCTTTACTTCCTCCTTTTTCTCTCTCTTCTCAATGCCCTATAATCCAGCTTTGGGTCCCATCATTCCACTGAAACTATTCTCTCAAAGGTTACCAATGATCTCTTAATTATCAAATCCAGTTTGGCCACTTCTCGATCCTCATTCTTCTTGACCTCACTGTAGACTCTGACACTGTTGATCACCTTCTTTCTCCTTGTTATTCTTTCCTGTTTTTAAGACACGACCCTCATCTGGTTTTTCATTCCTTGTTGGTCACTTTTGTTGGATACTCGTCCAGGTCACACCCTCTAACCATAGGCGTTCTTCAGAGTTCTGTCCTGGGTTCTCTGCTCTTTTCCCATTGTACTACTCCATTTGGTGATCTTAACAGCTCCCATGGGTTTAATTACCATCTCTGTGGTAATTAATTCTCAAATCTATCCATCCTGACCTATTCTCTCTGCTGACCTCCAATCTCACATCTCTAACTGCTTTTCAGAAATCTTTAACTGAATGCCCTGTAGGTGTCTTAAACCCAATATGTCCAAAATTCATTATTTTCCCCCAACAAACTTCCTTATTATTGTCAAGGGTATCATTATCTTCCCATTCTTCTAGCCTCAAAATCTAGGTATCATCTTCAGCTCCCTACTATCTCTTACTACCACTAACTCCATATTCAATCAGTTGCCAAGGCCTGTCAATTTTACCTTGATAACATCTTAAATATACCCTTATTCTCTCCTCTGAGGCTGCTACTGCCTTAATATAGGCCTTTACTACCTTGTGTTTAAATTATTACGATAGCTTTCCAGTTGAGGAGCCTGCTTCAAATATCTCTCCACTCAAATTCATCCTTCATTCAGGTGCCAAAGTGATTTTCCTTAAGAGCAGGTCCAACCAACCAAGTTCCCCTTTGACCCCAAAATCAATAAATTCAAATGGCTCCCTGACACATCCAGGTTGAAAAACAATTCTCTGTTTGATATTCAAAGTCCCTTATAGCCCATACCCATCCTCCTTCTACTTATATCTTACTAACCCACATATACTCTTCAATCCAGTGACACTGGCCTCTTTGCTGTTCTTCTTTTAAGACACTCATAAATTTTTTCTGGTCCCATGCTCTACCTCTTATGCTCCAACTACTGATCTTCCTGGCTTCCTTTAAGATCTGGTTAAGGCGCAGCTAGGTGGTATTATGAGTTCTAAATTTTCCCCCTCCCTGTCCTCTTCCCTCCAAGATGGCACATAATCTGATATAGGCTATACATATACAATCTTATTAAACATATTTTGTCAGTAGTCTTGCTGTAAAGTAAGTATCGGCCCTGGAGTCAGGAGAACCTGAGTTCAAATCCAGCCGCAGACACTTAATACAAAACTAGCCATGTGACCTTGGGCAAGTCACTTTAACTCCAATTGCCCTATCTTCCCCCTTCCAAAAAAAAAAAAAAAGATCCAGCTAAAATTCCATCTTTTACAAGAAGCCTTTCCCAATCTTCCCTCTTAATTCTGGTGCCTTCCATCAATTTCCTATTTGCCCCATGAATAGCTTATTTGTACATATTTGTTTACTTGTCTCCCCTATTAGACTGTGATCTTCTTTGAGGATCTTTTGCCTCTTTTTATATCCCTACTGATGGGGTGCTTGGGTGCCTGTGCTTGAACCTCAATTTGTAAAATCACATTTCTCCCTAGCCTCAAATCTTCCCAGCCTCAGAGCCTCAGAGCATTATCTCTGCCCATCTCCCCTGCCAGCACTCTGCCTAGCAATCATTCAAGATCAAGCTGCAGACAAATGTTTATCTCCCCTTGGTACAGTAACAAGCTGCACCTATGAATCCTTCACTAGCCTATATATTAGGAACTCCCTAGCCCATTATATACATCCTGAATCCCTTGTTAGCTTGGGACATATATATGTGCCCAACATCCATCTTGTCAAACATGACATTGATGGGTGGCAGACTGGGTACTTTTCGGTCAGCCCTGACTGTTAGCTGACTTAGTGATGTTTCAAGCCTAAAAATCACGCCTCCATGTAGTCCCCCACCCCAGGCTATTTCTTGGTGAATTCTGGGCAATACGCCTGCGCAGTAGATATTAAAAGGGCATGTTTCAGGGGTGGCTAGGTGGTACAGCGAATAGAGCACCAGCCCTGGAGTCAGGAGTACCTGAGTTCAAATCCGGCCTCAGACACTTAACATAAAAAACTAGCCATGTGACCTTGGGCAAGTCACTTAACCCCAACTGCCCTCCAAAACAAAAACAAAAACAAAAAAAAAGTGCATGTTTCTTTAAGAACTGAACATCCTTAACTCCTCCCTAATCCTGCCCTGACTCACCTAGTTAGCATATTTGGCATAGGTTTTTCTATAGTTATCCTATTAAAACTTTAAACCCCTTTAAGTCTGCAAGTTCCCTAAGAACTCTTGCTCACTGCATAGCATAACAATAAATCTTTGCCACCTTGACTCAAAGAATGCTTGAGTCCATGAATTGATTCCAGATTGCTTTCCAGGGACTCAGGTTATTGGGGTTCCTGGACTTCCTGAACTCTCTGTACTCCTTGATCCCTTGACCCCTCATCACTACCACTTAGCAAGGTTCCTGGCACATAGTGGGTGTTTAATTAAATTGTATTCACAGCCAAAGTGATAAAGTTTAAAAGAAGTTAAGTCTTAGTGTTCATAAACTCCAGTGAATCCCAGTTATCTCCAGGATCAAATATGCAATCTTCTGGCTTTTAATACCCTTCATAATGTAGCCGTTTTCTATCTTGGCAGATTTTTTAGAATTTTCTCTACTCCACAAGGTCTATGATCCAAAGACAATGGCCTCCTTGCTGTTCCTCATCCAAAACACTCCATTTCCCAGCTTGGTGCATTTCATTGGCTGCCTTTCACGCCTGGAATTTTCTCCTTTTCTCTACCTCCTGGTTTCTTCATTTCTGAGCTAAAATTCTACCTTTTGCAAGAAACTTTGCCTGATCCTTTCCTGATGGCTTACTTCTGAGATTATCTCCATTTTTTTCTGTATCTATCTTCTTGATGGCATGCTAACTCCATAATTAGAATGTGATCTTCTTGAGGACAGGGACTGTTTTTGTCTTTCTTTGTAGACTCAGTGCTTAGCATAATTCCTGGTTCATATTCAGTGCTCAATAGATGCTAAATGACCAAGACTAGGAAGAAACATATTGCTTACAAGATAGCCCTGGTGAGAATCACACAGGACTACATATTTAACAGTTGAAAGGAAATGAAGGATAAGAATATGATGTACCAAGAAATAAAGAAAAAGCAACCTACATACAATAAAAACTCATCTTGTAGAGTAGAGCATAACTTTACAAGAAAAATTTAAAAACAACAATAAATGACTCCAACTTCCAAACATTCCCACTAAAAAAAGCAGGGCTGAGAAGAATCTTCCAAAGATGAATACAACAGAAAAATAAAGAGGGAAGTAAATAAGGTTGAATAAATCTAAAGGATTAACATAAGAATAAAGTCCAGGGGGAATTCTATAGTAGTTCTTTTATAACTATACAAGCTTATGTTTCTTTAATATCCCTAAATAACTAAGGGTCAATGAGAAAAGAAAGAGGAATGCAGGACCTGCATAATTAGAAAAAAAATAAAGAAAAAGACATTCTAAAGAAGCGGTGTCATATTCAAATAGAAACAGATTCTCGTGGACTACACATTAACTTAGAAAATTACAAAAAACATTATCTGTGTTGTATTGTATTTTTTTGTTGTTAAGTATTTCCTAATTACATCTTAATCTGGTTTTCCCCTACTTGGGAGTTTTCTGGTCAACACCTCTGCTCTAATAAATGAAAAGCAAGGAGAAGGGAACAAATTATTATTTCTCATTAGTAGACCTCACAAGATATTATTCAAAGACACAGGTGGGAGGAGTTGGAATCTCATGATCGTGCTTTTATCTGATTCATGCAACAGAAAGTTGGAAAGAGAAAAAAAAGATAGTGGTAGAAATATAAAAGTAAGCCAGTGTTGTGGTTGGGATAAGGAAAAGGATGACATGGATTTAAGAAGAAAAACAGAATTAAGGAAGGAATAACAAGAAATTACAACTACACAGTACTGATTACAAAAGTAAAAAGAAAAAGAAAAAAAAGGTCAGACCAATTAATTTGGTTTGTGAGAGGATGGAGAAAGAAAGTGCGAGAGGTTAAACTGTTACAAGTAATATAAATTAGCAGTGATTTAATTCTTTCTTACAAACCCCTACTCCTTTTTCATATGAAAAAGGGAATTGTGGAAAAAGAGAAAAAGTAGTATAATAGGACCTGAACAAGGAAAAAATAAACATAATAATCTTATCTGTGAATGGGGACAGTACAAACTCACCCTTAAATCCGAAAAGACAGAAAGAATCAGAAAATAGAACCCAACTATTTATTTATAAGAAATATACTTAAAACATAATGATTCATTTGGAAGTAAAGGAGCTGGAGTAGAATATATTATGCCTTAGCTGAATCTCCCAAAGCAAGGAATTAACCATATTTCCAGACAGGATAGAGTCTGGACCTGTGATGTCTTTGGTGTAGGGAACTCATGGGTTGGGGAGGAAATAATAATTTCATTACAACTTATTCTTTTAGAGTTGCCTAGAGCAGAGGCTCTTAAGCTTTTTTTGTGTCATAGATGCCTTTGGCAGTCTGATGAAGACCCTAGACCACTTCTCAGAATAATATTATTAAATACATAAAGTTACAAAGGAAACCAATTATATTAAAATAAAGATCTAATTTTCCCCTAGTCATGTTCAAGGACCCACTGGTCTATAGACCCCACGTTAAGAACTTTTAGCTTAATCTATTGAGAAATTAGAAATTTGCCCATGATAATACAACCACTATGTGTCACAGGCAGGATCTGAACCCAGGTCTTCCTATGCTCTGAAGCTGGATGTCTATCTCCTACACTATGCTGCTTCTCAGATAAGGCAAAACTAAAAATAGACATGATTAAAAAAGGTATACATACTCAATAAGACATTAAACAAAAAAATGGCAAGGGAGCCTAAAGTTAATATTCCTATGTCTTTATTTGCCTAGCATGGAAGCCAAATTGGAATGGGACCTGTAAGAAATAAGGATTTCAAAATATGACCCACAGAACAGACACTGTATTTCTCAAAAACAACAGTCCATTCCTATAATTAGATTAAGTAGAAGAAGAATTATAGCTTTTCATAGGCAACTTTGATTAATGGGCCCAAGACTTTTTAAAAAAATGTTTACAAAGTTGATTTAAATATCATTGGTAAAGACTGAGATTTGTATATGCATTGAAATTTTTATGCACTGTAGACGAATGAAAATCAACTATAATGTCACCATCCACAGTAAAGAAGAGTTGAGTAATTAGGCCAAAAGAAATTGTTTTCCTCCCTCCAAAGACACACCAAAAATACTCCCTTTTTACAGTAAAATGATAGTACTATAAATGAAGTAGTATATATCACAATAATAAGTATTAATATGGTATTCATACCCATCATATTACATCACTTCCTACAATTCCTTAAAACAAGTCTGCTTTTGAAGACCTATTACTTTGGTCTAGAATAACTAAAAGGTCAAAGTATATATGAATAAAAACTGTCAAATGAAAAGCTTTCAAGATACATTAGTACAGAACAAGTATATATCGGAAGAACTACCTTAAAATTAATTTGCATCATGGGAAGAAGGTGTACGAATGCACTGCTCCAGTCTGTAGTAATGAGGGAATTAACTTCTTGAAGCTCTAAGCACTGTAGTGTTTTGTACTTTTCCTGGGACATGGCAACTTTGGAACCTAAAACATCAGCAATTGCTGTAAGAAAAAAAAAAGTGAGAAATAATGGAATTAAAATAAATTATTAAAATAATTAACTTGAAGTTAAAACTAAATTTTTGAAAATTCAGTAATATATAATTTTGGCAATACCACTTCAGGAAAATACTAAAGAATTTTGTTAGATAAAATATATGAAAAAATTGTTGGAAAGGCAAAAAAAGACTATTTCTTAAAGGGGTAGAGAATGATGAGCAATGGAAATGACACAAAATCTAAGAGTTAGAGGGAACCTCAGAGACCACTAATTCAATTCATACTTCAGTAAGAAGCCCCTCTTCAATATATATGACAAGTAGTTTTCCAGACTTTAAATGAAGACTGCCAAGGAGGGAGGAAATCCACCACCTCTATGGCAGCCTGTTTTACTTCTAAATAGCTTTAATTCCTAAGGAAGTTTTTCCTTACATCAAGTCTGAATCTATCTCTTTATATTTCCTGTTATCCTAAATGACCTTGAATTTGAAAATATCACCTAATTATTTCACACTATAATTTTCTTTACTAAAAACCATTTTACCTATGGACATTTTAGAACTACTAACAAAGGAATGCATTTCATAAGATACTAAAGTAGTACAATAATTAGTTTTCAAAAGACTCTAGTGACTCCAAAAACTATTGAGGAAGCAAAAAAAGTTATAACTTCAGTAAGTAAAATACTTAGTTTTAAGTGGTCTGGCATAAAGGAAAACAGTTAAATCACAATCATCTTTAGAAACATGAAGACATTTTACCTTAGATTAATCATCGTTCAGGAAATGCTCATGGAGTATGAGTGTTCTCAAAGCAAAACCAAAAACATGCATCTCAAATCATGTCCACTATGCTAAATATTTTAAAGTTCAAATATGTTTCATACAAAAAGTAAAAATGCACCCATTTGGGGGGATTTAATAGAGAAAAGTACTACACAAAAAGAATCAGACAATTATATTTTGAGGTAAATATATGCTAGCACACACCTAGGAATATTTTCTCTTTTCCAATAGAATAAGTACCACAGACAACAAGAGTATGTGGGGACAGAGTTACAGTCTCAAAGGCAATGTTGATGGCAAACTGGATAACTTCCTGCTGAGAAGGAAAAGTATATTCTGGGCTACAATATCTGAAATATAGAAATGAGATACATATTAACAGCCAGGCCACCAAGTAGTATGCTGTTGTAGCAAATGAATATTGACAAAATTATATATATGAGCAGCTGTATACTATACTAATATCACTGCAGTTTTCTTAATTATCTATTGCTATTCCATTTGTTCTCAGCTACAGTAATTTAGTTCAATTCAGACATGTAAAAAGTACTGGGATAAGTGCTAGGTAATTTCTGGCCAAATTCTAAACTTTTAACACTCTTTTCTTCATAAATTTCATGCTGCTATACTATTGACTATTTAGAGACTCTCTGAGGAATATTTTTATCTAGCAAGTTGCTTTCATCCTACTATACAGGCTTCAATTTTCATAAACACTACATTCATTATAAAAAGAAAATGCTGGGTTTTTTAATACTACATTTGGACTAAAACACTCAAAAGGTATTTTGGGTATAATTCAAGAATCAAAGAACTTTAATTTAAAAAAGTAAATTAATTACATATTTACTCCAGTGCCTCATTATGTTATGGAGCTTTGTAAAATTTATGCCGGCAAAACACAAGTTCTAGTAGGTCTACTAAACTAGAAAGGTCTAAGTATGAACTTGGTTCCTAGCCTCCTAAGCCTAAGTTCCTTAAGGGCACGTACTGTTTTCATTTACTTCTGCTCTCAGGCCATCCTCTTCTTCTTCTCTCTCCCTCTGTAATCTCAGATCCCACCCCTGGGTCTCTTATTTTGCTAGAGGCCTGAGGCCTACCATAGCACTTTATGCTATCTCCTCATCAGTATGCTGCATGTTCCCTTCCCCCACATTCCAATGCCCCTTTAAGTGTTATCTTCCAGCTTTAGAATGTAAGCCCCTTGAGGGCAAAAAATACCTTGCATGCTCATATTTGTTTCTTCAGTGCTTAGCAGTTCCTGCCATACAGTAAGTGTTTAATAAATGCTCTATGTATTCCTAGCACTTAGCACAGTGCCTTACCCACAAGTATATCAAGATAATTACTGGCAAATATATAGATAATTACTTGTTTTTAGCCTAGATTTTAATCAAGTCATCAGGAAATCTAGACAATACTCAATTTGTCCAGATAGGCAATACTATATAAACATAGCCTATGGACTATAACGGGAGCTAGATGTTGCAGTGGATAAAGTACCTAGCTTGCAGTCAGGAAGACTCATCTTCCTGAGTTCAAATCTGACCTCAAACACTGTGTGACCCTGATCAAGCCACTTAACCCTGTTTATCTCAGTTTCCTCATCTGTAAAATGAAATGAAGAAGGAAATGGCAAACCACTCCAGTATCTTCCCCAAGAAAACCCCAGATGGGGTTACAAAGAATCAGATGCAACCGAAAACATCTGAACAACAACAGACAATAAATCATTTATAGTGCTTTTAAACTACTGATATACCTAGGACTTTAATTTACCAGGTACTTAAATAAGCATATAAATTTCAATAGTTTCACATATTCTATAATTTCCAAAAACAAATGTCACAAAAGAAGACAAGTAACAGAGCATTCTTCAACGAAAGAGCAAAGTAAAGTCCTTCCTCACTGGATTATACAATCACTGGAAAAAGAGCAATACACAAATAAAACCCTCTTACGTTGTATCTAAGTAAAGCGTATGGACTTTCTGGTTGGCGAGAAGAGAATAGCGTTCCATGGAAGGATCTGCTCTGAAGTCTCCAGTGTGCAATGTAACAGTCCCATTTGGAAGATAAAAAAGGATCATAACAGCACCTGGACAACTAAATACCAAGACATTATAAAGGTACATTTTTACAAAATGTCCACTTCAGTGACAAAGAATTAACATTCATCATTAACCAATCATGATGCAAAATTGCACTAAACAGTAAAAAATGTCAACTCTTAAGTAAAAAGTGTAGTGTTTGAAGATTATTAGCAGGAGATTTAGAAATATTCAAAATTTTGGGAAACAAGAGGCTTTTGCATAAAGTAAATCACACGGAAGTAAGTCATTATTTTTGGTCAAAAACTGAATCCTTTTAACATCTTACCAAGAAAATGATTGTGGTAGAGGCAGGAAAGTGAAATGAACTCTTGATTTAGGTTCAGAGAACTTGCATTCAAATCCTAGCTCTGCTACTTCTATCTATATGATGCCGAATAAGGCACACAGCATCTCTAGGCCTAAATTTCTTCATCTTTAAAATGAAGGTGTTGGACCATATGATTTCTAAGGTCCTTCCCAACTCTAAATTTATGATGTCAAAACCAGAGTTAGAAGACCTACATGTGTGACTTTAAGCAAGTCACATTTTTACCTCATGGAGGACTATTTTCCTTGTCTGAAAAATATAAATTTTACATGCATTACACACATATACTTAAATTTGCAGGGCTACTAAGAAGATTAAATTTAAAAAAATTATACAAAATGGTACACATGATCAAGTCAAGAACCATTTATTAACTGCTTACCATGTGCCAGATAGTGTGTTAAGGGCTGGGGATACAAAAAAAAGCAACAGTCAGTGCCCTGAAGGAGCTCACAGGATGACTAGGGACACAATATGCAAATACTTATGGAATACTGTTCTAAGGAGAACAATATCGAATAAATTGGAGATAATCTCAGAGGAAAGACACTGAGAAAAGCTTTTTGTAGAAGGTGGGATTTTAGCTCCAACTTGAAGGAAACCAGGACGTATGAAAAAAAAGAAAATTCAAAAATGGAAGGCAGCCAATGAAAATGCACTGAATTGGGAAATGTAGTATCTTGTTTGAAGAATAGCCAAGTATCACTGAATTATAGATTGGAAAAAAAAAAACTAAGTACTGGAAAGATAGGAAAGAATCATATTATGAAGGGCATTAAAAGTCAGAGGATTATATATTTGATCCTGGAGGTTAACTGGGAATCACTCTGGAAGGGGGAGGAGGAATAACATAGTCAGATCTGTACTTTGAGAAGATCAATTCACCAGTTAAGTAGAGGGTGGCCTGGATTGGGAAGAGACTTGGGACAGAAAGACCAAGCAGCAGGCTATGGAAGTCTAGTCTTGAGGGCTTTCAGCAGTGTGTTGGCACTGGTAAAGGAGGAGGTATGTATGAGAAATGTGATAAAGAAGCAACAAGACTTCGCAACTAATATAGATGGGGAAGGGGTGAAAGAATGAAGAATGACACCTAAATGGTGGGTACTCTTGACAGTTATAGAGAAGTTAAGAAGAGGGCAGGGTTTTGGAGAAAAAAAATGACTCTAATCTTGGACATAATGAATTTTAAATGTCTATGAGACATCCAGTTTAAGATGTCTAATAGGCAGTTGAGGACAGGATGCTAGAGAGCAGGAGGGGGCTGGAAAAATAGATCTAGAAACATCTGCATAGAGGTGATAACTGAATCCATTAGAACTGACGACATTGTAAAACTAAACAGTATAAAGGTCGAGAAGGTAAGAGGGGACAGGAGAGAAGCCAGGGAGACACCTGCAGTTAGCTGGCAAAATGTGGATGAAGATATAGTGAAGAAGATTGAGAAGGAAGGAGGAAAAGGAAAGCAAGAAACATTTATAGTGCATCTACTCTATGCCAAGCACTGTGACAAGTGGTACTTAGCCTAAAGTATTGCTTTTAAAAAAAACATTACCTCATTTGATCTCATTTAAGAAGGAGCAGTAAGACAGTAGGAGAATCATGAGAGGTACTATGGTAGGTTTTAGTTACCCTAAACTGATATCTTTTTTAATATCATTTAATGACAAAGGACTAATCAAATATTCTTTAGGGTAGAAGTGTTTCTTACAGTGCCCTTAGATAATTCCTTAGGGAATATTTCTTTCTGGTCAGCTCCCAGCAAAAACAATTATGCCAGGGTCCATCCTTAGTTCTTAAATAAACTAGCTCAAAACCATATTTGTGTGTGTGTGTGTGTGTGTGTGTGTGTGTGTGTGTGTGTGTGTACCCTCATACTAATGCAGCATTTGAAAGCATACAAGAGTGATATACACCAGGACTAATTGTATTCCTAGAGAAATTTTCTAATTTCACATTGACAATAATATATTGAGTTAATGCTTTATATTTCATAGCTCGGGTAAAAACAAATAAATTAACATGAAAAACTAAAAAGGAAAACTAGAGAGACAGCTGGTAGAAACCAAATAAATACTGTCCCCACATTCCCACTATACTTTAATTCCCAAATTCACTTTAAATTCAGTAAAAACAAGCTTCCTAAGGTTTAAGATCACCAATAACTTGAAATTTACTTGAAGGAAATCTCAGAGGAACTGAGAATATGCTCATCTAGTAACATAAACTTAATTGTCACTAATGAAAAGACATTGTATATGTTGAAAGGGAGGATGGAAATTTATAACTTCAGTTATGTATGATATAATCTTAAAAAGATATAAAGAATAGCATCAACAATAGGCAAATCTACTTTTATTTGGTAACTAAATATTTAAGAAAAATGACATTAACTCTTGTCTGTTAAAAACAGTTCAGATACAAGCTGACCTAGAGGTAAAATGATAGTAATAATAACTTCTGGAGATTCCCTTCATTTCAACAATTCCTGATTCTGTGATAAAATTTCATCTAACACTATCTTCAGAGGAAGAGCATTACTCATAAAGTAACCATGGCAGATTAAAAAAAAAAATAGTTGTTTCAGTAGTTGGTAGTTATTTTAAAAATAGGTGAACCTTCCAAATCAGTGGATGCTAAAACCTAGCCAAGTATTCTTTTTTTTAACATTTGAAAAATGTTTTAAAAAAAAAAACTTTCATACTTACTGATTAGCATCAAGCAAAACAACTTTGATGCCATTTACTATACACACAGTGTCCATTGGCAGGGGATGGAGGTATTGTTCTTGAACACAAAGCTTGTTCTTTACCAAATTGCTTGTTATCTGTAAAATAGCAAGTAGGTGTTATAGTTACATTAAAAGCTTAAACGAAATTAATATATTCTTTCTTCCTCAAATCTGGATCTAATTCTTTAGAAAATATATGAAATAAACACTCAAAAGTACTGGACAAGTAATTAAGAGGTTCAGAGCCCAGCACCAACCATGATACTAACACCTATACTGCAATTCGTGACTATTTTAGAGTTTAGAGGTTAATAGAAAGCTTTTAGTCATTTCTTTTCTAGAATGGGTAAAAATTCAATTATTATTCCCTTCAATCAAGTTCCTTATATGGTAACATGTTTCAAAAATTCTCTCATGTTAATCTTAGGTCACAAAGATTTCCATCCTCTTACCTTACTACAATAAACTGGAAATGCAAATTTTTTTGACAAACCAGCGTAATGGTCTGAATGAAAATGTGTGAGGAAATAGGCTGTACAACCCTCTACTGCTCCATATTGAAAGGCATCAACTGTAAAGCCAGTTCCTAAAATATATTAAAAAAAATTGCAAGTTGAAAAGATCATATAAGACCCAATATTTTCAAAAAAGACATTCAATTATGAGCTAATTCAGTTTCATCACCCTCAGTTCTCCAGCCCATTTCTAATCAGTTGTTCTGGTTTACCAAAAGCCCTACAGGTTGTAGAAATATAAGAAAGGATGACACTCTTGGGCAAAATAATTCTAAGTAGATTGAAAAGTCTATTGTAAAATTTTCTTTGTGTATAAATTGCATCAAAAAAGGCAAGTGTTAAGATACTAGTCAATTTTAAAATATACTAATACTTGTATTAATACTCATATTTATGGAAATCCTTTACTTCTAGAATTGATAAAAAAAGAAAAGTTCTTGTAAACAATCTCATAAAATGTGTCTAGTGCTTCAATATTAATGTGCAACATGAAAATTCTGGGCTGATTCTACAAAGAAAATCAATCATGTTAATTTTATTCTAAAATAAAATGACTACAAAATGGCATATGTGTGTGTATGTGTGTGTGTGTATCCTCAAGGCTAAAAAAAACACAGAATAGAATGGTGACAAAGATCTAGAGTTAGAAAGGACTTTTGAGGCCATATATAGTCCAATGTTGTCACTTCAGGATAAGTAAACTAAGACCCAGAGAGGGTGTGACTTACCCAAGGTCACATAGGTAGTAACAAGTAGAGCCAGGATAGGAATTAAGTTCCTCTACATTACCAATGCTCTTTCCATTGTATCATGCTGCCTCCCTTACGTATATTTTTTTTTTATGGGGGTGAGCAACTGACACCACTTATAATTTGCTTTATATTCCATTTGGATCATGAAACAATTTACTTTAATTACACAATTCATCTGACATTTTCCTACTAAATCAACTATACTTTCTTTCCTTTTATATGAAAAAGCAGAGAAACAGCTTTAGTATGAGTCAAGAAGCTAGGGAATATTATGTATAATATATAGCAAAAAAGAATGGGAAAAGCCAAAGTTTAAATTTTCACAAGGCATCTCATGAATAGAAGATGTATTCATAAATAAGAACACAACAAACATTTGAAAAAGTAGGCAAAGAACTCAATGAAGCTCAAGAAGGGTGTGTATGATTTAATTATGTATTAGAAATTCAATTTACCTGGTACTTTCTTATAGAAGGGACATTTCTTTTCCCTCAATCCTCCTTCAGTATGAACTGAATCTTGCAACCTTGTTCTCCACCTCTGTGATCCACCTCTAGCTACCTTATTTGTCACTAGTTCTCTCTCATTCACGGGCTTATCAGTTTCTCTCAATTGTGTCTTTTCTTCAATTACAGATGACTTTCTAAATCTTTTTCTTCTTTGTGACCCTTCACAGGACGATTCCACAAAGGTTTTAGTTCTATTTAAATTGTGTGTGTCAAGTTCCAAATCACCTAGAGAGCTTTCCCTTTTCCTCTTGCTCTGTCCTGACAGCTTTTCATTAGGACTTGTGTTTTTTGTTCTTTTCTCTGGTGTTTTCTCTTCTTTTGCTTTTGGTGGTAATCCAAAAAACACACCTATATCCATTTGTTTTAATACTTTAGAAGATGGTCTTGTGTTCGAGTCAGGAGTACATGGCAGCAATATCTCTGTAGATATATGTGCAGTAGTTTTATTAGGAAAAACTTCCATATCTAAAACTGAAGCCTTAGTATCTGCTTTAGTATCTGATGCTTCCCTGCAGGAATTTATTATATGACTATTCCTTTTACCACAAAAGGATCTATTTGATTCTTCTATAATTTTACTTTGAGTTGACTGAGGAGAAAATGCCTTCTCTTCCTTGTTTTCCAAGGACTTTGACATTTCACTGTTAAATAATTGTTGAGAAGCCCAATTGCAAGCAGCTGATTCTTCAGTAGACACACTCCCTCTACTTGATTGGGATGAGAATAATTTTGACTCATCAGAGTCCTCTTTATTGACTTGATAATTAGTAGAATTCAGTTCCCCAGTTAAAGAAGTTGGAAAGCATTTGAAATGATTAGTGGCACATGCTGGCTCACAAGAGTTGATCCTCTCATTTTGGGAAACAGGTTTAGACAAATCACTTAAAGTGCAGGGTATATTCAATTCTTCATCATATTCATTCTGGTTTATGTAACTGCTCATTTTCCTGCAGTCAGGCCTATATTCCTTTTGTAAGGTTCTACAAAGTCTTCTAAACAAGATACAGCTGTCATCCTCATCATCAATGCTGTAATTTTCAGAGTTTTCAGTAATAAACAGTTCCTTTTGTGAATTATCTAGCTGCTCCTCTATATCATAAGTTTCTTCATCACTCTGGAGAGGAGAAAAGGAGATTTCACAGTCACTGAGATCAGCTTCTGGCAGTGGAAGGTTCAAATGTTCTGAGCTTTTCAGTCTGTCTAATTCTCCACCAGCAAGAGGCAAACCAGAGCTCTCAAGTTTGTCATTATCAACAAATTCTGTGAACTGCATAGTCTGTTGGGATTTTGAGATGTTTGTGGAAAATGAAATCTTTTTATTGGTTTCATTTGGAGATTGAAATTTTCTTGGACTCAATGTTATCAACAAGGGATCATTTGAAACATTTTTTGCATTCTCTGTTTGTTTCTGACACTGAGTCGATCTTTTCTCAAGGCTACAGAGAAATCCTGATTTAGTATCATTGGAACCAAGAAGCTTGCTGCTTGACAGAGAAGTTGGAGAGCTAAAAAGATCATTCCCTGCTCTACTTTGGGCTAGCAGGAAATGGGCATACCGAGTGTAATGAGAAGGAACGGTAGAAGTACAGAGAAGACCATCAGGACATTCTAAAAAAAAATTTTTTTTAGAGAAACAAAATTAGTAAAGTTGTAGAGATAATATTTGCATGTCAAATCCAGTAACAAATTTTAGAACCAAGAGCCAACAATGTACTGGTATATTGGGTCAAGTGATGGATTCAGTCAGAAAATCTAGGTTCAAATCCAGAGGCTCTGCTACTTACTGGGCAGGTGATTTTAGGCATGTCACTTTAACCTCTTGGTCTCAGCTTCCTTAACTATAAAATGAAGAGGGCTCAACTAGATTATCTTTAAGTTTCCTCCTAGTTCTAAATCTTATGAACCTATTTTCAGATTAGTGAGCCCAAACCTATTTTTCTTGTTTTACGGTACTTGCCCTCCTACATTCTGCAACCCAGACAAACTGGCTTTCTCTCTGCTCCTCAAAGACAGCACATTATTTCCCACTTCTGTATCTTCTTACTGGGCATCCTCTATTCCCTTCTTAGTTTTGCTTCAGAGTCTTCTCAATCAATCCACAACTATTTATTAAGCACCTATGTGGGAAACAGTGTGCTGACAGGGTAGGGGTGGAAGGTGAGGAGTTGCAAAGAACGAAAGGGCACCTACTTATAATGAGCTTACATTCTCATGGGGGTGGTAACAAGTACTTATATGTGTATGTGTACACATATATGTATTTTCAGCATAAATATGAAGTTAATACACACAGTAGTTAAATACAAGGTAATTTGGGAGGGAGGTTACTAGCATTTGGGGTGGAGAGATCAAAAAAGGCTTCTTGCAGAAGTTGGTGCCTGAGCTACTTAAAGGGAAGTGGACTCAAGGGGAAGAAATAAGGAGGTAGTGTATTCTAGGAATGGAGGTCACTGAGACAGGTGTCAGAAAATCAAGTATCATGAGTGAGAACAGAGAGAAGGCCAATTGGCAGGATCACAGAGAGTGTGAGGAGTAATGTCCAATGACACTGGAAAAATGAGTTTGGGCTAGGTTGTAAAGGACTTTAAAAGCTAAACAGGCGAGTTTACATTTTAAACTGAAGAAACAAGAAGCAACAGAAATTGGTGAAAATTGGTTAAAAGATTTGATCTGTACTTAAGGAAAATTATTTTGCCAGAAACATATGGGATGGACTGGAGTGGGGAGAGACTTGAGGCAGAGAGACCAGTTAGAAGTGGCTGCAATAATATAGGTGAAAAGTGATGAGGTCGTGGATGGATTTTCAATTGATCTTCTTTAAGATGAAGCTTGCACCATCTTCTGCTTAAACCCTTTCTTGGTTTCTACCCCCCCCCCCCCCCCCGCAAATAGTGATATCAGTGCCCTTTCTCTCAAACTACTCCATATACGTATATATGAAAAATTTTGTACATATTTGTACTTATTCGTTTTACTATTATGCTATATATAAGTGCTGTCTTCTCCACAAAAATGAACTCCTTTTGAGTAGTGACTGTCTTTCTTTGAACTTTTATCACTGATGTGTTAGTTTAACAACTCTTGCAGTTTAACAATCAGTTCTCAAAAAAAAAAAAAAAAGACAAGTGTAATCTGCAGTACATTTACTCCATCACTTTCTTAAGTCTGGACAATCAAAAAAACAATTAGTCAACCCTGACTTGTAGCTTTTGCTAATTTCCAAGGTACGACTATTTAACTGTGGTTCTCAAAAACTAGCTCCAGCATGATGCTTGCATTGCTGGTAACTATCATAGTCCCTGGCACACAGTAGGTCCTTTAAAAAATATTTATTGACTTCATCCTAATTTCCATAGTCAAAACAGCAGGAAATCTTTACATTTAAGCTATTCGACTCTAATTATAAAAGAGAGACTCCAGAATCCTAAACAAAAAATATAGTAACACCAAATTTTGACAATTTCTGGTTTTACAATATGACAATTTACTTTTCTTGTTAAAAGAAATCACGAGAAATTTACTAGTTTTCTTTTCCAAGAAATTATCACTGTACAGGCTCTTCAAAATATATGTTCCTTTTACTTTCTATTCTTTCAAGGAGAGGCAGCATGGAATAATGAACAGTCAGTCTTGCAGTCAGGAAGACTTATTTTCAAGTCCTTTCTCAGACAAATGCTAGCTGAGTAATAACAGAAAAAGTCACTAGTCTTCTGTGGCCCAGGCAACTCAGTGTAAGACAGAAAATGGCAATAAGTTCCCAATTTGTACATATGAAAGGAAGTTCCACACCTGAAAGTTATTGAAACTGCTGCAATCACAAATCCTGGCCAAAAAAAAAAAAAAATCCTTCAAGGGGAACAACAAACAGATACTAGCTAAATTCTCATTAACTTCCCTATTGAGATGCTGAACAGAAAGCAAAGAACAAAAGTAAACTAGTATAATTGTCTTATAGTGCTGAAGAAAGTAAAGTCTAGTATAAGAAACTGCCAGTTTTCAATTTAAAGACCAAAAGACCTATCAGAATACAGCCTAAATCAGCCATACTGTTATAATTAATTTTAAAAAAGTTTAAGACAAAAGGAATTTTAATAGGATATTGCTCTTATATATAACAACTTTATTCAGAAATTACATAAATCTCTCTGCCTACATAAATTGGAAATTTATTGGAATTTAATTGGAAAAGAGGAATAAGTTTGGAATAAAACTTAGGTGTTAACATTTAAGTCTTCACATTCTAGATGTAATAATAGGTTTATGAAACAGGACGATCAAAAATACTTGTAAAATATTCTGTCATATCCCAAACTTACTACAATCAGGGTTCAGATTTATTAAGAATATCATAGGAAACTTCTCAAAGACTCAATCAGAATGCATTACTCATTATAAATTTTAAAAATCTTGAGTCTGAATTCTATTTTACCCATGTATTTTAACACTACAACAAATTAAACAGAATGTTTTTAAATAGTCCTCAATAGTATTAAGTCTTTGAAGTGCCAAACAAACCCAATGTGAAGGTAATTTCAACTAAGGGGCTTTATTATTTCTTACTTGGACTACTAATACCTAATATTAAAACTTTTCTATATCATGGAAAATTCAAGCTTATTAGAAACGAGGCAATTGGTAAGTTAAAATACCAAAGGTTTGAGAGGGTTTTGTAAATTTTGTACCCTACTTCTTTGAGAAAGAAAAATGCCATGTAAATAGTTGATTCATAAATTTATTAAAAGAAACAACTAGATTATGGTCCAATGATAGATGAGTTGGTAATAATGAGATCTTGTAAGATTCTAAAGTGTCTTCTGAATCAAAGAATGATTAAACTATGCTCAGTGTGACTTTCATGTTTTACATAGTTTATTACATTCATTAGCAGGTCTGCTGATTACATTTCACATACCTTTAGGCAAATCAGTTAACCTCTAAGACTGTCTTTTATAAAATATAGAAAATATTTGAATATAGAAAATGACTTTACAAAGTTATCATGAAGATCATATGAAATAATGTATGTAAAACAAATTGCAAGTCTTTTATAGTGCTATATAAATACTATTATTAGCTATTATCTTCCTTATTTAGATTCACAGACTTTTTTAGGTCATGTTGCCCTTGGGTAGACTGCTGAAACCTACTGACCAGAATGTTTTTAAATGCATAAAATACATAGGACTACAAAAGAAACCAATGATATTGAAATAAACAGTTCATAGACCATGGTTTAGGAATTCATGTAAATTTAGACAAGCCTCAGAGGTCACTCCTTATATTTTATTGATGTGGAAACAGATTAAGTTACTTGCCCAAAATCAGGTATCAGACCTAGGACTCTTCTGACTCTTGTGTTCAGTGATCTTGCCAACTACGCTGTTGCCTCTGCACCTGAAACCTTTCTAGGATCTTCCTTCTACATATTTTATCATGGTGAAGGCATCATGCTCGTTTACTGGTTTCAAAAACAAAATATTTACACTTTCTTTTAATGTGTTCATGAAATTATATGGTAGAGGGGAAGAATTTTTTTTAAAGCTTCGTTACAAAATTATTCCTGTTTATACCCTTTTTCACAGAAGTACCTTTGACAGTTTGTTCACCCTTCTTAGATCTTTTAAACTGTATCTTTAACAAGCTCAAAAAATAATTCTGATTTTCATTTTTCCCCTTCACTATAATACAGTTATACTCACAGTAGCTTTCATATCCATCCTGGGATATTTCATATCCATTGCCTGACTTATTTCATTTTTATTCAACTGATGTAAATCTGTCATATTGACCATTTTGACTGGTTACAGATCATTTTACTTCACTGTAAAAGCTTACCTCTTTCTGAGGACTGTGGAGCATCCAAACATTCAGAAACATGCCACCGAGGTGTCTGACCCAGCAATAAGGAAAAAGGCATTTGGCAACTTGGGCAGTATCCAGTGTAAACTGGATGCTGCTTTGTTGGGGTTAGTTTTTTCTTATTTGTCTTTCCAAGCTTTGCTTTTCTAGTTACCTTGTCTGGAGACTGCTGAATATTATTGCTGCTATTTAGATTAGGTTCAGACTCAAGCGTCTGAGAACCATTTTCTCCTAAACACAATTCATTATTCTTAGATTTTTCCTTAACTTCCACAGTCTTTTTGTTTTTACTTTTACATCTTTTTGATTTGTATTTAACATCTGTCGTCTTTTGAAGAGAATGAGAAACATCTGATTTTCCCAACTTTGGTTTTCTTATGGATTTATATTCCCAGATATCTTCTTCCAATAAGTTTTCTTCTGACATGATAAAGCAGCAGAATCATTAAAAAAAATACCAAAACTAACTAGATGAATTGGGAGTTCAAGCTTTTATATAAAATTACTGTAATTGCAATTATTGTCTTTTTAAAAAATAGAAAATAATTAAATCCACTGGAAAAAGCAGAAAGCTTTAAAAATGCGTATGGTACATCAAATTCACTGAGCTTGGGAAAATATAAACTTTGCTTCAAAGAAAACCTGCAGTGGTTTAAAAACAACAACCTGCAGTAGTTTTTATACCACAATAAAATTTTATTTTCACATATATAATGGTTATGTTATTGCTTGTTCATTCTGATAGCTAACTTGAGTTGTAAACAAGCAAAGCCATAGTCCTAAATCTATACATAAGAACTATTTCCAAATTGAAGCACTTAAGGAAATTTCAAAATTCCTAGGTATTAAATTATTCCAAAATGTACTATTTTAATATACAAAAATAGTGTTGTGAAAGGAATATCCACTCTGTCCCAAATGTATATATGCCTAAATTACTCTCAAAACGAAATCATTCATTTTTTTCTCCTAGTTAACTGGTGCAAGAACTTTTCCAAAAAGGAAATGGCCATATCTTCTTGTTTGGAGGTGGGTAGACAACATGATTCCCTGAAGCAGCAAGAAAGCGCACTGTCATTCAGAGCAGTGTGCACTGGACGGATTCGGCTTCCGGGAGCAATCCTGCATCTTCCACTGTACAAGGAAACAGTTGGAACTGTGAAAGTGTGAATTCCTGGGTACAGAGACCACGTCCCTAACCCCTGGTAATGCATCCCCTAAGGAGTCTAGGATAGCAAGGGGCTGGCCTTCTTTATGCTCTCCAGCCAAAGGGGAGCCACCTGACACCTCCCTCTAGTGTGGCCTAGTTTCTGAAGGGACAAGACGGTAAGGAGCCCACTGTGTGTTCAAGAGTCAGGGCCTGGCGCCATCTCCATCCCGGGGGTGAGGGAAGGGGCAGTGCTGGCCCAGCCCCCAGTAGGGAGCCGGCGCTAAGACTTTTATCAGCCCGAGGGCCCAGCCTCATGGAGCTCGGGCCTGGCGGGGAGCCCGGTGGCATCTACACCTGCGACTTCAGGGCCGGCCCGCCCCCGCCCCCCACCCCGCAGGGCCGCAGCTGCATCCTCTCCCCAGCCGGCTTTGCCCCCTCTCTCCCCTCCGCTCCCTTCATCCTCCCGCGGGCTCCGCACTAACCTTTTGTCCGCTCCAGCACTTTCCACACTTCGGGGGACAAATGAGAACGCTTTGCGTCTTCTTTGGCGAGTCTCCCCCCCCCCCCACTTAATTCAGGAAGCGGCCTCTTCCATTCCACTCACACCCCGATTTTCTTATCATTGAGCTTCTTTAGAGGCGGGAACATCTTCCCGCTCCAAGGTCCGTGTCGAATCGGCTGATCCTGAACAAATAGGGGAGCTAAAAGAGGGGCTTCAAAGTGAGCCTAGGCCAAGTATTGTTGTCTGAGTTCCACGACTTTGATTTAAATACGCATTTCCTTTCAAACCTCATGTGCCTGGGAGAAAGCATTTACCTAGGGTCCTCCCAGGATCGTATTTTTCGGGCCTTTTCGCCTACGAATCTGCCACTGCGAATATTTGCGTCCAGCGGTAGGAAAATGACTTCGAGAAGGTAAAACAGGGGGTGTGGCGACAACCTCGCTTTAAGTGGTGTTTAAAAAGAATTAGGACTTGGTGTTTTAAGACTTAAAAAACAAAGCGGAAGCTAGGGGCAAAGTCCGCCGTGGAGGGAGCGGCGAATGTGCCGCACTGAAACCGAAGGGCCGTCTCGGCTTCCTTCCTTCCTTCCCTCCTGCTCCCCCCGCCCCAGGTCCCGGGGAAGGGATCCGGCCCGCGCAGCCGGAGAGACGCAGGGAACATGGCGGCCTCTGGAGCCGCGGGCCTCTCGGCCTTGCTGCCCGCCCAGACCTCGCTGGAGTATGCGCTGCTCGACGCCGTCACGGCGCAGGAGAAAGACACCCTGGTCTACCAGTACCTGCAGAAGGTTGACGGCTGGGAGCAGGACCTGGCCGTACCCGAGTTCCCGGAAGGTGAGGGGACCCCGGGTGGCCCCTCCCCAGCTCCGAGGCGGTGGGTGGGGAGGGAGCCGGTACCTGGGGGGGGAGGGGTGGGCGCTGGGGCCGGGTGTGGCCTTGCTCCGCGTCCTCCAGATGCCTGGCATATATTAGGCGCCTAATAAATGCTTATTGGTTGGTCTCTCCTGGGCCCCACCCCCACCCCATAGCCGCCAAGGCTTCCATGAGGTTTCTGTGGAATCCTCCGGCCCCCTCATTCCCTCCCTCCTCCTTGGGGCATGTTACCAGGTACTGTGCTAAAAAAAAAAAGCCTGAGGAGACCAAGGGATCCCGAAACAGCTCCTGCCCACAAGGAGCTTACAATCTATCCACAAGCTAGTTTCACTGATTTGGTGCACTCCCTTTAGGGGTGCCCCCACTGCTCTGCACCCTACTGAGTACTACAACTGATTTGCACCCCACTGAGGAGTACACTCCACTTTGTACTTCAGAAACGTCCGTTCTTGGAGATGAGGCAGCGGATGCTGTTTCAGGAAGCCCTTCTTTGGCCTCTGTTTCCTGGCAGAGTGGGCAAAGGGGAGCGAGCCCTTGGCACTGTTTATCTAAGGTGCAGGTGAACCGAGAGCTCATGCATTGTTAATGTGCTGGAAGTAGCCAGGCTCAGTTACCACCCCCGGGAGGCTGGGAGCTGGCCGCAGGGCCGGGCTGTTCGCTTTGCAGAAACAGGACGCTTTTCACGATCCTCTGCTTATCAGGAGCAGGGCCGGCTCTTCTTTGACGAAGCCCTACTGGATTTTCCCAAAGAAAGTCATATTAGTAAGTTCGTGGGTGTAGATCAAGAAGTCAAGTCAACCAGGATTTGTAAAGTACTCACTATATTGCCAAGCACTGGGAGATAAAGAAAATGGGGAAACAACCCCTGTGCCATCAAGTTTATAATCTGTCAGTATCTGTCAGTCAGCCAGATGGGACCTGAGAGACCCATTCCCCCATTTTACAGATGAAGAAACTGAAATATAGAGAAATTTAAGTGACTTGCGTAGTATTATATAGCTAGTAACCCCATGAGTAAAATTTGAACCCGGCTCTTCCAGATTCCATTTCTAATGCCCTATTATATCATGCTGCTTCTTGGTTCTCTTAAAAATGGACATTAAAGAGGATACAGTTTTGTTTTGTTCTATAGAAATTCTACTGTAACTTGTACTGCTTAAAATAAATGAACCATTGGCAGGAGTTTGGAATTTTTTAATGATGACCGATTTTGTTGTAATGTGAAATACCATACCAGTAAAGGCCATTGTTTGGAGCATTGGCTTCTGAGGGTCAGGGGAGGCTAAGATTTATTACAAATTGTCCTTTTTTGTTTAAATTACTCTCTATTTCACATTACTTTCCTTGCTATAGATAAATATTTCAGTATTGTACAATGCCAAATTTTAATAGGATGTTCTTTGAAATAAAGTAAGATAGATGCTGTTATCAGATTTGATACATCCAATCCATGTATCCAAGTTTGCCACAGATACCTTTATAACTAAAATTTCAGAGGGGTCTGATCATTATGAACAGAACACTGAAATATTTTCTGTCTTGGTTTGCTAATTTTAAAATGGATTTTTAACATGCAAATGCTTTACCAATAAGAAAATGTGGTAAGCTAATAAACAATAAATGAATGTCAGAAATAGTATTACTTTGGTACTTTCTTAGAAAAAGTTGGGATTAACTAACTTATGGTGTTACACAAATAAGCCATAACAAAGACATTATGTCTTAGTGTAAAAAAAGGTCTAGACTTGGAGCCATAGACCAGGGTTCAAATTCTACTTCTGATCCCTAACTAGATGTGTTACAATTTCTCTTCTGGAAAGAGTGTACAATAATTGACATTTATATAATGATTTAAGGTTTGCAAATTGTTGTACATGTGTTCTCTCATCTGTTCTTCACAGCAGCCTATTTTGGTAGACACTCCAGGGATTATCCACATTTTAAGGATATTATACCAATGCTACTTCTTTTTCTTCACCTTTTCTTGTTTTTTGAAGCATAGTAATTTAAGCTACTATGTCTTTTCACAATAAGAATCCAGTAACTAATTAAGATTCAAAAAACATTTAGGAGTCTTATGTATAAATAGGCACTGTGCTAGGTGTCTAGAATACAAAGATAGAAAATGAAGAAAAACCCAAGGACTATCCAAATGAGTAAGTTCATGTTGATATAAGAAGAGAGAAGGCACCAGCAACTAAGTAATCAAGAAGGGCTTGAGGGGAGAGACAACTTGAAACCTGGAGAAAGTTAGAATTTTGAGATATAAAGATGAAAAGGGAATACATTTCAAGCATGAGAGAGCCTTAAGTGCCAGGCTGAAGAGTTTGTATTTCTATGGGCAGTGGAGAACCTCTGAACACTTTTGAGCAGGGGAATGACATAATTGAAACCGTGCTTAGGATGATAATTTTGACAGCTGGTTGGTGAATTTATTGGAGACTAGAAATAGGGAAGCCAATTAGGAGGCTATGCCAATAATCCAAGTGAGAAGGTGAAAAGGAAAAGTGCCTGAATTTGGGTGGGGGAGGGGGGAGTTAAGTGGAGGGGATGGATTTGAGAAATATGAACACTTGGTAACTGATTGGATTGGGGCAGTGAAAAGAGAGGATTGAAGGGTAACTGAGACTGTGAACTAGAGTTACTGGAAAGATAGTATCCTTTCCATCAGTTAATCGATAAGCATTTATTAAGGCCTACTGCTTTCCAAGTACTATGGTAGGTGCTAAGGATGCAAATATATAAACAGAAAAACAATCTTGGGTCTTGAAAAGCTTACATTTCTAAGATAGAAGACAGACAATAGGGGCATGTATATCTGAGAATGTATGTGTTTACATGTATATGACAATACATTACATATAATATTATATATTATGTATTATAAAATATCATATATATGTAACATTATATAAAGTAGTTAAATGATAAGTTTGGGAGGGAGGACACTGGCCTCTAGAAATATTTGGAAAGACTTCATGGTGCTTGAGCTATGCTTTGAGAGAAGAAAAGGATTCTATAGTAAGTGAGGAGCAAGTACTTTCTGGGTGTGAAGAGATCGAATGTTCTGTGTGGAAAATACAAAGAAGTCCAGTTTGACTGGATTGAAGAGTACAGAAAGGGGAGTAATGTCTAGTGAGGTGAGAAAGATAGGTTGCTACCAGAAAAAGGAAAATTTGGAGAAGGGATGGGTTTAGATAGAATAGGAAGAATTTCCATTTTTAGATATACTGAATCTGAGATACCTTTGTGACATCCAGTAGGAAGTTGGTGGTATGAGCTTTGAGATTAAGATTTGGGAGTCAAGAAAGCCAAGGGCCAAGATAGGCCTTTGAGGAACATAATATCAGGGCCACAACTAGGGGGATGACCTTGGCCAAAAAGGCTACCTCTGTCTCAGGGAATTCAGCAAGTAGGAGAGGATACATGGGGGACACAAAGCAGCTCATTGATTCACTTTTATTCTCTCAGTAAGGTAGGAGGCAAGTTCATCTGCTGAGAGGGAATAGTGGTGGTAGAGGATTAATTCCTCTTAAAGACAGGAATAGGTTTGAAACAACCACTTCCTGAAGTTTGATGGAATCAAGGAAGAATAAAAGGATTTCCTGCAACATAGCCAAGCCATTGAAAATTAGATAGCATGAATTTCAAGTATATGGTTGTATGACTTCCTCCCTGCACATCCAGTAACATTATTACCCAGGGTTAAGAATAGGCATGGTGGTTGGGGCAGCTAGGTGGCGCAGTAAATAGAGAGCACTGGCCCTGGAGTCAGGAGGACCTCAGTTCAAATGTGGCCTCAGACACTTGACACATTTACTAGCCGTGTGACTTTGGGCAAGTCAATTAACCCCTATCGCCCTCCCCCAAAAAAGCAAAAAAAAAAAAAAAAAGAAGAAGAAAAGAATAGACATGGTGAATCGTAAAAGTCATAGGAGTGAGGGATTCAGTGGTAGAAGATAGCATTTGGTTGAAGTGGTAAACTTCAGGGTCAAGACTGTGGAGAGAGGAAGTTAGGACATAAATATGATGGATTGGGTGAATTGAGAGGGGCAGAGAGCATCATGATGTCTATCATGATGAGGATAAAGAGTAGGGAGGTTTAAGAAGTCAAACAGGAGAGAGAAGGATAGGAGATTAGGATCAGAATGGGAGAGTTCAGAGTTTTAGAAGGAAGATTGCTGTTTACTTAGCCCGTACTTGCTGATATGAACTTGAAAGACCAGTGATTTCATTGTTACTAGTGTTCCAACTACTATATAGATCAAAACTCATTGACAGTTTAATGAATTATGGCCATCAACATGATCAACTAAGAAGCCCCTAAGCAATGGTTTCAGGGCTGTGGTCTGGTATCAAATGCTAAAACTTTTCAGTGTGGTGGGATGTTAGACCTTCTTCTTAACTGAAATAGTCTTTGAGAAACCAAGTAGCACATTAGAAAGTACTTAAATAGAGTTTACAATTTAGTAACTACCAGAAATCTTATTCTGTTACTTTGCAATCTTCTTTATGTTCTTTATCAGTGTAGCAAAACTTTTTTCATATTAAGCCTTTTCCATCTAGGTCTAGGTCAGATGATCTTGAATCCAAAAAGTAAAATACAGGTTTAATGAAGCATTACTATTTTTTGAAGAGTAGGGAATGAGCATTTGCTGGATGGAATATACAAGAAATCTGGTTTTCTCCAGAAAATTTAGCATTCGTGGTTGCTATCTCTAGTTCTGGTTGAAACTTCTCTCAAATTGATGGCTGTATGGGAACAGGAAGGGTAATAGACATACTACTTGACACTTCTAACCACTGCCTTTTATAATGTTGTACACAAACTCAAATCCCAGGTCATCACACACCACCCAATTTGTGGCCCACCATTAAGCCCCTTTTATATTTCTATTCTACGTTTTGTTATAGCTTGAAAACTGCTTAAGGCATGTCTGGGCATATTGCTAAAGGCATAGTTCCCTGACCCCGCCTTCCCTAATCAGCATTTTATAAACACTCTCTTTGAATTATTATGGTGTATAAGGTTCATTATGGTGCAAGGATCTTATCTAGAGACCACCCTCTCCTGTCCTGCTGACCAAGCAGGGCCCCCACCCTCTTCACCCAGAACATGACCCTAGCCTGTTCTGGGGAATTCTAGCCCTCTTTACTCCCCCCCCCCCCCAACCCTTCACCCTGCTCTGGAAAGCGCTGACTATGGCCCTCCACTCTG
>CM053598.1:80155227-80194249 GCA_028646575.1 Pseudocheirus occidentalis
TCTTGAACCCAGGTCTCAGCTTGCTCTTATTCTCTGCACAACAATAACTGCAATGTTTTCCAACCCTTTGAGGTCCAGTGGACCCATTATAAATCTCTTGGAATTATCCGTTGGCTTCCACATACTTTTTTCTCAAATGGTTGGTTATCTGACTCAAGTTTTCCTTTTCATCCTATTACTGACCTCGCTTTAAATATGAGGACTCAGTATATACCTGAATGTCATGTCTAATACTCAGGCCTCCTAGTTTATCAGTCCTGTCACTGCCATAAATTTTTAGTTCAACTCTACCACCAGTAGAGGAATTGTGTCTTAGGTCTTGTCTTTATCTAGTTCTTGCTCTCTTCTGTTACCTTGAACTTTGAAACTTCCCTCCGTCATTGTAGTCTCCTATTTTTCTTATTGCTCTACTCCTAAACAAACCTATTATTCTTCCTCACTAGGTATGACCTCTGGTTCTTCTACACCCCACTGTTTCACCAGTTTATCACACTTGCTCTGATCTCACTGTATTTCCTTCTGTCTTGCCTCTATGACCAATCAGCTCAACTTTACACTGTCCTCTATCCTTGAATCTTTTGTCCTTCTTTCATCATTCACACTTGTCCTTCTACTTAACCCTGGGTTTCCCTTCCTCCACCCTTCTCTTCTACTACTACCTCCCATCACACAGGTATGTTAACTGTGTCTGCATGTTATCTGTCTCAAATAGATTCACACTGTGGTACTGACCTACTTTTATTCTTCTTTGAGTCACACCCTTATCTTACTTGTGGAAGTGACTATTTAAAACTTTTCCTTCTGTGGAGACCTTATCATTCTACTTCTTCCTCTTTTTTTTTCTGTAGGAAGCCCTGACTCTTGCTTTGTTGAAAGAGCCAATCATTTAACAATATTATATTACCAATATGCCAAACATTGTGCTAGCCAAGTGCTAGGGAGACATGGACAAAAATGAAACAATTTCTGTCCTTTTGGAGCTTACATTCTCTTATAGAAAACAACACATGCATATTTTTTGTTTCTTGGCAGCAAAAACTTTTTAATCAAAAGCAATTATGTGTTGGTAGCTCAGGATACAAAATTAGAAGTAACATAGTCCTTGCCCTCAAAGAGTCTATTTTATTTCACCTAATATAGGTATGCATAAAACCTATACAAGGCTTTAAACAGGCACATCTCAATTGCATGTACCTTAAGTTAGAAGTTTTAGTCATCTCTTAAAATTTTTGACCTGTTGCATTATATTTATCTTTTTAAAGACCATCTTTTTTTTTTTTACAGTTTTAGTTGAATTATCTATTTATTCTTATAACTAAAATTCTTTTATATTAATTTCAGGACTAGAGTGGCTGAATACAGAAGGTTCCATTTCTATCTACAAGGATCTTTGTGGGAAAGTTGTAGTCCTCGATTTCTTCACTTACTGCTGCATCAACTGCATCCACCTGTTACCTGATCTTCATGCATTAGAACACAAGTACACAGATAAAGGTATTGTACTTTAATTAGCTACTAAGAATTTCCTGGCAAGTGTAAGAAAAGTATAGCTGAGTCACTTATTTGTGGATGACTAAACATTTGGCAAGACTTCAGTGATTCTAAAAGTAATTTCTGATCTCTGCTAATCTAAAGAAAGGACTCCATGTATTCATTAAAACTTTCATAAAGGGTTAAATTTAGTTACTGTAATCTTTCTAAGCAGAGGACCAACATTTAGAGCATTATCACATCCTACCTGACAATTGCAAAATGATTTCAAGATCAGCAAGCTTTTGTGTTTCTACTGTATGCCCAGACTTATTTTTAAAATTTTTGAAAATTAAAATGTATAACCATTTATAACTTTTTTTCTTGACTACATTATGGTACAATTTTGAATTCAATGTTACTGTTGCCTATTTAAATATACTCTGACACAGACTGTATGATACTATAAAATATTATAACAGTTACTTTTTCTTTGGTCACAGCCATATATAAAATTTATTTGGTGTAACCCAATATTTCCCAGTCTGGTGACCTGCCCTGGCTTGTGAATAGATGTTCAGCAACATGCAGAATATTTGAGGAAACCTCACAGAATGGAGTAAAGGGAGAATATGAGTAGTAGGAAAGTTGGAGGGAATGTACCAAAAGGAAAAGTAGCAGGTACAGTAAAACTTTCATTAATTGAATTATTTAGACAATAGGGAGTTGTGATATATTATGTTTTGTAATTAACAGAATTGAAAGAATGTTAGACTCCAATTAGAAGGCTTTTCTACTTTTGGCTGTGCTATACTAGCCTTATGACTTTGGGATCATTCTGTCATCTGTAAAATGGGGGGTAGATTGAATGATTTCTAAGGGCTCTTCCAGAACTAAAAATCAGTAATTCTTTATGGAATGTAATTCTAATCTTTCTTTGGTGATTCAGAATTTTATAGTTCCTTAAGGATCATCTTTACAAATACCTGTTATACAATATTATATTTATTGAACATAGAAGAAATTATGCCTCCTCTCTGCTGATCCCTGAGTATTACCTAGAAGTTGTTTATTTTAAGCCTCAACTTTTAGATTTTTCTTCCATCATTGCCTTCTTGTTTGATAAAAAGATAATTCAGAAAAAAAAATTCTAATTTATTTTTAACGGGGCTACCCATTATCTGTTGGATAAAAAACAAACTCCTCAGTTTGGCATTTAAAATCTTTTACAACCTGGCTACAACCTAGCTTTCAAAGCTTTTGCATTGTTCCCCTTTGTATACTTGATGTCTAAAATGACTTTCTTGGGGGCAGCTAGGTGGCACGGTGAATAGAGCATTGTCCCTGGAGTCAGGAAGAAGACCTGAGGTCAAATCCCCCCTCAGACACTTAAAACTAGCTGTGTGACCTTGGGTAAGTCATATAATCCCAGTTGCCCTGCCTTCTCCCCTCCAAAAAGCAAGAACAAAACAAAACGACCTTCTTGGTATTCCTTACAATTAACATTTCATCTCCTGTCTCTGTACTTGTGCACACATTGTCTCTTAGTGTACCCTGGGTGTTTTTTGTTTCTGTAATTGTCCAGACTATTTCTTATGCCTGGAATACACTCCTTCCTTACCTCTGCCAGTTAGAATCCTTGATTTTATTCAAGGCTTAGCTCACATGCCACCTCATACAAGAGACCTTTCCTGATTCCCCCACTAGGTCCTAGTGTCTCCCTTTCAAAATACCTTCTGTTTATTTTGTACATATTTTATATTTACATGTGTACATGTTTCCCCAAAGTAATGTGAGTTCTTTGAGAGCAACGGCTATTTCACTTGAGTCTAGCTCCAAGTATGTTGTAGGCTGTTAATAAAAGTTTCTTGATTAATTGATGGATTTCAAATAGTTTTTAGTTAACTGAAGAGGAGAAAGAGTTTATAAGACTTAAAAAAGTGTTGTCTTTGGGGCATAATGGAAAGTAACATTTATGTTAAAATGAAAGGCATCTTGTAAGTTTAGAGTAGAAAAGAGAGGATAGGCAGAAACAGTTAGAAACTACTTGTATGTTGATTTCATCTCAATTTGGAATATGTAGTTGTGATTACACTTTGCCAAAATAGATGTGAATCTGAGGTGAATTTTTCTTACAGGATAACTGATACTTAACTTATTCAAACCACTTCCTAGTCCTGTGTGTGTTAAAGTCATAATTTTATTTGACCTCCCAAGGAATCCATTTCATACTATATTTGCTTTTAAGCAAATGTATTTGCATAACAGAAACATCAGAATATTTTTTACCTCTAATATATTATATTGTAAAACACCAACTTGTCAGTCAGTAGTCATTATTAAGAACTCAGCAGATATTTGCTAGACATTTTACAAATGCTTTGTTTCTTAGTCTGTATTAGAGGAACTGGCTAGATAAGGGAGAATCAAAAATAATGGAATTCAGGTAATTCAGTATTTGATTAGCCTGAAAACATAAATTACTTAGTAAAGAACTCCCTACTTAATAAAAACTGGAAAGCAGTCTGCAAGAAATTAGACTCAAACCAACCTATTACATCATATTCCTTAACAAATTCAAAATGGTTAAGTGACCTGAGTATTAAAAATCAAAAATTAGAAGAGAAGCAGATCGTATTCTTTTCATAGCTATGGGTAGAAGATAATTTCCTAACCAAACAAGGGGAAAAAGCAACAGATAAACTGGATAATTTTAATCACATGAAAAAGAGAGTCAGTCTGTAAGGATTAAGGATGTCCTGTGTAACCAAAAGGTGCAGCTTGGTATATCAGTGGATAGAGTGCTGAGCTTGGACTAAAGAAGACTCATCTTCCTGAGTTAAAATCTGTCCTCAGACACTAGTTGTGTGACCCTGGGCAAATCACTTTACCCCATTTGCCTTGGTTTCCTCATCTGTAAAATGAGCTGAAGAAAGAAACGACAAACCATTCCAGTGTCTTTGCCAAGAAAACCCCAAATAGGGTCATGAAGAGTTAGACATGACTGAAAATGACTGAACAACAACAAAATGTAACCAATATTGTTATAGGCACTGGTGTTATGAATGCTAAGAATAAAACAATTTCTGCTTGCATTAACTAATTAATGGAGGAGAGAACAAGTACATATAAAATATAGACAGCACAAATATAAATTTCCTTAATAAACACACAAAAATTAAATACAAGGTAGTTTGGGAAATAGAGCACTAGTAGTTGGGTGTTCAGGAAAGACTTTCTGCAGAATATGGTGCCCCATCTGCATCTTTAAGAAAGAGAAGAATTCTGAGAAAGAAGTAAAGAAGGAATGTGTTCTAGACATAGGAAGCAGTTTTTGCATACACACACGCACACACAACACAAACACACAAATTAATGCATCTAAAATAAAGTGATTAACTGGAGAAAAAAGTCTTTGTATCAAATATCTCTTCTAAGGGTTTAGTTATCCAGGTTATCTAGACAAACTAATAGAAGTATGTAAGACCAAAAACCATTGCCCAGTAGAGAAGTGATCAAAGGATATGAAGAGTTTTCAAGAGAATTACAAACTATTTACAGTCATGAAAGAATACTCCAAATCACTGAGAGAAATACAAATTATAAATCTTGAGATTTCACCTCATATCCAGCAAATTTGCAAAGATGACAAAAAGAAAGGAATGATCACTGTTGGAGAGACTGTGGTAAGGCAGACATAGCAATACGCTATTGGTGGACCTAATCATTCCATATGTTGATTATGGAATGTAGTTTGAATTATGCAAATAAAGTGGCTAAAATGTCCGTACTGTTTGACTCAGAGATTCCACTCCTAGGCGTAAACCCCAAAGAAGCCACTGAAGAAAGGCCCCATGTACACCAAAATATTTATTGCATCACTTTTTATGGTAGCAAAGAGCTGAATTGGAGAATGTCTAAACTAATTGCATAATACATTCTGTGCTATAAGAAACAAATGATGAATCTAGAAAAGTATGCAAAGACTGACATTAATTGATGCAAAGTTAAGTAGAACCAAGAAGACAGTATACACAGTAACTACAACAATGTAAAGGGGAAGAACAGCCACAAAACAGCTGAAAATGAATGTTGTGAAATTATAAAATATAAACATACTCCCAAAAAGCCATGAGAAGACACTTTATGTTATTTCCTTCACAAAGGCAGAGGGATCCACAGTTGTGTAATACATTGCATATGACATCAGATTTTTTAAATGGATTGATGAATTTTCTTCTTTATCTTTTAAATTATTTTGTGCAGGATAGCTTCTGAAAGGGGAAGGAAGGAATAAAATTTTTATGAAGAAAACAGTAGGTGTTCACAAAGACATTTTGTAAATGCCTTTTCTCTCACCCATTCCGCAAACATTAATAAAATACTAGCATGTACCTATGATCAGCTAAATGATAGATAAACAAAGATGAAACTGGACACAATCACTCTCTTATAGAATTTATAATCTAGTAGGAAGATAAAACAAAAACATGAAAATGACAGATGAATTCAAGCATCTTTATTGAGTAGGTAATGGAGAACTATTGTTTTTGAGCACCATTATTTCTGATGTACATCTTTGATCTTATTACCTCGTTACATTTTGGCTGTTTTGTATAAAATTAACTGTTCAAGCCTAGATACCACGTTTCAGGATATTTATCAATAACCCGGAATGCTTCCAAAGGAGACTAATCAGGATTGTAAATGGTCTCAAGTTTGTGTCATGTAAGAATTGATAGAAAGAACTGGATATTCAGGTTCAAAAAGAGAAGAATTGGATGGTTGTTGCTATCTCTTAAGTATCTGAAAGTTTTTCATCTACAGTTGGGATTAGACTTGTTCTGCTTGACACTAGTAAGGCATTGCCTTTTAGGCATGGTTAAGAAAAATCAACATGGTTTCAGTTCTCCATTACCATTGAGCTTCTTGCCATTAGGACCCCAAACAGGACCAGTGTTTCAAATTATCAGTTGGTCTTCTCACTTATCAAACTCTGCCCAGCACCAGAGTGACAGCTAAGTAGTAGGCCTCAGGGACCAGTTCTAAGCAGGAGCCAACCATGACCTTATGTATAGGATGTATTCCAACAGTGCAGTTATCAGATACTATTTTGGAAGAAGACAAACTAGTTCTGAATGTGAGTTCATCAGTTTCTTGGGGGATATATTACTAGTTATTTCCTATCTCTGATGCCCATTCTTCCCCAGTATATGAGAGAGAATCCAGTGGCACTATCCTCCTTTCATTTCAGGACACAGAGTAGGTGGGAATTATAGTTGAGTACTTCATCCTAATGCTAGCAGATTTCCTCTTTATTTACTAATCTTAGTGGTTCAGTCAGTGGCTACCTAGTGGAAATTTCCATTTTATATTAGCAGTACCTATTCCTGTTCCATCCATCTCAGTCCTACCCTTCCCAAATTTCTAGGCTGTTTGTTCTACCCCTTCTCCCTCACCTTCCCCAACCCTCTTTCCATGTACCCTGTTTGATTATTAATAAGCCTCCCTTTATCTCAGATATCATGCGGTTTCCATCTTGGCTTCCCCAAGAACACCACTCATCCTAGGCTACCCTCTATAGTTCTGTGTGTACCATCTCTCACATACCTTGACACCTGGGTCTAGGGGACAACGGTTCTTAACTTGTGGGTCGCGACCCCTTTGGGGGTCAAATGACCCTTTCACAGGAAGTCGCCTAAGACCATCTGCCTCCAGGTGGGTCCACCCACATGCAGATACGCCCACATACAAGTATTAAAGGGTTGGGACATTAGGAAGGTTAAAAACCATTGGTCTAGGAAGAAGAATGAGCAGCTTTTTATTCTTCACTGCTATTTCCAGATCATCCTTCTACCACTTTCATTTAGCAACTTCTCTTCTTTTGACATTCGCTTCAACTATATCACCCTCTCCATATCTGGTCCTAATCATCTACCAGCCCTCAGGTTTTTATTTTTTTTAAATTCAGCACCTAGATCACAGTATTCCTTTTTGTCCCAATACCTGCTCTGATACTTGGAGTATTCAATATATGTAGTTTGACTTCCTCTTAATATTTCAGTAACATGGCACAGAACCTAAAATGCTTATAACTGGAAAGTGTCATAGTTCTATTTCTAATGATGAGAAGATTACAAATTTGTATTAACAGAAGCAGATACACCTAGAGTTTATCATATATAACTAAAGTGGGTTTTTACTAGATAAAATTTGATTTCTTTGGATCAAAATGTTTTTTCACATCCGTATCTGATATGACTTTGTTCTTATCTGCAATGGTGCTATTTCTGTTCTTGAAGTGGCATTCCCCAGGCTATTTAAAATTCCAGTGGATATTCAGTTCATGTTTATCAGTAAGCCAAAAATGGTCAGCTGTGTGAGGAAGTACTTATTAATTCAAAAATAGCCTGAACAAGTATTAACTTTATAACTAGTCTCCATTTTGTGTAAAATGAAGCTTTAAAGCCATGTATATAGTGTTATAATAATTAACCACAATCATCTTTACAGTGAGAATAAAAGAAAATTATAAATATTAAGAGGTCTAGTCAAATAAAAGATGAATTATAGTATTGAATGGCTCTAATGTTGAAAGGTTTTTTTTTAAGTTGCATGTTTTATTGCTGTAATTCATAATACAACACATATTTACATCAAAGTGGGCTATATGTACTTTTTTATGCTATCCAGTCACCAAAAAAATACTCATTTTTTTTGTGTACAATAAAGATACAAAAATTCTATAGAAATTAGCATGTCAGTCATTGCTAGAGGAAAAAGTAGTTTACTAAATGTAGTTTATTCTTGTTTTTATAAGAGCAAACATCTTTTAGGAAGTAAGTTAAGAACCTCTTTTTTTTTTAAAGTACTTGCTAAATGTGTATATATGTGAGTATTTAAATTGGTTCGATTTAAAAGCAACTTGCATTTTGGTTGGGAAGAATGACTAATTACCAAATGAATGGTTTAAAAAAAAGTGTTATGGAATAAAAGATGAATACTAATGTTGAATAATTACTTTTCTAACTGCTGAGTAAATACAGGTATCCATATATAGTAACCCAACATGCTAAATATTTTTGCTAAATAACATATAAAATAAGGTATAGGCATATTGAATTTAATATATAATAATACATTTCTAAAACATAGAGGGTTTTTGTGGGGAGGAGGCAAAGATTTTAACAGTGCAAGTCTTTCCTTAGGGTTCAGGTGTGAAAAAATGCCAAGGTACTAGTAGCTTCTCTTCTAGGACCTGTTCTGAGTTAATGAGTGGTTAGAGGAGGCCTAGATTAGCCCCACTAAAACAGAAAATTGGATGCATTGCTATTTCTTTCTCCTTTGTGACATTATTCTTCTCTATTTCTGATCTGTCTGTCTTCTCCCTTTTGCCTTTTATAGTTGGAGGAAATAAGATTTATTTTTCTAATTGTTGTTTCAGCTACAGAAAAGAAGAAAGATATAACGACAGTGATGACATCCTCTATACTTCTCTGCCTCCCTGTCACTGGAATATCTCTTTTCTCTTGCTACTCTTATAACCTTCAGACCTGGGGTGCACTCATCAGTTCCCAGACCCCACTTTTCCAAAAGCAACTTATTTGCAATTTATGAATGAAAAGGCAGTTCATTATGTAGAATAATAGAATAGTTCTTAAAAATTGATTTTTCAGGAGCATATTTATTATAACCATCTTTATTTTCTTAAATGATTATATGCCATTTCAGTTTTTTACAACTCTGAAATAGATATATAAAATAGGAAACATGAAATGTTATATATAAAATTTAGCCAGTTTACAGAAAACTTCAACTGTTAGTACAGTTGAAATCCAATGTATTGTGATATCATAGGATTGGAGGGGAAAAAAGTAGATGCCCATCAATTAGGAAATGGCTAAACATATTTTGGTTCATAAATAACAATATTACTGTGGGGTAAGAAATGATGAATGTGATAAATATAGAGAAGCTGGGAAAGATTCACATGAAATGATGCAAAATGAAGGAAGCAAAGCCAACAAAACAATATACACAATGACTACCATCAAGCAAACAGAACAACCACAAAAAAAATCAAAAATGGATTTTGCAAAATTATAAAGAACAAGCATGACTTGAAAGATGAAGTAGGAGAAGGCATCCCACCCCATCCCTTGGCAGAGGTGGGACATCCACAATTGTACATCGTATGTATTTGAAAACTGTTTCAGTGTATCAAAGAGTTAAGCTGATTTTTTTCCTCTCTTTTTTTTTTTTATGGTCTTAAAAAGTACTATTTGTTATGGGATGGTTCTCTGGGAGGGGGAAAGATACTTATTTTATAGCAATAAAAAAAGACATCAATAAAAACTTATTTTAAAATAAAAAATCTTATGTAGTCTTTGTCAAATTCTTGTGTGACTTCCACTACCCATACTCTTCCATGATTTAAACCCATTCACCTTTATGATTTTTTTTTCATCAAAAATACAGGACTGTCTTAATTTTTGAATTTGCAAAAAGCTCTTGGCCAGTAGTTGGTAGTGTTTCATCTTGAGTCTTCTGGAATCATTGGTTATTGTGTTGGTCAGTATTCCTAAGTCCTTCAAAGTTGTTTTTCTTTACAATAGTGTTGTTATTGTATCTTGGTTCTGCTTACTTTGTATCTATTTATTGAAGTCTTCCAAGATTTCTTGAAACCAGACCTTGTCATTTCTTACAACATATTATTCCAGCTCCTTCATATACCATCACTTGTTCAGCCCTTTCCCAGTTGATGGATAGCCCCTTAATTTCTGGTTTGTTGCCACTACCAAAAAACCCAAACTGCGAGAAATACTTTTATGCACTCATACTTACTTTTGCTTAAGACTAATCCTTCCTTTAATCTGTCCTTCCTTTTATCCTTTCCTTCTGTCAAAATTTTTCTTAATCTTTGTATCTTTGTTCTTTATTTTGCAAACAATTAAACAACAAACAGTTAAAATATATAAAGATTTAGTTCACTAGGATTTATTGTGTCTACTATATATACAAGATACTAGGTTGGACAAAGACAAAAACAATCCTTGCTGTCAGGGAGCTTTCATTCTGTTAGGTCAAACACTATTTACAGAGGTGACTACCGTCTAGTTTGAGGATGGAGAGAACACAGACGCCTGAAAGAATAAGGATTAGGGTTTTGTGGTGTCAAGTAGGGCAGATGAAGGAGCTCACAGGCCTTAAGTTTTTTGGTAAAGTAGGGAGCCAAGTCCTCTATAAGAGGCAAAGGGAGAATAAGTGCTATAGGGGGCTTGTGGATTGACCACATTTAGAATGACCACTGTGGTGAGTTTCAGTGTCGGAAGAATTAAAAGGATTTCCATGCAGTAGCAAAGACCTAGTTGAGATTCAGAAAGATGAGTTTGTAGTGTACTACAAATTACTGAATTGGCAGCTCCGTGTGATTTTCTCCAGTCTCATTTGGTAGCACTTCAGTAAAAATGGAGAAGATAGAAGGTGGAAGTAATTTATAATTGTGATTTGGCAATTTGTGAATGGTTGTAAGACCTGGTGGCAAAAGATGCCAGGGTAGAGAATGGTGTACTGTGTCACAAGTCTATGAAGAGGCCAAAGAAGGGCTAATGGATTGGTAGGGAGGGTTATTGGGAAGAGAAATCAGAGTGAGAGTGAAGAAGAGATTTAAGAAGATAAGCAAAAGATTGAAGGCCAAGAGGTTATGATTAGGGAGAGGAATATCAATTTAGGACCATAATGGTAGCCTACTTATCAATGATGGTGAAATCTGAGGTATGATCCCTCTAGTGCCTGAGATGGGATACAGATTTGGGTCATCACAGTTGAGCATATTTAAGCACAGAGAAGCTAACAGGCTTAAGAAATTATTTGTATGGTATTGAAGTACCCCAATATGAAGATCTGAGTTTGGGGTGGAAAAGAGAAGACCATGAACCAGATGCCGAACTCCTTGAGAAGAAAGGGAAAGTAATCTGGAAACCAGTAGATTGTAACAACAAGGATCTAGAATGAGTGATACAGATGAATGGTGTTCCCTAAAGGGGATGAATTACTTGGTGATGGTGGCACAAGCTAAAAGTGGCATTGAGGAGCCAAGAATATGCCTAATTCTTCTTTTGCTTCATGGGTCAGGTAATTTGCAATATTTGAGAAAGTAACCAAGGATACAGTGTCTTACGGAGGAAGCCAGGTTTACTTGAGCATAGGGTTTGAAAGTAGGGGAAGAAAATTAGGACAAACAGAAGTTTGGTTTTTTGGTAGGATTTTTTTTAAATAGAATAAATCTCCTATGTTATCCATCTAGTTTCATGCGATAGTTTGGAAAATGGGAATTCTTCCATCAATTGACTGAGGATTCGTGAGTTAAATTTTTGAGTGATGAAAGGTATAATTTTGGAAGCTTGGCAGTACTGGGGGGCTTAGTGCAAACTGCACAATGCTATCTTCCAACAGGTAAATCTGGAGGAGCTCACCATTTAGAGGGGATTATTCTTTGAGAACTCCTCTATGACAGTCAGACACCTTTAATGCACCCATGCCTTCTTCTTTACTGTACTTTGGCACAGATCATACTTTCCTTACAGGAGAGGTAGGCTCTGGTTCCCTACCATTATTAAGTCTAAGCCACATTCCAGCTAAAAATAGGTGATGGTTTTCTGATTAGACCCCTCAGACACCAGGAGTATGTCTTTAGGTTAGCTTGTCCATGAGAGACACTATTACTTCCTCTTCAACTTTAGCCATTATTGACCCACAACTGGGGAAATTTTGTAAAAGAGAGCTTTGTTCCCAAAATATTTGTTCATCAAAGTATTATAATCATGGTTCAGTTTTATTTCCCTAGCTAAATTATAGGCTTGAAGAAAAGGTCAGTATCTGATTGAACACATTCAGTACAATGTGTGGTTGATAAATTTTCTCAAGACCTTTACGTAGCAATCAATTTATTGAAACTATATATGTTGTTATTCTAAATGATGAATTTGAAATGAGCAGTGTAGACAGAAGACCTACCTCACTTTAAAAAAGTCTTTATGATCAAGGTAGGTTTGGTAGAAGTAGAATTTAAGCTGGATTTTGAAGGAAAAATAAAATTTAGATAAGAAGAAAGGTATTTTAGGAAAAAAAGAACCGACTGCTTGAACAACGACGCAAAGGCATGAATGTTTGTGATATGTTCGGAGACTAAATAGATGGATTTGATTTGTATGCTCATTGTATACGTTCCTTTGAAAATTCCATTTGTAATTGTTAATGTAATGTCAAAGCCATGATTTATTTACATGAAGATTAATAAAAATTATTAAAATACCTTCTACAGAAGATGACAGTCAGCTTTTATTCTTAGTAAGGTTTAACTTTTAAGAACTCTGGGGTTTTACTCTTGGGCTTAGTCATCAGTTTCCCTGAGGCTTTATTTATGGCACTGCTGTACCACAACTATATATTTGAAAAACTAGTCAAGTATTTCTCATGTCATTTTCCCTTTAAGGTACTGACAAGTTGAATAATCTAAGATAAAATGCTCAGTTGATCATAATGATGACAAGTGAATTAAAACCATTTTTTACACAAGAATATTGATGTAATACTCCACACATTTTCTGGACTTTGTACTTCCATATTTTGAAGATCAATTTTATGTTTTCGACAGTAAATTTTTTAGGCCTGCTGTCCAAACATTTTTACTTCTCTTTGTACCTTTTTAAAAAATTGGTGCAATTTTATTTTGCCTGCCTAAAAATAAGTAACTTTGCCCCTTTCCAGGACTTCTTCCATCACTTCTTACTTAGTGACTTCTAAACTTTGACCTCAAACCCACCTCTCTATCTGTAATGCAGTTGTATTACATATAGTATATTTTATTATTACATATACCAAGTGCCTCTTGTCAAACTTTCTTTTCTCTCTCCTATTGCCAGTGGAGCTCAAGTTTGGCAAGTCCTCTTTTTTTGTCCAAGAACTGGCCTAGCATAATTTAAGAGGCTTATCATCAGAAAACTGGTCACCAGTTGATGGGGCTTTATTTGTCTGTTTTGTAGCCACTGTAGTTCATAAAGACCATCTCTTAAGTTGTAGAAAGGCAGGTTGCCATAGGTGGAGTCCTCTGGAGGGAGCTTTTTCTCACTGACTGAAATCATAGGCCCTTGAAGTGCTGAAGTAAGTTACATACAAATCGTTACAACAAATCCAAAGCATAGGTAGTATAGGTTTTATCTTCACCTCTTTTATATATGAGGAAAAAAAAAACTTACCCAAGATCAAAGAGTTAATGTTAGAACAGGGACTCAAGCAGAGGTCTTCCTGACTCAAAATCCGGTGTTCTTTTCACCATACTATATAATCCGAAGTATATGAGACAGACTGAGTTTAGGAATGCTATGGAGAACATAATTTCAGTAGGACTCCAAAGAGTTAGAAAAGGCTTCCTGAATAAACAGATAGCTTATAAAATTATTTTAGATACATATGTGAGGAGAGGCAGCATACCTGGGACAAGTGTTACCTGATGGCGTGCACCATCCTGAAAGTACATACCCCCAAACCATGGACCACTGTTGCATCTTGAAACACAGGTGTAGGATTAGGATCTTAAGCAATAGTAGGGAGTTTCTGGTGCAATAAGTAGAGCCCTGGGCCTGGAGTTAAGCAAGACCTTATGTCAGATGTGGCTCAGACACTTCTTAGCTGTGTGACCCTGGGCAAGTCTGTTCACCTCAGTTTCCTCATCTATAAAATGGAGATAATAATAGCACCTACCTCCCAGAATTATTTCGAGGATCAAATGAGCTAATAATTGTAAAGTACTTAGTACAGTGCCAGGCTCATAGTCAGTGTTAGCTGTTATTAGGCAGCCAAGCAGCAAGCACTTATGAAGAACTAATGATAGGTGCTAAGGGTAGAAGGACAAATAGAGCAGTGCCTGCCCTCAAGGAGTTTACATTCTATTGAGAGAGACAACATGTACATATGCAAATATATAGAATGAAAACAACATACACATAAGGTGATTTAGAGGAAGGCAGCAGCATCTGAAGGAGAAATCATCCAACTTTAGTTTCTTCATTTGTAAAATCAGGAAATTGGACTAAATGGTCTCAGGTCGTATCTAGACCTATCTGTCCTGTAATAATAACACTCCCTTAAATCTGTATAAAACTTTATAGTTTTCAGGCAGCTCTTACATACGTTGTCTCATTTGAGCCTCAAAATAGCCATGTAAGGGAGTCAGGGCAGGTTACTATATCCCTGTTTTTACTGAGAAAAGTGAATTTTAGAGCAAGTAAATAACTAGAAAAGTAGAAGGAACCCAAGTGTTCTAATTACTATTGCACCATTGCTTTTTCTATTCAGTAACTTGGATTTATATAGTGCTTTACGTTTTTTATACCCTATCCAGTGAAATAGGGAGTAAATATTTTACTTTCTTTTTCAAGGTGAATGGGCTTAGAGCTATACCAAGGTCACACAGATGGAAGAATTTGAAGGCAAAAAAAGGCCATCTGATTGTTCTACTGTTGCACCTTCCCTCAATTTCCTCTCACAGTTCAGTCTGTATCCTTAGTCTGACTCTAACAAGGGTTTCCAGGCTAGGTCAAGTGATACTTTATAACCATTTATATCTGCTATTAAGAATATCTAAATCAGATCAGTACTCCATCCAGCCTCGTATTCTGAGGTAACATAGGTTAGTGGAAAATATATTTATTTAGACATCAGAGGGAGCTGATTTGAATCCCATCACTACCTTGCCATTTCCCGGGTTGTTGTTATGAGGATCAAATGAGATAATGTAGATAAAAACACTGCAAACCTTAATTTTCTCACAATTGACTGAAAGGTGTAGAGAATAAAAAATGCAGCTATGCTTATAAATTTGAAGATTACAAAAAAGCATTTGACTCCTGACAAAGTGCCTCTGCGGATGTTCTCCAGAAAATTATCTGTATCCATATGTTAAGATTGAGCAAGATTACTTCATAGATATAACCATAGAATTTTACATGATCATCTTCTCATTCTCAAATGTTAGGTGAGAGTATCAAACAAGGAAACATACAGCAAAAATGTTCTTTTACTGTCATACATGGACCCCGTAGTAAGTAGAAGGGGAGAGTGGGCTGGATTGCATTTGGGGAATTGCATAGTCAGTTGTGCATGTGCGTACACACACACACACACACACACACCAGCATTGTGCTAAGAACTGAATCTTTTTAAAAATACAGAAGTGAAAGAATGTCCCTCTCAAAGAGTTTACATTTCATTTACAGTGATCCCATGTTTCTTGACACAAAAACTCACAGAGTTAGTGAAGTTTCAAAATATAATTTTTGTAGCAACACCAAGACATGATTTATGGAAGTATTTGGTTGACCACTGAGATTAATATGAAAATGTTAATGATGTGCTCCTAAATATATCCTTTCTTACCTTGGCTTCCTGATGCTGGCTTTCTTGGTTTGTTTGTTTTTTCTCCTATTTATCATAATTGCTCTATGTCAGCTTCTTAGGTATTTACATATTCTCATTTTCCTAGATCAGGAAATTGGACTAGATCAGGGAATCTTATTTATATTTTCCTAAAAGTGTAGCCAGCTTTTGGAACAAAAGGGTCCTCTCTATAATAATTTAGTTATGCAGGAGTTATTATTGTGCTTGGTATGCATGATCACGTAAGAGTTGTATTGAGAATGCGTTGTTTATTTATTATTATTAATTTACTTGGCCCCTTAATTTCAAGATACATATTTGTTTTAAAAAAAACATACCAGAAAAGTATATATTCTTATTACGAATCTTAACCACTTAAGTTTAGAAATGAGAAAGTTTCTGTTTAGAAAAACCAAATATATTTTCAAACCAAACTATACTTTCTATAATATACAAAGCTCAGGTATTTAGCATTGTAATGACTGTCAAAATTCTCTTTTAGAAAAAAAAATCTCATTGCAATTATATTTTTTACATTAATAAATCTCATGGCCAATGTATTGCTAGCATAAAACTTTAGAGGAAACAGTATTATTTTTCTCCTGGTACTTTCATTTGTATAGTATTCTCCTTTAATAATTTAAAATGTTGGGGCAGCTAGGTGGCGCAGTGAATAGAGCACCGACCCTGGAGTCAGGAGGACCTGAGTTCAAATCCAGCCTCAGACACAAAAACTAGCCGTATGACCTTGGACAAGTCACTTAATCCTAACTGCCCTCCAAAAAACAATAATATTTTAAAATGTTCTCTTTCTATTCCTTTAATTACTTCATATATATAACATTTACATATAGACACACATTTACAACTAACTTGGCTTTTTTTTTGTCTTTTGAAGTTTATAGCTTACATATGGAAAGACTAGAAATGTTATTAGAATGTTCTCTAAGAAAAAAGAGTTTTTGGTATAATCATATTTTCATATTCGGTGGTCAACTAAATATAGTTGACTGTCTCCATAATATGTTTTAATTTAAGACAAAGTAGGACCTGGGTGATGGTTAGAGGTGGGGAATCTGTGGCTCCTGTAGTAGGTAACATGCTCATCAAATCTACAAATAACACCAGCTCAAGGATCCAAAAAAATATTGACAGGCTGGAGCATTGGAATGAATCTTTTAAAAAATTTAATATGACCACCAGCAGCTGTGGCCTTTTCTAGAATTTTCAACTCATAAATACCAAAAAGAAAAAGTGAGAGGTCAGTGTAGACTTTGGGAACGGTGAGGTCTGGCCTCTGCCCCCAGAAGGGAGAAGCTGCTTGGCTGACTCCATGTGGCTGTTTCAGAGCTCCTGGCCTGCACATCATAGGGGGACTGAGCAACCATTCTGAGGGGTAATTGCTCTTGCTTTAACCTGCTTGGATCTGTAGCAATATGAGCAAGCACAGCAATCCAACTTTAGATTCTTTTTTGGGGGACAAAAAGGATCATAGCATGGAATGGGAGGAAGACAACATAGTCAGAACTCCTGTACCAAAAGCTTCCAAGAAAAATGTAAATTGGTTAAAAGCCGTAGAGGAGCTTAAGAAGGATTTTGAAAACCAAATAAGAGAAGTGGAGGAAAAATTGGGAAGAGAAATGAGAATGATGCAAAAAAATCATGAAAAGAGAGTCAACAACCTGACTGAAGAAAATAATACCTTAAAAAGTATATTGACTCTAGTGGCAAAAGAGGCCCAAAAATTCAGTGAGGAGAAGAATGCCTTAAAAAGCCAAATTTGCCAGATGGAAAAAGAATCTCAAAAGCTTTCTGAAGAGAATAATTCCTTCAGAATTAGAGGGGAGCAAATGGAAGCTAATGACTTTATGAGAAATCAAGATACTACTAAACAGGTTCAAACAAATGAAAAAATAGAGGGCCATGTGAAAAAACCACTGACCTGGAAAATAGATCCAGGAGAGATCATTTAAAAATTATTGGACTACCTGAAAGCCATGATCAAAAAAAGAACCTAGAAATCATTCTTCAAGAAATTCTCAAGGAAAATTGCCCTGATGTTTTAGAATCAGAGGACAAAATAGAGGTTGAAAGAATTTGCCAATCACCTCTTGAAAAAGATCTCAAAAAGAAAACACCTAGGAATATAATAGCCAGGTTCCAGAGTTTCCAGATGAAGGAGAAAATATTACAAGCTGCTAAGAAGAAACAATTTGAATATTGTGGAAACACAATCAGGATAACACAGGATCTGGCAGCTTCTGCGTTGAGGGATCAAAGGGCTTGGAATATGATATTCCAGAGATCAAGGGAGCTAAGATTAAAAGCAAGAATCACCTACCCAGCAAAACTGGGTATAATGTTCGAGGGGAAAATATGGTCATTCAGTGAAATAGAGGACTTTCAAGCTTTTTTGATGAAAAAAATCAGAGTTGAATAGAAAATTTGACATTCAGATACAAGAAGCAAGATAAGCATGAGAAGGTAAACAGGGAAAAGAAATCACAAGGAGCTTATCACAGTTGAACTATTTACATTCTTACATGGAAAAATGATAATTGTAACTTACGAAACTTTTCTCAGTATGAGGATATGTGAAGGGAATATTAATGTGTATATGTGTGTGTACATACATATATGTCTATATAGGAGGACATATGAGTGTGTGAATACATATGTGAGGGTGTGTATATATGTGTACAGGTACACATAGAGGGCACAGGATCAATTGAATAGGGAGGAATGATACTTAAAAGGTGAAATTGAGAGATGAGAGAGGACTATAATAGAGGAGATGGGGAAAGACAGAATGGGGTAAATTATCTCATAGAGAAGAGGCAAGGGGAAACTGTTGCAATGGAGGGGAAGAACAGAAAGGCAAAAGGGAATGGGTCAACTTTACTCTTATTGAATTTGGCTTAGGGAGGGAATGACAATAGGGTACCTCACCCTACAGGACAGTAGGGGGGAAGGGGATGAGAGGGGAGATGATGGAGGGGAGGGCAGGTTGGAGGGGAAGGTAGCTAGAAGGACACACAGGGTCAAAGTAGGAAAATAGAACAAGTTGGAGGCAGGATAGGTTGGAGGGAAATATAGTCAGTCTTTCCACTATGGTGGAAAGTATAGTATATCCACTATGGAGATGTTTTGCGTAGCTACACACTTACAACCTAGAATTGCTTATTTTCCCAGTAAGAGTGGGTGATGAGGGAGTTAGGGAAAGAATCTGGAATCCAGAGTTTTAAAATCAAATGTTTAAAAATATATTATTATTATTATTATTATTATTTACTTGCAACTGGGAAATAAGATATACAGGCAATGGGGTAAGGAGATCCATCTTGCCCTACTGAAAAGTGGGAGGAGGTATGGAGGAGGATATAGGAGAGAGCAGATTGGGAGAGGGGGTATACAGTGAGGTCACTGTTTTGGTGTGGTGGGTAAGGGAAAGATGGGGAGAAAATTTGTAATCCAAAATCTTGTTGAAATTAATGATGTAAACTAAAAATAAACATAAAATTTAATTTAAAAAAGAAATTTAATATGGATAAATATAAAGTCTTATACTTTAGTACAAAAAATCAACTTCATTGGGAATTTTTTAGTGTTCAGCAAACAAGTGCTTAAAGAATAAACTTCAAAAGTTTTATAAATGGTAGAAACATACATGTGCATTTTAATTTGTGCGTTAAACTTAGTGAAAAAAGAAAATGCCACACATGTCAGATATAATTAAGTTGATGACTAGTTGTATTTTCAGATCATTAGAATTCATTGTGGCGTCTCTCAATCTCTTTCTCATCTATAATGAATGAAATGTAGAGGGTTTTGTTTTCAAGTGTTCAGACAATAATTTGGAGAGGGGGGGTTTGAAGTTGCAAAGCTTGACACTTTTTAATTTCTCTAGGTGGAATTAAATTTCTAGTTTAGAAACAAAGCTTGTCCACTGCCAATAAAGAACACATTTCTTGGTGGGATGGGAAAAATTTTTTTTTAGTCATTTTTATATTCAAAATGATTTGCATGCAGAGCCACATACTAGAACTATGAAACTAGATATCGCTATATGAACTTATTTTTGTTATTCTAGTGCATTTATCTCAGTAAGGATGGAAAGTAGAGTTCACTCTGAACAGACTGAATCATTTAAGATTTTTGTCCTCAGCAACAACAAAAAAAAATTGCAAAGTCGTGGGGGAAAATATAGGTTTTATTGAATTCTTTTCAAGACAAGAAATTGTATTTTAGTGTTAATATTTTAGATTTTTTTTGTTTTTATATGTAACCAGGGAATAAGTTGTACAGGCAGTGGGGTATAAAAATCCATCTGGGAAGGGGTATTCAGTATGCCTGCCATCTTGGGTTGGGGAGTGGGAGAGAAATGGGGAGAAAATTTGTAGCTCAAAATCTTGTGGAAATGAATGTTGAAAACTAAAATAATTTTTTAAAAAAATTTGGATGCAAAAAAAAACCCAAGTCCCTCAGAGTTGTCTTGAATTGCTTCTCTCTGTTTTCAATATTGACTCCTCTAAACTTCTTTTCTACTAATAATGTTCACATGTTTTTCATTCTTGTTCAATTTGCCTTGAGCAGAATTCTCTATGATTATTTCTAGTCAGTTTTTCTGATGAGCCTAGTTATCTAAATATCTACAGGGATGGGAAAATGTTTGAGTAACTTAGCTTAATATTTTGAATTCAATACAGCTACAAGCTAGCCATACCCTTAACATATCCAATATGACTTGCATCACTTTTATTTTTTAAATAAGTTTACATTTTTTAAAATTTTAGATATTTTTGCTTTTGCTGCTGACAAAAATGTAATTTCTTAAATTTAAAGAAATAACTATGCATACATATAATTTGTTAAGGTGTTTTTAAGTGAAATCTTTTAATTTTGGTTTTAAACTAAAGAGATAGCTGAGATGATAATATATACTTTGATGTCTTTAAAGCTGATGTTTAATGGAGTTGTTATAACAAAAGCCAAAGCTTTGACTCTGTGAATGAAAAATATTTTTAATATCTTAATCTGCAGAATGGCAAAGAGCTTTTAGAGCTAATTCTTTAATGATGGTTAGGTTTTCTAAGTACCAGTTTATAAAATGAAGTAATAGTTTTACATTTTAAAAGGTTTTTAAGCAAGTATCTTCAGCCCCTGGAATTGCCTTTTTTTTTCTTTTAAACAAAATGTACTTCTGAATTTTTCTAGCAAATATTAATTCAAAAGATAGTATTAAATGTATATGAAGAGCTATATACACTCAATGAATCCAGTCTAACATCTCCCAAGGTTTTTTTCTGTCTTAGTTGACATAATACACCGCTTACATAACAGAAAGCTCTATTGCTAAGTTGTTTTTTTTTCCCAGCTGTCTTATCTAAAGGAAAGTATGTTTTAATCATTATGATAGTCAAAACAAATTTGAAGATTTGTGTGTCAAGAAAACTTTTTGTTCAAATAGATCTTACTCATTTATAATGATTGGAATGTGTTAAGATTTGAGAACTGAAATTTTAAAAGGAGGCAAAATGGCAATAAATTGAAAATAACCCAAAGGGATATTATAAATCATTTTTGAAATGATATATTTTTATAATCTGGATTTATTGTTGACTTTTTAGAGAATTATGCCATTTCCAATGCCACACAAAGGGCATATTATGAATAAGACTTTAACATTGGGCTGAGACTATCTTTTTCTTATAATATATGCTACAATGACAATTTTATATAATTAGTGTTAATGGCCTAAGAGAAGTAAGTCCTTTATCCGCTTAGATTTCTTTTTTATGGAATAATACTTTTTATTATGTGTACTCTTAGACATGAATAAAGAGCTTCTTTATAAACAAATATGGTGATATGTATATACATTTTGAGTTGGTTAAAAGCATTAATACCATCAGCAAATCTTTGTACTTTTATGTAATTTCTGGTTTTGACCAATAATACTTTTTTCACTCAGTAAAACATTAGTCCTTTTAAAATTGTGAGAAGTTGTGTTCATACAATATGACCTGTATAATGTTTTGCTTTTTCTTTTTACATTTTTCAGATGGCCTTCTTGTTGTTGGTGTTCATTCAGCTAAATTTCCAAATGAAAAGGTTCTGGATAACATTAAAAGTGCTGTTCTTCGCTATAACATCACCCATCCTGTGGTTAATGATGCTGATGCTTTCCTTTGGCAAGATCTGGAAGTATCCTGTTGGCCAACTCTGGTCATACTTGGACCCCGTGGAAACATACTTTTTTCTTTGGTTGGAGAGGGACACAGAGAAAAATTATTTTTATTTACTTCAATGGCTTTAAAATACTACAAAGACAGAGGACAGATTAAAGATAATAAAATTGGAATAAAACTTTATAGAGATTCTTTGCCACCCTCTCCTTTACTTTTTCCTGGCAAAGTAACAGTAGATGATGTAGCTGACAGGTTAGTAATAGCAGACACAGGACATCACAGAATTTTGGTTGTCAGAAAAAATGGACAAATCCAGCACAGCATTGGAGGTAAAATATGTGTGTATGCAAATTGTGAATGCGTGGTGATTAAAAGTGGAAATTATGAATGAAAATAATTCCTGGGCATTGTAACAAAATAATTTAAGCTTCTCTCACATGAAATTAATCCAGTGTAATGAGGTGTTGAATACTGTGCTGCAGCATCAGTGTAGTGGAATCGTGGTTGGTCATTATAAAACATTTATGTTTTAAATTCGCTCATAATTTTGTCCCTGAAAGATAAAATGATAACATGGTTTCCATAACTAGTTTTATTTATTTATAGAAATACATAGAGGTAGTTAAGTGGCATGGTAGATAGAGCACCAGCCATAGAGTCAGGAGGACCTCATTCAGTTCTAGCCTCAGACACTAGCTGTGTGACCCTGGACAAGTCATCATTTAACCCTGATTGTATCTCCTCTTCCTCGTCCCCCTCCTCCCGCCCCCCCCCGACAGAAATACAAACAATATAAATGTAGAGATTATTTCACTTTTCTATTAAAATCATTTTTATCTTGTTAAAATAATGCAATCTGCAATGTCATATTTAGATTATAAAGTGTGGAGGTCCAATTTGTTTAAAAGGTAAGAAAGAATTACTACAAAGTTCAAATTTAAATATATGTGGAATTTTAATGCTTAATAGCTTGTAGGATTGTTGTGAAATGTTACATTTTACTTACTTTCTAGCAGAAAACTACCATGATGCATTGGGAAAATCATGTCAGTTCAAATTCCTTTTCTGAGCCTTAGAACTTTTGTGACGTTGAACAAATCACTTAATCTCCCTGGGACTGAGTTTCCTCATGTATCAAAGAAATTGAGGTTGGGCTAGTTGGCCTCTGAAGTTCTTTCCACATCTAAATTTTTTATGCTTTTATCCTAAGACTTCCAGCATAATAGGGTAAATAAAGACTATTTGGGGTAGCTACGTGGCACAGTGAATAGAGCTCCGGCCCTGGAGTCAGGACGACCTGAATTAGAATCTGGCCTCAAACACTTGACACACTTACTAGCTATGTGACCTTGGGCAAGTCACTTAACCCCAGATCCCTTGCTTTTCCCCCTCCAAAAAAGCAAAAAAATAAAAGAATACTTATTTTACTTTTACAAACAAAAAGCAGGGTAGCATAACCCATTTTCTTCAACAACCCTATATAGTTTCTAGACTAATGTTTAGCCTACTTTTTAAATAAAATCTGTTAAGACATTGTAAAGAAACAGCTTGAAAGACTTCTGAGCAAACCATGATTCAAGAAGACTTAGGATGAAACATGTGAGCTGTCTCCTGACAGAGAAACAAGTGATGCAGACTCAGACTGAGACACAGTTTGGATGTGACCAGTGTGGTGATTTATTTTCCTTTACTCTGTGTATCTGTGGCAAAGGTTTTGTTTGGGAGCATGAGGGAAGAGAACAAGCATTTATCAAACACCTGCTATGTAGCAGGCACTGTGCTCAGTGCTTTACAAGTAATGTTTGATCTTCACAACTCCCTAAGGTAAGGGCTATTTCTGTTTTACAGTTGAAGAAACTGAGGCAGACCATAATTTAGTGGTTTGCACAGAATCACATAGCTTAGTAAGTGTCTAAAATTGGATTTGGATTCAGGTCTTCCTGATTCCAGGAAGTGCTGTGCCTACTGTACCATCTAGATTTTTTCAGTGGTGGGGTAGAAGGGAGCTAAAATAGATTTTTGTTAATTGAAAATTAAATTTTAAAATATTAAAGTTAGAGTTATTTACCAAATTCAGCCAAAGGATCACTTTCTGTAAGAGGCCTTTCAGTATCCTCCCACACGAATGCCTCCTGGTCCCTGTTACTTTGTATTTATTTGTATATATTTTTAATTTATTTAAGTACATTCTATCTCCCTTGATGAAATGTAAACTCTCTTTAGGATTTGTCTTGGTATCCCTAGCACTCTATGAAAATACTATTATATTATGTGAAAAAGTTATAATGGAATCTAGAACTTCATAGTTAGATTATAAGATGTGGAAAATCTAAATAATATCTTGCACATAATAGGTGTTTAATAAATGCTTGTTGATATTTTTGTTCACTCCTTTAACAAGATTGAATTCTGTCTGTCAAAGGAAACAGTAACTTTTCCATTGTCACTAATAAATTAACAGAGCATTTGCATTTGCTAATTTTATACATTTGTCCACTCTTCAATACAAGAAAGCTATTAAAGATTTGTAGCAAATATTTTTATTCATTCCATGGTAATTTTGTTATCATTTAGCAATGTAATATCACTAGTACTTCGGCCATTTCTTTCTTTTTTTCCAGTCTCAATTCATAGCATACACAGGCAGTGATTAATAATTCCAGTTGAGTAACAACTTCTTAATATTGTTAATATTAATATTCAAAATTGACATTCAAAACAGTAATATCTGATTCATAACTTAAAGTTTCAAAACAAGTTTTCAAAATGTATTACATAGCACCCAGAATTTACATGTGTAAAAATTAGGGACCTGTTGTTAAGCAGAGAAAATGATCCTGTGTAAGGCTGAAATCATTTATTCCATAGTCTCAGAATATCAGTGTCATCCATAGAACACAGCAATCAGTGCAGAATCCCAGAAGAAGAATTAGGACCATGACAACAGAGCCATTTGCTCTGTGCTCCTAAGAGACAGTTCTCTTTCATTTTTTTTCTTCCTCAAATGCAAAATCCCTTCTTGTTATAAGCAAAACAAAAAGTAGTTGTTATCATTTTGGGACTCATTCTTTTACTTCGTAAGAACTAAAGTTGATAGTTACCTTGAAAATGTGTTTCTAATCTAAGACAATACAAAGAAAACTAAGGAATACTTAGAAAAGATTTCATTTTAAAAGTTCCTTGGGGAAGAACTTACTGTGTCTATATTAAAGTCAGGAAAAAGATAGCCTACAGTAATTTAAAAAAACAAAAACCTTGCCTTAAGAGGAAATTACATTTAGAAATAAGATCAGATAACCTGGATACTTCACAAACCAAAAAACTTTCTATGAAAATGAACAATAATTAGTCATAAGTAAAATCTCTTCTTGATTTATAGCACAACAAAAGATAGCTAAAAATATCATTGAACTAAGATTCTTTTTATTTATTATTTATTTAAAATGAAAAGCTAATTTATGTTAATGTATATTACAATTTTAATTTTAAAAAGAAAATGGATAAAGCAGAATTATTTTTTTTTACTATTTGGTTAAATAACTCAAATGATTGACAGTTTTGTTGATTTAGGTCTTCTGACAATAAAAATTACAATTTTTCCGTATCTTAGTATACAGTTTTCTTTAGTGTCAATGACTAGTGATATTCATCACCTACCCAACTTTCTGGTGATGGTTCTCTCCAAATTTAGGAAGACTGGAAGACTATGTTTGTTGTTCTGCTGTTCTTTAGACCTTCCACAGTTCAATAAGACTTGCCAAAACTTATGCTATGTTGGCATGGTCTTTTGGAATTGAAAGTCACCTCCACACCACAGTCTGACAAAGAAATAAGACTTTTGTGAAGTGGGAAAGGTGTATGTATATAAAAGAACATACTATGTTTCTTTTCAAGAGGTATATAGCAAAATCTAATAGCCTATACCTAATAGGTCTATACCGAGACTAATTTTTAGTGGTTAGTTGATAATTAGATTTTAACACACAATTAAGACCACTTGAAATTTTATCTTGTTGCACTTAAGTGTACATCATTATTTAGACCATTTTGAGAAATGTCGAATAAGTTACTCAGAAGTGTGTTCTAATCTCCCAAATGTTTTTTAAAACCTCAGATTTTTTTCCTTTTATCTTGGTCATGTTTTGAGTAGAAAGATTTTATTAACTGGCTTATTTTTTGTTTTAGGTCCCAACAGTGGAAGAAAAGATGGGACATTTTTAGAGTCAACTTTCAATTCTCCACAAGGTGTAGCCATAAAGAATAACATCATATATGTAGCAGATACAGAAAATCACTTGATAAGAAAGGTAATTTTTCAGTTTTTTAAATTATTACATGCCTGTTTAAATATTCTTAATTATAAGCATACCTTGTATTATTTGGAATTAGAGGAAGTGATTATAAATTTTAAATGTGTTCCTGTCAGTTCCATCTGTGTGAGAATAATTCCACTGTATTGTAACCTATTCAGGCTTTATCTGGATTGTGTTCACTTCAAGGCACCCCATTTTAAGAGGAACATTGACAAAGTTCTGCAAGCCACTTCATGAGGAACAGTTGAATGAATTTAGGAATGTTTTGCTTGGAGAAGAGAAGACTTGGGGGGGGGGGTAGGATTTGAATAAGAAATTAGAACTATTTTATGTAGTTTTAGAAGACCAAATTAGGACTATTGAAGGTGGTTGGAGCCAGGCTGGTAGAGTAGAAGGAAGAAGTAAAGCATAGGTCCCACAGCATACCTTCTCCAAAAAGCTCTAGAAAACTTATTAGAAGTCCTGACCAAAAAAATCCAAGAAAATATTAGAATGAGTAAATTTTTCAAGCTCAGATTCACTTAGGGTGACCAAGAGGCCCTGTGAACACCAGGGATGGAGGTTTATCCAGGATCATGTTCTGTAGACCATTCTAGTGCTCAGGAGCTAAAAATGGACAAGGCTGTGCACCAGGACTACACAAGGTCCCAGACTCACACTGGATTACCTTGACTTCATGTAGGAACTGGCAAACTGGCAGCTCTGTTACTAACTACCCAGTTCTAGGTCAGAGATCCAGGGCAGACCTAGGAGTGGACCTGCACGTAACCGGTTGCATTCCAGGAAGGGAGTGGTCCTCCTAGGGAGGAACAAGCGTAGAAGTGAAAGCAGCTATGTGACTCTGACCCCAAGAACAGAGTAAGGATGTTGCTGCTTGAAAGTTCTAAAAGAAAGATGTTGAACCCAGCCACTTCAACCACTTGAGAGGCTCTACAGCTTTAGAGCAACAGAACTGCAGGCTTTTCTTCAGTCTGGAACTCCTACCCTAGTTATTCCAATAGACCATAGAGTAGATGCTTACTACACTCTTGTAGTTTGCTTGATTAATTTCAAGTGAAAGTGCAAAACTGATATGATTCAGTTACTATAGTAAGATGTCCAGTCTGTGTCCCTAGACAAAGATCTCACATTTAAACTATCAGTAGCTAAGTTAATATTTATAAGGGAGCTAAAAACTTTTAAATATTTAGCGTTTTCTGCCTCCCTTTTCTTCCATCTGTCACCATCACTGCAGAAGTAGAAAGGAGTTACAGAGGCTTAAGGGACGTTTTGTATTTTTTTTTTTTCCGTAGTTTGCCTCAGCCAAAGAACTCACCAAGAGGTCAGCTTACTGGTAATGATCCTCTCCCTATTTAACTATTCTAGGCTTTGGAAAGCAGATATAGTCTGTTTCTAGGACCATACCCTAAGCCAGTTTAGAGCATAGCAGGATTCAATAGATTTTGTCCTCTACCCCTTAGTCTTTAAAAACTTAGAATTTCTGATTCATTGCCATGCTGTGATGGGGCTTAAGAGCAGGACTTTCTAGAATGTGACCTTCAGGGTCTGAAATATCTGTAGTTTTTAAGGAATTGAATATGAACTCATAAGATTCTTTCCTTTTCAAAGTTTCTGCATATACCATTTCTTCCTTAGAACTTAATAGTTGCTACAGCATTAATCATAATATGTCTTTATACCACTTGATGTTGAAGAACAAGTAAATAGAATAGTAATGCCAAATTATAGGGGTTTCTTGATGACTTTTCACCTTCTCTGCATTGGTTTAGAAACTGTAAAAGGTAAAAATAAAAAGAAGAGCATTATTCCTTGAATCAAGGTACATATTCCCCTAAGCATTTAAGAAGAAAACTAAAAAAGTTTTTTAAAAGCTTGAAAAAAAGATGTTTTTTTAATAGGATGTTTAATTTTTATTTTAAGAAATAAAATGAAATTGAAAGTTATATGCTTCCTGAGTAAAATTAAATCCATATATTTCAATATGTCTTTTTTAGGTAATAAGTGTTTTAAATTAAAATAACTTTTAAAATCTTAATTTCTTTTCAAATATTGGTGGCTTAGAGAATCCTTAAACTTTTTTGTGTCATGAATTCCTTTGGTAGTCTGGTGAAGCCTATGGACCCTTCTCAGAATAATGTTTTTAAAACATAAGGTAAAATAATACAATTATAAAGAAAACCAATTATATCGAAATGTAGTTGTCAGAATATTTTTTTTAAAAATCTGTGGACCCCAGATTAAGAACATCTACCTTTGTGGGTATCAGGATCCATTATTTGCATAATGGGAGAGGAGATAAAAGAGATACAGAGAGGAGATAAAAGAGGTACGGAACATGTAAGTCTTAGTGGGGCAGTAGGAGCCTCATAGCTAATTTTATTCATATCTATATTTATATACACACACGTACATACATACATACATACATACATACATACATTCATTCATTCATTCATACATTCATACATTAAAGAGGGAAGGAGAAGAGACAAGCCAACCACTGCGCTGAGTGCTTTACAAATATCTCATTTGGTCCTCACCACAACTCTGTGAGATAGGTGCCCTTGAGAACCCCATTTTACAATTAAGGAAGCTGAGGCAGACAGAGGTTAAGTGCCTTGCCCAGGTTCACACAGCTTGTCAGAATCTGAGAATGAATTTGAACTCAGGTCTTAGTGATTCCATGCCCAACATTCTATCCACTGCACCACCTACATGCCTGTATATAATACTGAGAGTACTATTTTGTCTATATAATTCAATTGAGATTCTCATACCCAAAAGAAAGATAGAAAATATCCTGAGCCATATTAATCACAGACTTAATTTTTTCTAGATTGATCTAGAAACTGAAATGGTGAGTACTGTGGCTGGTATTGGAATACAAGGCACAGACAAAGAAGGTGGAGCAAAAGGAGAGGAACAGCCTATCAGTTCACCTTGGGACGTAGTTTTTGGAACATCAGGTACATTTTTCATATTTTGAATATTATTGTCTATGAAAGCCTACTTCAGTACATGAAAAATTATTTTTTGTTGTAATAATATTTTCCAGTACTTTTAAAATTCGTTAGAAGAATTTAAGTGATGTACATTTTGGAGTGACTGGGCTCTTAAATATGTCATTATAATTGGACTTCAAGTAGAAATTTGAATTTTTACACATGGTAATTTTTTTTCTTATTCTTGTGATCACCTAGTACACGATGTTTTCTTTTTTTTGTTTCAGGTTTTGTTGTTGTTGTTGTTGTTGTTGTTGTTGTTGTTTTGTCTTTTTGGAGAGGGACAGGCAGGGCAGTTGGGGTTAAGTGATTTGCCCAAGGTCACACAGCTAGTAAGAGGAAGGTATTTGAGGCCGCATTTGAACTCAGGTTCTTGACCCCTTAATCAGTATTCTCTTTATAGAGAAGTTATATGAATTTATATGACCTTTAATGGTTGCAATTCAACTGTTTTAGGTACAATTTAGACACTCTACAGTATGTGAAGTTATCAGCTTAGATAATACACTGTTAAAATTCTAACATTTCTATTCATGTATCATAAAATATCCATTGTAGTATACTAATTCTTTGAAGTTATCCAGGTAATGTGTATTTTTCTGTGAAAATAAATATAATACTATGAAGTAAATTTATTTCATCATTTATTGAGTAAAAATTATATGAGATTTAGTATTTCATGCTTAAGCTTTGAGAAAAAGCTCTCATTGTCACTAAGCTATCTCTTCAAGTTAGGGAAGACAAAATACTAATAAAATAAAATTAATAAAATAAAATTTGAGTTCACCATCCTAGATTTAAGATCCCTAGTAACAATCAATTTTTAGGCAAAAATTTCCTAGATAGCTATTGATAGAAAGTTTGAGGTCTCAATAAGAGTATATATTGTTGCTGCAGATTGATATGCTCTTGCTTTTTTATTGGTGCTAATTAAATGAGGTTTGTAAATCAGTGATTGTTAAAATCATTTCAAGTAACTGCCTTAATTGAAAAAACCAACATGTGAAACATGTATTTGTTCAAGATCCAGATCAGTCTACTCTTTTTTCCTTTGGAAATTAGCATAGGAACCCATCAGACTTGTCAGTAATGCTGATGAGAGTTGAAAAAGTAAAGGATTAGTTGGGAACAGCTGTCAATTCCTGTAAACACAGAGACATTTAGGCATAAACTGTAGTGGGTATCTCATTGCAAGAACCTCTCTGAGCTCCCATTGCTAGGGAAACATCATATTGCCCTAGAAATATTTACCTATTTCAGAATGTATTCCAGGAAACTCTCTGTACTTGTCAGTCCTTTACCAATGCCAATTATATGTCTTTGTGATGTAGGGTAATTTTTTTTCCAAAAAGAAATGGTGATAAATAGTAAATCAGTATTTTACTGTCTGCTGTTCCTTATGCCATTTCACTGTTTGTAGTACTACCATCATATTTTGAAAAGCTTCTAGTATGCTGAATAGGACATTATATATCGTTGGTTTGCAAAAATAATAAAATGGCATATAAAAAATAACTTATGTTTGGAGAGGTCAAGAAGAAAACAGGCTGCATGAGTGAATTAAAAAACTTTTTTCTATCTATAGTTTCTGATATTTCAGGGAAGACTTAAATAAAAAGGATTCAGTATATAAGCTCAAAATGTATTGACTCCTTTAAACATTGAACTTCTGTCTTTTAGGTATTTTAATCCATTGATGTATATTTTCTTTATAAGCGGTCCTATTTTAGAAATAATTTGTTAGAATTTGTCAGTTTCAATAAAATGGAAAGTTATGAATGATAACTGTTAGATTTGAATGTTAAGTACAAACCAATCAAGTTGTACTAGATTAAAGGACTTGGAAAAGTTTCCTTTTGATCAGGAACAGCCTTAATCCATATAACATTTATGATAGTTCTGGTAGCAGGAGTTATGTGGATCTCAGCTTCAAATAATCAATGCATAAAGTAAGAGAAAGAATTTTATGAGTTTTGAGGAAAAGATTATAAGTTGCATATAACAAAACTTATTTGCCTGTTTTTATTCTTTGTAAAATCTATTTTAATTGAGAGGTTTTCATCTTTAAAAATACTTTACATACTTTTTGCTCTTTTGGATTATTCTTTTCTATTTTTGATCAGTAGGTATTGAAATTAACTGATACTTAGTGCACTGTGCATATGTATGAAATTTTTTTGATAGCCACATTTTTGCTGAAAGGAACTAAACTTATATTACCCTTGCTCAATGGTATAACGTGATTTTGATTCTGAAATCTAACTTTCAACAATATTATTACATATTGCTAGCTTGTTAATTTTCATAAGCATTATAAAGAGCAAACCTGTTATATTATCAAGGTTTTTATCAGATTCATATGGAAATGCTATAATTTAAATATTTTAAACAGATCTTCATTTTTTGAATAAGTTGTTTGGCTATGGGTGAATGAATGAATGAATGAATGAATGAACGAACGAACGAATGAACAAATGAATGAATGAGTGAATAGCATTTATTAAACATTCACTATCTGCCAAGCCCTAGGATGTAAATATAAGCAAGCAAGTTAGTACCTCCCTTCATGGAGCTTACATTCTGGTAGAGTATTCCAACACATATAGAAGAATTGTGGTCTGGTTAAGACATGTTTTGGACAAAGTCCAAATTACATTGGAGCCTTTAGGTAAATAACTGAAATGTCTTTCCCAAGAATAATAATGATTGATTTGATTGCTATTCTAGAAACTAGAGTTGGAAAGTAGATAGGGAAAATAGAAGATACAAGCAGAGTGGCATAGAGGTGGTCAGGAAGTGGTATGGTAGGCTTGAGACTAGGCAGGATAAGGGGAATGCTCACCAGCTGTCTTTCTTGACCCTGAAGTTTGCTAAGGCAAAACCAGAAATCTTTTTGAAAAGAACTTCATGCAAGATTTATGCTTATCTCACATACATGTGAACTGTAGTCAAGACAAATTATGAAGGAAAAGCCAAAGAGCTGTTAGAAAATAATGGGAAAAAAAATCAAAGCCAGAGGTCACCAGGGTAGGAACCCAAAGGTCAAAAAATTGTCAAATAATATTAAGAATGAAAATATCTCACCTACAATGGTTCAAGATTAAAAATTCAGGGGACAACAGTCTTTGATAAAGAGATCTACTGCTATAGACCAAAGGCATCAGTTAGAAAGAAAACTCCCAGTACACCAAAATATTCAGAATAGTACTTTTGTAGTAGCAGAGAACTGGGAACAAAGGTGTCCTTTGATAGTGGAGTAGTTAAGTAAATTGTGGTACATTATCATTATTATTATTATTATTATTATTATTATTATTATTATTATTATTATTATGGTATTAAGAAAAATTATTTTACTATTTTTAATTAATTTGTTTACTTTTAGTTTACAAGATTCAGTTCCACAATCCCTTGAGTTTCAAATTTTCTCTCCTCCCTCTGTACCCTCCCCGCCATGGCAGCATGCAATCAAGTATGGGATCTGCAAATTTTTTCACACTGGACATTAGTCTAGTTGTATAGAAGGGTTGTAACCAAAAGAGTGAGCAATGGGAAAGAAGAAACAAAAACAAACATGGAAAAGAGTGACAGCATGTAGACTGCTTCAGTCTCCATTTAAGCTCTATTCTTTCTAGATCTTTCTCTAAATGTAGGTATCTCCTTCCATCCTGAGACTTGTAGAGCTGTCTTATAACTGTGCATTGCTGAGAAGAGTCCAGTTTATCAAAGTTGGTAGTCACACATACAATGTGTCTGTGATTGTGTACAAATTTCTTCTTGTTCTGCTCTTCTCAGAATTGGTTTATATAAGCCTCTCCAGGTAATTACAAAGTCCCTCTCCTCCCCATTTCTTATAGCACAATAGTATTCCATTACATTCATATACAATTGTGGTATATTAACATAATGGAATATTATTGTGACATAAGTAATGGCAATTATGAAGCCTTTATAGAAGTCTGGGAAAAACTACCATGGACTGATTCAGAGAAAGAAAGCAGAACTTTGAAAACAATATGCACAATGACTGATGGAAAGAAAAAACAACAGAAGTAATTGAACACTATAATTATAATGATCAAGTTTAACTGTGGAGTGGCACTGAGAAAATTCGTATTGCTTCTTTTTACAGTGTTAATAGGACAGTAAGTGCGCAGTGTTATATGTACTATCAGACAAGAGTTGATGTATTGGTCAGATTTGCTCAGCTGCTTTTTTCCCCCTTTTTTAATCTTCGTAACAGGAAATGGCTTATGAGGGAGGAAGGATGTATTAAATATGAGTATTATGTAAATATAATCAATAAAAATAAGATAAATTCATTGGATGTAGAAAATTGATTAGCTCTTCTGTTACTTGAAACTAGTATTAGTACTGCTGTATTTCACATTGTACTGTAAACAACTTTAGATTGCCCTTATGAATGTGGTTTTAATAGGTTTAGAATACACTACCAATATTGATCATTTTTTAAAACTAAGACTTGTTCCCTATCTTTATTTTATTGATTTTTAGGTTCACAACAGAGAAATTCATTTGCCACTTTACTGAAAAGATTAAGGCCTGAATTCTTTTGGCTAGTCCCCTAAACTCTCAGTGACATCTTTTATTCTTATGTTTGTCTTTCTAGTTTCAGAGAAAGCTCTACCCCATTTTCTCAAAGGTATACTTCCACCTGAGTCATTCATCCCATTCCCTGTGACCTTGTTCCATGAAACATCCATTCTCTCACTCTCTCTCATTCCTTCCTTCTCAACCATTTCTTTTCTCTCAAGCCATATATGTATTTACAGATTTCCCCATTCTTGGAATGGGGGAGGGGACTTGACCTCTTTAACAGCTCATGGTATTATTGTATCCCTCTTAAGTTCCTAGAAAGAATAGTACCATTACTTTATCTCCATCCACTTCATCCTCACTCCTTTGCAGTCTGTCTTTATTTTCCACAGTGTTCTTCAAACTGCTATCAGTAAGGATACTAAATTCATCTCCAGATCCTGTGACCTTTGTTCTCATTTGCTAATACCTAATACCCTTCTCTTCTAGTAGCTTCTATAATTCTGTAATCTCATAGTTCTCCTAACTCCTCAGTCCCTCTTGTCTTTCCTGACTTCATCCTTCTGCCCTCTTGTATATGGATATCCCTCAGAATTCTGTTCTTGACCCTTGACCCTCGTTTCTCGTTTGATGTTTTTATCCATTCTCATGACTTTAATAATACAAGTGATTACATCTCAGCCTCATTCTCTGCCCTGAATTCTAGCCCAGATCTCCAGTGGTCTGCTGGATAGTTCGTCAAACCCAGTATGAACTAACCACCTAGAGTCATAACTTTAAAGTTATCTCTTGACTCCTTTCTTCTCCCATACCCCCTCATGCCCTCTCAGTTAGCAACTCATATCAAATTTATGTTGAAAATAGTTCTTATATCTATATCTATCTGTCTGTCAGTCTATCTGTCTATCTATCCATCTATCCATATATTATCTTACATTTCTGCTGCTAATCCTGGTACCCATCTGTTCTTGCAAAATATGTTGTTACAGCCTTCTAATGTGTCCTGTCTGGTCCCTCAGTTTATCTGCAGTATAACTGTCTTAAGTAATCTTCCTAACTTACCACTCCAATGAAGTTGTTCCTGTGCTCAGGAACCTTTATTTCATTTGCTATTGCCTACCTAATATAACCCGTTTATCTTGGCATCCAAGACCCATTATCTCATGTTATTCCCATTCGCATACTTTTCACTCAAGCTAAACTGAACCATAATCCATCCCTATTTACTGTTCTGCTCTCTGCCATCTTTGCACCTTTGCTCCCAGCAGTTAACTGGAATGAAGAGTTTCCTACATCCCTCCCCCTCCCTAATCTCCACCTGTTGAAGTCCTAATCTCCACCTGTTGAAGTTCCTCTCTTTCTGTGAGGCCCACCTCAAGCGGCACCGTCTCTAGAAATGCTTCCTTGATGCCCTTCCACTTAATACTTGAAAGTGTTTTCTCTTACTTCAGATTAATTTTTGCGTGCGTTCTTTTTGTATCACAGTTTTTCATATGCTCATTTTCTCTTCTTACAGTCACATTGTAAGTTTATCTGTAATACTTCGCAAAGAGTACGCACTTAGCATGTTGAATTAATTATAGTTTTCTAATATCTAAAAAAAGATCATTGCAAATTTATAGGTGATTCTGTCACTTTTTGAAGTAATTATGATATCTGTATGTATCCCATAAAGATTTCTCTCTTTGTATTAAATTCTAATTTGAGTGAGATACTTTGAGCCCCAACTACAGTTTTTCAGTTTTAAGAAAGGAAACACATTATACCATTACTGTGTATTTGAACTAAATAAGAGAGAAATGAAGTATTTAACCTCTGTGCACCATTGTGTATTGTCTTTTATCTTGTTTCTCTTTTCAAGAACCATTACATTATGACCTAGAAGTAACTGTATTTTCATGGTAAACACTGTAATTCCTTTTGGAAAGATGGGAAAAATGGGAATCTACTTGTGTAAAGGACTATACCAGATTATGAGGGAGAAAAATCACTATATGAGTATAAGGCATTGTCCAGAAGTATGTCAACATAATTTTTTGTTGCGTTTTAAGTTCCAGCCTATTTTTAAAAAATATATCATAAGTATTAAATATAATCTGCTTATTTATTATATTGACATTGCCCTTCATGTTATAATGTAAAGCGGAAGAATCCTGTGTTGTACATCTCTCTCAAAATGTTTATTCAGATGTTCTGTAAACTTGTTGAATGCATAGGAATAAGCTTAGAGATTAGTAGTTTCATAGAAATTGAAAGGTGAATTTAAAATATTTAAAAACTTTAAATGTGCAATTTTTTGAAATTCTGAAAAATTAGGATTTCATTCATCCAGCATATTGATCCTGTAAATTTATTGCCAGTAATCAGTGGCTAATTACAGAAATTAATTATATTCAATCTGACTTCTTCCTGTGATTTAAATAGAAATATTTTCATTCCAACCATTTTTTTCAGAAAGTTTTAGAGAATTGCATATTAATTTCACTTTACATAATTTCTTAATTTCTTCAGTTTTCTTTTTTTGTTGTTGTCCAGTCATTTTTCAATCATGTCTGATTCTTTGTGACTCCATTTCCTTTACCAGATAGTTTTCTTTAGGCTACATGGTTAGATGAAAATTTGAATTGATTTAACTTTAATCTTTCATTTTAAAATTAAATTAAAATTAAATTTTAAAAGTTATTTTCAAGCATCACCAAAAACGATCATCTCCTAAGTAGGTTTGGTTCTAGTTGAATGAATGAGTGAAAAAACATTTATTGAACACTATGTTAAAACACTGGGTATAAATAGAAAAATGAAATAGTCCCTGCCCTCAAGGAGCTTACATTCTAACAGAGAGACAAAAATGAACAAGGATGAAATGTTTTGCTTTGGAAAAGTCATAATTGGGTAAAGGGAGTCATAGGAGAGGTGATTGACATGTCTTTCCCCTTAACGGTGACACTATTTATTTGCCTGTGGTTCCAATGCTAGAAGGGGTTTGAGGAAAAGGGGAGTTTTGCATGGCAGTAAAGTAGATGATAAGATAGCCAGAATGAAATTTGAAGCATGGTTGGCACTAGATGTGTATATTGAAGCCATGGAATGCAGTCAACAAATAGAAAATAATGTGAACTTTGGTCAGAAATTCTAGTGCATAGACCATAGGGCAGGGTCTCTAGTGGTATTTAGTGCTCAGCAACAGGGCAAATATTAGAGTCCAGTGGTCCAGAAGGTTACATTAAAAGACAGGGTGGATGGCAAGAAGATGGCTTAGGCAGAAGGTGAAGCATGTCTGCATTAGGTAAAAATAACATGGACAACATGATGACATATTCACCAACCTAGACAGGTCCTGGGTTGGAATTCCAGAACTGACCATATTTTTTCTGATGATTCTTTGTATTTGTGATATTACCCAGATGGTTGATAATGTATGAATTTAATGTGAATTATATATACACACATATGCACATATATATTTAATGCTACAAAATTACATTTAAAAAAGTTTATCATGGAATCAAAACCTTGATCTACTCATAAGTTTATTTATAAAGTGAAAAATTGGTAATTGAGTCCAGTTTACTTTAGTGTGAAATTTTTCATTTAAATTACCTTTGAACACAGCCTTAGAGTGGACGTACTACTATTACATATTTAAATATATCCCAAGTAGAGAACATTTTAGAAGTAGGTTGTTCTGTTCTTTTGCCTTTAAAAAATAAATAATAAATTGACTTGGCTTTTATCTTAAAAAATCGATTTGGAACTGCTATTAAAAGTTAGAAAACAGAATAATAGAAAGTTAACTACTTAAATTTGTCATTAGTAGGAAAAAAACAGTATAATCTTTTCTTCTCTTTTACTAAGTTCTCTAATGTAATTGACTTATTACAATCTTCTTAATATAGCTAGTTATTAGAAACAGTTTGTTTTCAAATACATTCTTTGAGTGAGTCTCTAAGCCTAAAATCCAACTGATGGGAGTACACATTGCTTGAACTATTAAAACACAAAAAGGTCTGTCCTTGGAAATTGTTCAAAGTTCACATTGTAGAAGCATAAAGTTTTGCTATTTATCTAATGATATTCCACTGGCAAATCTTTTTTGACAGAAATTAGCCTGTTTTCTCCACACATTAAATAAATCTTTTTTTAAAGTCTATAATCATAGATAATAATGTTTTTTAAAGGCAACAGATCACTTCTTAGAATAATATGTAAATGTATCAGATCAGTGCTATATGAAATGAAATGTCTTTAAAAATGTGTCTCACGTGGAAGTTATGAAGCAAATTTTCAGAGATTTTATTTCCCAGTACCAAATAATTGGTATGCCTGAAAAGCAGAATACTACATTCTCTCAATTTAAAACCATCAAATTATTTTTGTTTGTGAGAAATATATACTACCTTTCATTTATTTTCTCAAACTTTCAGAGGTCTGTAGAGATGATGTTCTATGGATAGCTATGGCAGGGACTCATCAAATCTGGGCACTTCTGTTGGATGATGGCAGACTACCAAAGAAAAGGTAAGCTGCAGAGTGTCTCATTAGATGGTTTAAAAATCTTCTCACATAAAACCCCCTGTGAAAGTATTGGAGTACAGTACAGTAGACACTCAGTGTTTGATGGATGGATGATGGGATGTTTATTTTTTTTTTTTTAGTTTTAATTTATTTTCTTGGTTACATCATTCATTTCCACAAGGTTTTGAGTTACAAATTTTCTCCCCTCTTTGTCCCTACCCCCAGCCCAGAACATTGATCCCACTGTAAGGCCCCTCCCACAATCTGTTCCCTTTTATGCCCTCCTCCAACACCCCTCTAGCTTTCTAGCAGGGCAGGGAGGGGCTCCCTGCGACAGTCACTGCATGTATTATTTCCCAGTTGCATTTGATTGTATAGCTTTAAATACTAGATTCTTGCAATTCCTCCCCTGTCACCCACTCCCACTAGGAGGAGCAGCAATTCAGTACAGGCTGTACCTGTGTAATTACACAGGACATCTCCATGGTGGGCAAATTGTGAGAGACTAATTGTATGTCCCTCCTTCCTATCCTGCACCCCC
>CM053598.1:80194749-80211187 GCA_028646575.1 Pseudocheirus occidentalis
ATACACACATGCTCAGATATGTATTCATATGCATATATAGCCTCCTATATGGACGTATGTGTAAGTATACATATATATACATTTGTATTCCCTTCACCTTCACCTATCCTCATGCTAAGAAAAGTTTCATAAGTTACTGCTATCATTTTTCCATATTGGCATGTAAATAATTCAAATTTGACAAGTTCCTTATGATTTCTTTCCCATGTTTACCTTCTCATACTTCTGGTGTTTGCTTGTCAAATTTTCTGTTCAGTTCTGGTTTTTTCAGCAAGAATGCTTGAAAGTCCTCCACCTCATTGAATGACCATATTTTCCCCTGGAATAATATGCTCAATTTTGCTGGGTAGTTGATTCTTGGTTTTAATCCCAGCTCCCTTAATCTTTGAAATATCATATTCCAGGTGTGGGAGCTGTGGGACCTTGCTGCTTCTATGCCACCATCTTGGCTCCGTCCCCGAAAGCTTTTAAAAAAGGCAAATTTAGGCTTGATTTAAGGGGAAATCGCTAAATAGATGGAGCTATACTTAATGGATGGATCTATCCCAAAGTGGAGATGGCTGCTCTAGGAAATAATGGGTTCCCTCTCATTTACGAGCACTTGTCAGGCATGTTGTAGGGTGGAAGGGAGAATCTCTTGTTCAGGTATGGATTGGATTTAGTGACCTCTTAGATCACTTCCAATTTAGTAATTTTGTGATGTCTCTACAAAACAAGAACAGAAAAGGTATATCCTGTGAGGTTATGACTTAGTTGATGATTAATGCCACGTTTTACCGCATTTGTTCCATTGCATTAAAAATGGTGGCATTTTAAAAAGGCAGACTCATATCCAAAGGATAAGCATATCTTTTAAACAGTGTAAATATCATCTATGCATGTTATCTACCTACATGTCATCTAACCTCTTGAAATTCAAATATATATTCTGTAGTTTACCACTGCCTCTTGACTACAAACCTAGTGCTAAATGAATGCAGTAAAACATTAACTTATATTTTTACACAATTCTTTGGAAACTGAGAAAATATTTCTACTGGTGTATGGCAAAACCTTCTCTGTTAAGAGACTCTACTAGGAAAAACCAGCAACCTAAGAGAATATCAGCAACTACTGACCCATTTGTCAACTTGGCCATCTATATAAAATGTTATGAGAATAGTCTATACATGCATCAAGGATTTAATGAAGGAATATTAGTAAGGAACAGGTAGGTGCAATAGACCACATCTCTTTTGTTGTTAAGTCATTTTTCAGTTGTTTTCTACTCTTTGTGACCCTATTTGGAGTTTTTTTTGGCAGAGATACTGGAGTGCTTTGCCATTTCCTTCTCCAGCTCATTTTATAAATGAGGAAACTGAGGCAAACAGGGTTAAGTGACTTGGCCAGTCTCCCAGCTAGTGAGTATCTGAGACCAGATTTGAATTCAGGAAGATAATTTTTCCAGACTCTAGGCCTGGCACAGTATCTACTGTACTACTTAGCTGCCCTGAACCACATCTTTACCATTACACAATAAATTGAAATTTTTATTTTTGTTTTATATAAATTTAAATATTTATATTAAATATAAAATAAAATTTAAATTTTATTATTGTTTGTTGACTTTTTTAAAAGCATTTGATTTTTTAGAACAAAATACTAGCTTAATTCTTTTTCAACAAAGTGTCTTACATACATACAGCAATAGTATGTAGGCTTCCTTGAAAGATTTAACAATGAAGACAACTTTTTTCAACTATCTGATCATTGATACAAGATATAAAACAGAGATACATGCTGAGCAGCAGTATTCTTGGCCTTGTTGAAGAGGAAACCCTAATAATTTTCCATGTGTGAACTGGCTTCTTATAAATGATGAGGTCTTCCAGATGTTTCCAGATATTCTGCTTTTTACCTCAAGCCCTAGGTCCAGAAAATCATTGAACCTTTTGGATGAGATCTGTAATCATTCACAAGTTTCACCTAGCCATCCATCTAGCAAAAAACAAACAAGTGGACGCCTTTCATCCAGAGTAGGTTATGTAGCTAGACAACCTTTAGAGCTTGCCCGTATGTGGGCGGTTGGGAGGGTGAGAGACAGAGATGGACAGACGCTGTGACCAGGTGACCTGAGTTGAACCCAGAATTAAGCAAGAGAAAAACAGCAGGCTATATTGGCTTTGGAAAATTACACAACTTCCCCATGACTCCAAATTTCTCCTTCAAACAGAGGCCATCTTTTTAATACAAATATTCTACTGGTAATGATATGTTACTGTAATTCACAAAATACTTCAAACTTTGAAAAATTAACAATGAGAATTACCCAGATACATAGCCTGTGAGTGAGTTTTTCTGGTGAATTTTTTGGTAGTAGCAAGCAGGAATGGGTTGGCTAAGTGGCTCAGGGTAAGGACCCTGGAATTTGATTACTTACTGTTTTATAGTAGGAAGTGCCATAAAATGAATGCTGAAAATGCACATATATGCATAGAAATATATGCAAGGTGTGTGTGTGTGCTGACATGCATATATATAACCATCAAGCTAAGATATCATTCAGTGAGAATCACAGAATTTTAGAATCTTTCAGTGGCCATAACTGGAAAAGAACCCCTCCTGCCATACATCTGACATTTAGCCTTTGCTTGAAAACCTCCAGTGAGTGAAAGCCTACAGTGAAAGCTCCTGAGGCAGCAACCAAGGTGACCATACCATTCCCTTCCTCTCTCTCCCCTGACCTTCATCTATATAATAAAATACCTAGCTAATGGCTCCCTATTGCTTTCAGGAGCAAATATAAAGTCCCCTGGCATTTTCTTCACAACTTGGCCTCTTCCAACCTTTCCAGTCTTCTTAGACTTTATTCCCTTCCACACTCTCTTGTTCCAGATATGCTTGCCTTCCTATTGCTTCCTTCCTCTGCCTCCCATCTTTCTGCCTTTTTTACTGGCTCTCCTTCATTTTCTCCCTCTCCTATGCCTTTTGAAATCCTTGACTTCCTTTAAAATTTAGGTTAAATACCATTTCACGTTCAGGAGACCTTTCTTTTTTGGCTTGTTCATTTTTATTTTCTGAAACTGAGTTCAGATCTCTTTCCATTGATGTGAATGTTTTTTAGAGCGTGTTCTCAATCTCTTTTCAATGTACAATTTTACTATTACTATATAAGGAGGTTCTGATAATCCTTTTATGTCTTCTCTGTTGTGATTTCTCCTTGCTCTTTTTAAAAATTACGGTAATTGTGTTGTCTTTAGGCTTCTTTGCCTGATTTGCACTAGGTCCCTTTCCCTTTTGATCCTGCCCAGATCCCATCAGGCTCTCCCTTTCCCCAAACTGTTGTACCCTAAAGACACTTGGGCCTTTCAGCCCTGCTGATGCCCCCCAGAAAACTACTAGGCTTTCCTGCAGTGGAACTTTTCTATGTATGTTGTCTTCTCCAATTAGAATAAGAGCTCTTTAAAAGCAGGGGCAGTCATTCTTTCTCTTTTTATTCCCAGTGTAGCGCCTGGCACACAGTAAGCACCTCATTTTCTTTATCTGTTTTTTTTTAGGTATTGAACTAGACAAACAATAAAAATCTGTCTAACTCTAAATTTATTCTCTAAATGTATTTTAGTCTCCTTCCATATTTTCAAGTCTATCCTGAGACTTAAATAAACAGAGAAGAATATTTAAATACATTTTTAGGAGTGTTACTTAGTTATTGCTACCAGGCATTTAACATGTAAAAAAATGGACATTACAATTTGTTTGTCTTTATTATATTTTCGTACAATTCATCAACCTATACCACTGGATCATTATATTGCTTTTATTTGACAGAGTTTGCAGAACCATTTGCACAAGTGTGGTGGGAAGTATGATCGCATTTTGGCTTTCCGACCTACAGGGTGGACACATTCTGAGAATTTTGGCTCTCTGGCAGATATTGTTCCCCAATCCAAAGGAAATATTTCAATATATGGTATAAGTGTTTAAACTCTTTCATTTTTCATATCCATTGTGGCTTTACAATTTATTAGAGGTTGAAAACAAGCTCTGGGAAAAGTAATACATTAATTGCTAATTCCAGAATATTGCATAATACACTAAGAAACCACGAGTGTTTCAAGGGATTTTTTTTTGTTCTTTGAATATATTATGTAAAATATATTTTGGGGCACTTAAAAAGACACCTGACAAATTTTATAAAATTATTATGTGAAGGAATCTGTCTACCATAGAATTAAATAATATAAATAATATTTCAATTCTGGTTTTTGTCACTGGTGATACATTGAAGAGAACTGTGAAAACTCTTAAAAAGTAAATAGTAGGCAATCACATAGCCAGGAAGCTTGGGCTCTTTTTTTTTTTTTTTTTTTTTTTTTTGAGATTAAAAGCAGGAAGATGTCAGATTTGGTATGTTGTAGTGGAAATTGATTTTAAATATTAGACCTTTGTCATTTTGGTTATTTTTAGTCTTAATTTCTCATGTTTTCTTCCCAAAAATCATTCTTCAATAACGGGCAAGCTTAAGCCAATGTCTCTTCTGTATGTCAGTGGGTCCATTTGCAAGGGGCCCTGTTAGCCTCTAAGAATTACATTTCTAATTTTAGACTCCCGTCCTCCAGTGTGGCTCTTCCACACAATCATTGGCCTGCTAGTGATGGTAAAGAAAAGCTTCCTACTCTCTCTTTTTCTTCCTCTTCTTTTGATTTATCAAAAATCAAGAGTTTCACATTCTTGATCTTTCTTCATCCATTGTTCATCCCAGTCAGGTAGAATCTTATAGACCAGAAATAGAATTCTGAAGAGTTATTCAATGCAAAAAGTTGAGGAAGATGGGTGTAATTAAGAGACTCTAAATAAAAGTGGATATTGTATACCTATTTAGCAAAGATACAGATTAGTACTAGTTTGCTAGTAAATGAGTCTTCTTTACCTATGCTAGGAAATAGAAATTATTATGTATCTAGCAAAAGATTCTGAAATTTTAAAAAGCATCTTGAATGTGAAATTTATTTGTGATAAATGTGATTTTAGTAAAGCAACAACCATTTTCCTTTTTGTATTGCAGGAATTCCTTACAGTGAACATAGCAGTTACCTGGAAATGAAGCGTTTTGTCCAGTGGCTAAAGCCACAAAAAATCATAGCTACAGTAAATGTTGGTTCCTGGAAATCCAGGAGTACAATGGAGAAATATTTTAATGAATGGAAGCATGAAGCTGGCTATTGATTAAAAGACTGAAAAATTACATTAAGTTGTCCAACCCCAGATGTGGATTTTTTTTTCTTCTTAGCATCTAAATTCCCTACCCCACCCTTACCGTGAATATACATGCACTTTATTTAAAAACTGCATAAATATCAATAATTTTTCTACATGAGGCTTATTTTCTCTCAATTTACATCTGTGATAAGGTATCCAGTATGCTGACTGGCTGCCACCCTGAGCCTTCAGAGAAAAAATGAAAATGTTTTTCTTCTCTGTGTATAACTTCCTTAAAATCTATTTCCTGTAGCCTGTAAGAAGACAGCAAGAGCAGACTATTGACCATTTCCAAGGACCTCTTCTTTTCTGTAACTCTTGCTTAGGATTTGTCTGCGTAGATGTGTAGATGGATATATAGCTTCATTTCCAAATTACTTCCTGGGAGGGAACTAGGCCATATGTTACATAAAGGAGCCACAAACAACATGCACATCAGGCTGAAAGTATTACAAATTAGTTATTATGTAGTAATGCATCTTGTGATAAAATCATTCCATTTTTTACAAAATGGAATTTTTATAATATATATATATATACATTTTAATAAAAAATGAACTTACAGAGTGTGTGATTTATTTTTTTGCTTTGTTAAGGTTTATGATTTTCTTTTTTACTTTAAGTACTATTAACACCTCAGAGAATCCTTTGATACCTCACTTGATAGAGCAATCCAGTGTCATTCTCCTGATACTTTCTAGATAACTGGCATGAATCCTTGGAAGAGTTAATTCCTTGATTTTTAAAAAATGCTAGATCAAGATGAACATTCAAGTGCTACTTACAGCCATGATCCCTCTGCTGTTCAGTATAGGAATTTTGACCAGTTTCACTTTCAACCTGGTCTTGTTTGTCCCTCTCTGCACAGCCTGGTGACTCCTGACACCTGAACTAAGTGTGGTCTAGGTAGTCCTCTGCAATTCAGAATTTCCAAATTCAAGAGATGCTTCAGCCTAAACTTCCCTGGTACCTGGAATTATAGGCATGCACCACAATATCCAGCTCCTTTGATCTCTGTTTTTACCTCTGAAACCATCTAAAAAAGTTTTCCCCTTTTACTTCCCATTGCTTCATAGGTAAGTGTCCATTTGGGCCAAAATGGCTACGTGCCCCTTGTATTATTTAACTTTGAGTGAAGGAACATTCTAGTAGCATACTTTTGTCCCCCTTAATTGTTGCACTTGAAGATCCCAAAGCATAGCAGAGATAGCAAATAACACTTTGTTCCACCAGCTATCATCCCAGAAATTCCCCAAAAGGAAGGAGCATTTCTGATACACACCAGAGAGGGAACATTTTCTTAAAAAAACAAAACTGAGAAGCCAACTTTGGAGCTGTCACACCACCCCAACTTGGGGAACTGACACCACAGCTCCCCAATCAACCTCATCTAGAGGCCTAAAGTAAACCACTGCCATCTCCAATTGAGTATAAAGAATACCCTTTAATAAATCTCCTTTGAGCATGTAAGTTTTGTGTGGATTTCCTTTTCCCTTCCTAGGGTGGACAAGGGGTTACCACATAATCAGTGGACAGACATTTGCTGACAAAGGAATTGAAATAAGACAATCCTGATTTTTAAGTGAAAACTCAAGTATCCTCATTCCATTTGTTGTAGCATGAAGCCCCATTTAAAGAAGGATTATTTGTTTTCCTGAATTGAACTGTTGCTTTAATATGTTAGACAAGTAAAATGTTTAGATTTGCTCATACTTAAATACTTAAATGGAAATACATCACTCTGTAAGTTCTTTCTAATGATAAAAATTTCAACCCATCCACGTCTGCCTATCTTGTGCAAGTCTTGCGCATTGTCTTCCTGTGTTCACCATAGGCAATCCACCCAACATAGTGGAGGCCCTTCTTGAGTTCTCTTGATGATATAAAGATAACAAGCACTTTGGCTATCCATTTTTCATCCTTTGCCACATGACCAGTCCATCTACTCTTCCTATTGTACAATTCCTTATTATTATCTTTTAGCTGTGTTCTTTGAAGTTTCTCTCTGGTTATATGTTACAGCTAGATCACACCCACAATGTGCCTTTCCATTATTGTCTGTATGATATTAATTTTTAATTCTTCAGAGACTCAAATTCCATATCTTGCTGTTATACAGCAAAACTGGTATAATTTAAACATATTAGTATTGAAAAGATGGGCCTTTGCTTATAATGGAAATGGAGTCATTAGGCTTAGAGTAACTGATACAAGATGAATTCTACCCCATAAATTTAACAACCAGTTTATATCCCATTAACAATGTCCATTTCTAATATTTCTGAATGCATACTTTAATGGAAAAAAAACATTTAACATTCATTTTAGTTCTCCCCGAAATAAATTCTCTTAAATTCTTATTTTCTTATCTTCTTAGGTTTTAGTATAATACAGTGTCCACTTTTAAAGGAAAGGAGTATAAGGTTACAGAATTTATAACTGTAGGGGATCCTAGAAGCCATCCAGTTCAACCTCTATTCTAAAAGATGGGGGAACTGCAGTCTAGGGAAGTGATTTGTTTAAAGTCTCACAAGTAATGATGGAGAGCCTGAACACAAACTTGTGTTCACAAACCCAGCACTATTTCCCATTTCTACTCATAGGGACGGTGATTTCCAATAGAAATTCTAGTGTCAGCATTGATTCTTAATTGACTTTCCCAATTTTTTAATAGGGCAGCGAGGTGGTAGAGTAGATAGAGTGCTGGGCCTGAAGTCAGGGCCACTCATCTTCCTGAGTTCAAATCTGTCCTTAGCTACTTACTAGCTGTATGACCCTGGGCAAGTCACTTAACCCTATTTGCCTCAGTTTCCTCATCTGCAAAAAAAATGAACTGGAGAAGGAAATGGCAAACCACTCAGGTATCTTTGCCAAAAACAAACAAACAAACAAAAAAACCCCAAAGAGTCAGACATAACTGAAAAAAATTATTTAAAATATCAGAAGTCATTTTGCCATATTTATATTTTCATTAAAAGCCATTAAGCTAAGAATTATACTTTAAATAAGGTAAGTACTTTTAAAATGCCTGTGTTTGGAATATGGGATGGTGTTGGAGGCATTTGCAACTCATTTTTATTTTATTTCTAAATAACTACTTTTTCTTATGATTGTCATTTTTTTTCCATTGGCAAGAAGCTTTTTGGACATTTGGAATGTTTTTCTTTGGAAATCCAGGCATGTTGTTATAAGAACAGCTTCAACCTTTTTATTATCCTATGTGAAGACAGCTCTGTGCACCAACACATCACCATTTATGGCATCTGGAAATAGCTTTTGTTTTGCAGCTTTTGCTCTACAGCATTATTTAAAGCCTATAACCAAAATTTCCACAAATAATTCACATATAGAACCTAACTTTTCTTTTTTTAATAGGGTGTGTCTAATGTAGAGATTCTTAACTTCAGGTCTGTGACATTTTAAAACATACTTTGACGACTTCATTTCAGTATAGTTGGCTTTCTTTGTAATTCTATGTACTTTATTTTAAGTAGTCAGAAACATTCTGACTGAGAAGGGGTTCATAGGCTCCCTCAGACTGCTGTAGGAGTCCTTGACACCAAAAATAAAAAAATTTTAAAAATTAAACATTCCTAGTTTAAAGCTATGTACTAACCAAGCGTTCATTGGTGAATTTGTATGTTGAGCTGTTTTAAAAGCCAGTATCTATAGTGCCCTTTTCTTTTCCCCACTATATTTATATGTGCAAAATAAACATTTGCTGTAGGGATAGAAACTGGACCTGTGATTTCATTAATTAAGGGAACTCACAGAGGAGGAAAATCCCTATATCAAAACAAGTCATCATTGTTTCTACAAGTCTTTGAGAGTTGTCTAGAAAAACTGAGAGGTTAGTCAGGAGGGGGGAACCTGTGGCCTCAAGGCCACTTGTGGCCTTCTAGGTCCGTGGGTGCACTCATTTGATTGGGTCCAAGTTTTACAGAACAAATCGTTTTAGTAAGGGGATTTGTTCTGTGAAGTTTGGAGCCAATCAAAGGGCCGCACTTGAGGACCTAGAGAGCCACACGTGGCCTCCTAGTTGCAAGTTCCTCCCTACCCCTGGGATTTGCGGATCACACATCAGTATGTTTCAGGGATGAGTCTAGCTCTATGGTGACCTAAAATTCATGCAAAAAGAGAAGTAAAAGGAAGCAAATATGATTAGCTTTACGTTTTTATGAAACCATTCTCTTGTTCATTTGGTATTTTAATTCATAGGTGCAGGATCCCAAGACAGCTTTAAATGATTTAGTATTGCTGGAATGCCACACCCACTTGACATAATTACTTATCTGCATTTTAAAGTATGTGGCTCAAAGGGAAACAAGTTTTTGATACAGCTGATTTATGTACAACTGTCGCTTTGTATAAGCATTGTATTTATGGTCTGAGTGCCTATAGGTCATAAGCATAGCAACTGCCCAGTAGATATTTTTAATTTAATTGAGTGTAATGAATGCATTCAAAATTTCCTCTTTTGAGCCTGAAATAGGCACCATTGGCCAGAACAAGAAACTTCAAAAAAAGAATCCTCTTCTTAAACTAACCACAAAAATGATCTGTTTTGGAACCGTCATTGATGTTGGCTCTGATAGCTTCTCTGGCCCACTTGCAGCCTTTCAGCCACTTCATTTGGTAGTGATCTAGAAGAGATGCTGACACAGAAGTCCTTTTAAATCAGAAAAAGCAGAGCTGAATGGTTTATGGGCAATAGTAGAATGGCTTATGTGCGAGATTCATCTTGAGTCTATGACACCTTGGACGTAGTTTCAACTTCTTAATTATTTTAATATACTAAATCTCATCCTTTTCCCCCTTTACTTGAATTCTGACTCCTCTTCCCACCTCATATAATCCACGTTATATTATCACAGTAATTCATTCCCCAAGATCTTACAGCTCTATTTTTTATGAATGTGTTATGTTGTTTGATCCTGGAGGCAATAGGAAGCCTCTGGAGTTTATATGGTCATACCTGTGCTTTAGGAAGATCAGTTTGACAACGGAGTGGAGGATGTACTGGAGTGGGGAAGACTTGAGGCAGGGAGACCAAGCAGCAGGCTATTGCTATATTCCAGGTATGAAAGAATCCCCCACGTAGCTGGGATGCAGCTACTTCTGTCACCAGAATCTGAAGTAATTATTTCCATAAACATCTAGAGATAGGACCTCATTATCCTGCTTTGGTCTTTAAATTATACTTATGAAGATTTCCAAAATGAAACTTTGTTACACCTTTTTTTTTTCAGACTGGACTCGAAGGTTGACTATCACATTCTAAATTTGTTCAAATGGGGAGGGAGGTGTATTTAGACAATCCACTTACTGATATCTAATGTTCCAAAAGCAAATATTTTGGGATCTTATTTGAAAGCTAAAAATCCATCTACATTCTAAGAACTTGTTTCCCAGGTAAAAATCCCCTAAGTATTATTCCAGATTGCTTACTGGAAGTCTGAGTTTCTGAAACAAAACATCCAGTTCTTTATGTTTATGCATTAAAATACCTGTTTATCAGAATACAGTTGTTGTTGTTATTGTTGTTATTTTAAAGACCAGAAAGGAAGCTTAGACATCATCTGGAATGACTTTCTAATTTTCACATGAGGAAACTGAGGACCAGAGAGGTCACAGGAATATAGTTTTAGAGCTCGAAGGGACATCAGAGGCTATCTGACTCCATGATCCATAAGACTAATGAAGTTAAAGTAATGATGCAAAGAGTACAAATCAGTGGTGGGATCTGGACTAAAGTCCTCCAATTTAACCAATTTCACATCCCTAATAAGCAGCAAAGTCAATACTTGAAGTCAGATGTTCCTGGGGAAAATCCATCTTCCCTCCACTAGGATGTTTCTTAGTGCCACTTGGTACCTTATCTATGACAATTAGGCTGTAAATTACATGTCCTTTTTGACAAGTTTGTAACCAATTGGGTTGCATTTGGAGGATAATGAAGGTTCCTTCCAGATAGATGGGGCAGTAGATAGAGCATGGACCTGGAATCAGGAAGGCCTCCGCCCCCTACTAGTTGTGTGACCCTGTGTGCCCTCAAGGCTAAAATGAGAATGACAACAGCACCTCCCTCACAGAGTTATTGTGAAAATTAAACAGTATTTGTACAGCATTTATGTGTCTGGCACGTAATAGTCTCTTAATAAATACTTGTTCCCTTCCTCCCCATTCCTTTCCACTTTCATAAATAAACCAAACAGCACTGATTACTCCTGTGATAAAAATCAGTTTTTCGTTGGTCTATAAACAACTTAGCTTTTGGTGCTATAAAAGTGAGAGCTTTGTCCAGTGACCAGTGATCAGCGTCAAAGAATCTCTTGAATGAGATCTATCATTATGCAAAAAAGGGTTTGACCTAAGTACCCACACAGGAAAAATATGTAAATGGAGAGAACCTATGATACAGATTATGATATGCAGTGGTACTGTTAATCTAGAATGTTCATCTGTGTGTGTATATATGTATACACACATATAAATACATATATAAGTATATAAAACACACACATGTATACACATACTCACACATATGTACAGTATATATGCATGTGTATAAATACACACGTGTCTATGTATGTACATGCACACTCATGTATATTCTGAAAGACAGGTCCTGCTCTCAAGGAGATTACAATCTAATGGACTAGATAAATGCTGTGAGCTCTCTTTTTATTAATTTTTGTCCCCAGTGCTTAACACTGTGCCTGGCCCATAGTAGGTGCTTAATAAATATTTATTGGATTGGAAACGAACTCTGCCCAGAACTGAACAGAAAGAGAGAGTAGTCTGGATTGCCTCTGAGAAAATTTCAAAGTTTTTTTTTTTTAATGACCGCAACAAGCTTTTCTCTGAAACAAAGGTCTGTCATTTTAACATGAATAATATGATGATAAGGTATGGCTGTGATTCTTGGAATACCACAGTCTGTGAATAATTGCAGTTGAGGTTCACTCAAAAAGCACAGACTAGGTGTGAGCAGGCAGTAACATATTCCAAAAAGAGGAGTTACACATAACTGGCTGCCTGTTGGACATCTCAAACTGGATGTCCTGTAGATATCTTACACTTCACATGTCCAAAACTGACCTCAAGATCTTTCCCAGAACCTCTGAATTAATCTCAGTTTCTTTCCTCCCACACTCTCTCCTCTTCTTATCTTCCCTGTTACCATCATGTGCAACCACCACCTTCCCAGTGACCCAGGTTTGTGGCTCCCCATTCTCTCCTTCAATGCCAGTACAAGTTTTCATCATTTCAGACCTGGAAAATAGCAATAGTCTACTGCTCAGTCTTCCTGCCTCAAGTTTTCCCCACTCCAGTACATCCTCCACTCCAGTACATCCTCCACTCCGTTGTCAAACTGATCTTCCTAAAGCACAGGAATGACCATATAAACTCCAGTGGCTTCCTGTTACCTCCAGGATCAAATACAAATTCCTCTGCTTGGAAGTCAAAGCCCTCACAATGTGGCCCCCTCTACCTTTCCAGTCTTCTTATGTCTTCCTCCCCTCTACATATTTTTTGATCTAGTGACACTAGCTTCCTTACTGTTCTTCACACAAGACATTGCAGCTCCCAAATCCACATTCCCACTTGCCAGCTCTCATGCCTCTATTTCTCACCCTCCTTGTCTTCCCTTCATGGCGTCCCTGGCTTCCTTCAAATCCCAGGTAAAATCCCACCTTCTACAAGAAGCCTTTCCCAATCTCCCTTCATGCTAGTACCTTCCTTCTAAGACGATCTCCATTATATCTTGTACATATTTTGTTTGCACATAGTCATTTGCACGTTCTCTCCTGATTAGACTGTGAGTTCCTTTAGAGCAGGGACTATTTGCAATTTTTGGTCTGTTTTGCCTTTATATGCCCGGTGCTTTGCCTTGTATACAGTGGGTGTTTACTAAGTGCTTTTTGACTGAATGATTGATAACTATAAAGGATGTCATGCATAGATCACATGAATAGGGCAAAAAAGATGGACTTATCACTGAGCAAGAATGAGGAGAAACTGATGGAGAGCCTGTGTACTCTATTGGTGTCTATATAATGTAGAGAACTCAAGGGAGGGAGGCCCTCCAGCGCTGGACATGTTAGAAAAAGGACATGGAAGAGGACTATAGAAACTAGCATTACTGGAGGAAATTAGGTCATCAATGAGATGTCTGGGCTAGAATGTTTATTTACAGCCTACTACTATACCTAGCACCCTGCTAAGTGCTATGAGGAATCCAGAAGTCTAATAAGAATTAATTTCTAATTTCAAGCAAATTATATTCTTTTTTTTCCCCCTTTTCGGAGAGCAATTGGGGTTAAGTGACTTGCCCAAAGTCACATGGCTAGTAAGTATGTCAAGTGTCTGAGGCTGGATTTGAACTCAGGTCCTCCTGACTCCAAAGCCGGTGCTCTATTCACTGCACCACCTAGCCCCCCCCAATTTCAAGCAAATTAAATTCATAGCCCACAAGCTCATTAAGCTCATAGTCTAGTTAGGGGAAACTTACCTAACATATTTTAGAAAATCTGAGAGCTAGATTGTGTGGTACTATAGGCTTTTGTTACTATACATGTGATATCAAGATAAAATACTAGAGGAGCAAAAAGTCTCAGGGATAAAATGTGAAAATGACAAGAACAATTTCAAAGCTCTATGTAAATAATCACAAGGAGTAAAGGTAGCGGAGGTTATGAAAGTCCTTCAAAAGCCCATTTAAATTAAATATATGCTTTTGGATTATTTTGTTATCAAAACCCTGTCATTGTAAGTCATTGTTTTATTCTAAATAACTCAGAAGGGTGTTATCTGCTTTATCCCAATGTAATGCAACTTTTAAAATGGAGTTCAATATATTGGACATTCCATGACTTGTTAAAACTCATCTGCCATTTAAAAATGTGGAGCTGGAGCTGAATTCCACAAAGATGGTACCAAAGCAATTTGACATGCTGTTAGATAATGTTATTAAACTGTTGTTCCAGTTTGTTTGAAAGAACTACTATGGACTTCCTGTTAAGGCTCTGGGCTCTGATTACATATCACATGGCATAAGGAGATAAAATTGTAAATGAACTAAGAGCAACAGTGTCTGGAAAAGGAAAAAAGGCAAAATAATCTTGTTTTGCTAAATCAGCCAGATATTTTTTTATTAGTGTAGTTAATCCATGGAAATAGTGCAGCCTTCTGTTTTCTGAGCCTTGTTCTGTTACTGTTGAGAAACAACTTACAAAGAAAACGCTATCACATGAATGACTTAAAATACATCTAAAGTCCAAACAAAACAGTCATTATCACAGCCTTTGGTCTCTAACTGACTTAACATTTTGCTAGGGATTAAAAGGCAAATATAATAGTTATTAGTCGTGTGTGTGTGTGTGTGTGTGTGTGTGTGTGTGTGTGTGTGTGTGTGTGTAGAGTGTATGGGGTGTTCAAGGAGGACCATCACCTCTGGTATGAGGGTTTGCCAAGCCCTTTTCAGGGCTGCTCATCCACCTTTGGTGTCTTCCTAGCACTCAATTGTCACCAGTGACTCCAAGAAGCTGTAGTGTACACTCCAGTAAACCATCTGGGCATATGGGTTAAACCAGGGTGAAGTAACAAGAAGGCCTCAAACCCCTCGCTGAGTTAGGGAGATGTCTACCCCAAACATAGGAAGACTTCTTTCAGCAGAATGGACAGATGAGAACAAATTCTTGCAACCTTCATGAAGGTGGATGAAGCTCGTGCTGAGTAGTGGGTAGAGCTTGGTCAGACATTGAAGATGCCAAGGTCATTCCCTGTATCTTGGGCCATTGCCAGTTACCTGGTCTTGTCTTGCTGCTGAACTTCAATGACTCTGAAAGAGATCCCCCACTGATATACTTCTCCCCCAAGTTTATCATTTGAGAATCAATTTGGTCACTAACCCTTAAGTAAATGACTTAAGAGGAATCTTTACTAAGGCAAAACAATAAAAACAGTTGTTTCAAAACATCCCTCCCCACCACCCCAAACATCTATACTAGTCTCTCCTTCAGGTTCATGCAGAATTCAGGGAAAAGTAGACTCAAACTTAGAAAACATATGTGGCAAAGAGGAAATCCACAGCTCTTTGTTGTTGGAAGACGTTTTCTCCTATTAGTTGGGTGCTCAAGAAGTTCCCTTTAGTCCTGGCATAGTTTCCTTCCTGGGCTCCTTATGGCAGTTTGAGTTCAGATTGTCCTTGGTTCCTGACTTGGACATTATTGTTAGCCACTGCTATCTTGGGGTGATGAATGTTGATGGGAAGATGGAAAGTCCAAATCCTCTGGACCCTTTATATTCTCGAAGTCCTCCTCCAGCCAAAGAAGGAGGAGAGGAAGGAACAGGGAGGAGACCCAGCCAAGGCTAAAGCTGAAGCCTTTCCCCCTCCCCCCAGGGGAGATCCCTGTTCACAGGGGTGCTAAAAAGTCACATTTCCTCCAATTTCTGGAAACCACACCCTTCTCAACTCACTTGATAATTTGGAAAAAAATTCTGGGGTTTGGCCAAGTTTCCTTGGCCTTTTCAAACTCAGTTCTTATAGAAAATCATTCCAGCTCAAAAGCCTTTTATCACTTAGTTTAAAGCCTTTGTGTAATAGATTGAGACAAGTGCTCACCTAACTATGGCATCAAGGCTGAAATTAACTCAGGTGGTTTCAACCCTGCTTTTCCATGTTTATATAGAATGTGTGTGGATGAGTCTGTAATGTCAAAATATAACTCCTTTTTAGTTAAGAATTAGTCTAATGGAAATTATATTGAACTACTCATACTTCACTAATTCAACCAGGTGCATTTTGAGGGTAAATGTGCAGATGATTAGGATTCTAGTTCTTTCCCTTTGAGGTTATGGGGAGGAGGTGGGGAAACAGGAAAAATAAATTGCATAAATGGAAAAGAACATTGAGTGGGTCATGGTAAAGTCTGTAGAAAAATAACTATGGAACTTAGTAAATAGAACAAGCTACCCTTGAATGAGCAATCTAATTTCTGAAACATTGCAAAACATAGCTGGGGATATATAGCATCTTCATAAAGCTTTCATGTTGTTTTTTAAACTTGAATAGCTTCATTTTTTTACGTACTTAGTCTGATGAGATGGTGTATTCAAGCACTATGCACAACTTAAAGTGCTGTGTAAATGTGATATATTATTTTTGTCATTATGAACCTGTAAGTGGCATTTAAAG
>CM053598.1:80211287-80242984 GCA_028646575.1 Pseudocheirus occidentalis
GAAGGTCAGAATTGTTGGTAAATATGGAACACGTTATGGTGCATCCCTCAGAAAAATGGCGAAGAAAATTGAAATTAGCCAGCATGCCAAGTATACTTGCTCCTTCTGTGGCAAGACCAAAATGAAGAGACGGGCTGTGGGTATCTGGCATTGTGGATCCTATACAAAAACAGTAGCTGGTGGTGCATGGACCTACAATACCACCTCTGCAGTCACAGTCAAATCTGCCATCAGAAGACTGAAGGAATTGAAAGACCAGTAAAATCTTCTTATCAAATCTCTGTAGCCCACAGTCCAACAATAAATGGGTTAATTTATGGAATAAAAAAAAAGCTAATGTTCTCCAATTTTGCCAGCTACAAGATTTAGTTTATATTTTTATCAATGACTTCCACTTTTTCTTTATAATTTCATCTGAAATAAGAATACTTTATGTATGGTGGTGTCATATACTTGTCTTAAACTTTAATAATTGTGTTATTTATCTTTAATAACTGTGGAGCTGTAGTGCTCCCTTCTGGGCTCCCTCCCTAATACTCACACATTGCCTTACTCTCCTTGGATGTGACTTAAGGAAAGCATAACATACATACTCAATTGGGTATGAAAATCTGTCTTACCCCACAGAAAAATAGGAGGGGGAGGGGATTAGAGAAGAGGAGGAGATAGAATCAAGGGCAGATTGGGGGAGGGGGTAATCAGAAGCAAATCCTTTTGAGGAGGAACAGAGTAAAAGGAAACAACACTATTATGGAAATGTTTTGCATGACTACCCATGTATAACCTATATCGAATTGCTTGCCTAACTCTTGTTCAGCTCCTTGGGGGGCTCAGGCCTTATTTCTATGGCTTCCTATTCGGTTAAGGACATAAAAAGCCCCCTGGGAGCCAGGTCCTTCAGACTTGGCAGATGCCCCAAAGCCACACAAATCAGCACACCCTGCTGTGTCAACCAGATTTATTTCCATATGGAGACAAGGTGGGAGGGAGGGTACATCTCTCAGGGCTGAGGCCTATATCCTTGTTAAGTATCCTAAGTCATGACTAGATAAATCTCCTTTGGTTAACAGTTGAATGACCTATAAATGTCTCCTTTCATTCTAAGATCAAACCTAAGCTACAAAGGGGACGAGTCTTAGTCAAGTATAGCCCACTGCACTACAACTCTCTGGTTCACCACTTGACAAGACTGCTTAATTTTAATTTGGACTGTCATTTTATATAGGCCCAAGGGGGTAAGTGTGATTGTTTTTAGTCAATTATGAATGGTGTCATCTGTATTTTTCCAAATATCAGAGCACTTATTATTATTCTCAAATTGAGTAGGAACTTGTTCACACCTCATCTGTACTTTTGTTTAATTTATTCAGCTGTCTGGTTTTTTGTGACTAATTACATTAATCGAGGTTGGAGGGGAAATCTCTATTCTTCCATATATGGGGAAGTTTTGTGTTTAACCTTAAAATATCTTCTTAAGGTAAGAATTGGCCTAACAAAATGAATTTGAATTAGCAACATATCCATAATTTAACTCATTCCCTAAATGGGGGGATGTACTATCTTTGTGAGTATACACTTAGTCTCTCTGTCTTAGGCCTTTTTCTCTCTTTTGGAGACCTTATCATCTGCCATGGGCCTAATTATCATCTATTTTTCATTTCTTAATTTATTTATTTTTAGTTTTCAACATTCACTTCTGTAAGTTTTAAATTTTTTCTCCTTCCCTCCCCCCTTGCTCCCAAAGACGTCATACAAATGATATGACTCTACACATACATTCCTATTAAACACATTTTCATATCAGTCATTAATTGCCATCTTTATGCAGATTACTCACAGATCTATATATCCAACCACCAGGAGCTTTCCTGAGTTCAAGTCCTTCATCACCAACAGTCTATTGGATATTCTAAAGTGGATGTCCAGAAGACATCTCAATATTGGTAGATATAAAACATATAACTCAGTACCTATTCCTGAAACCGACCCCTCTACTGACCTTTCCTGTTTGGATCTGGGGTACCACCTTTCTTTCAGACCCCAGATTTCATCACTTCAGTATTATCCTTGACTGCTCACTCTTCCTCATCTCACCTATGCAATCACTTGCTAAATAGTCAGTTCTACGTCTATAACGTCTCAAATCTAATCTTCTCTCATTACTCAAACAGATATTACCTTAATTTAGGCTCCCCTCCAAACTGCCACCACCAGCCCCACTCAATAAGCTTTAGTGTCTGTTATTGCCCAAGACCTAGAATTGATGCCTGTGGCATTTAAAACTCTTCAAAACCAAGTTCCTTCCTCCCATTCCAATCTTCATATACTTTGTTCCTTTTGATATATAATTCCAACTATACTGGCCCACTATATTGCAGTGACTATCCTCTCTGTGGGCAGCTAGGTGGCACAGTGAATAGAGCACTGGGTCTGGAGTCAGGGAGAGCTGAGTTCAAATGCAGCCTTAGGCACTTACTAGCTGTATGACCCTGGGCAAGTCACTTAACCCTGCTTGCCTCAGTTTCCTCATCTGTAAAATGAGGAAATAGCAAACCACTCCAGTATATTCCCCAAGAAAACATCCATGGGGTCATGAAGAGTTGGATGTGATGGAGCAACAGCGAAATCCTCCATACCCAGAATGGAGGCCTCCTACAATCCCTCACTTCCTTCATGACTCAGTTAACCATTACCTTGGAGCCTTCCCTGACTCTTCCAATTATGACTGTCCTCTCTCCCTATTTTCTTTATATTTAACTATCTTGTATTTAACAAAAAAAATATTCTGTACATATTTATTTTGAATATACTTTTATACCTACATGCTGTCTCCTCCAAGTTATTAAGAACAAGAATTATTTCATTTTTTTCTTTGTGTCTCCAATGCCTAGCACAGTGAGCATCTCACACACAGCAAGTGTTTAATAAATGCTTAATGGTTAAATATTTCCAGCTGTCATTCATGGATTTTTATTTGTGCATACAATCCAAGTTATTTAAAGTCAAAAGTACCCAAGGATCTTATGGAGGCCCTGCGTAGGGCTATAAATAAGAACACAACAAGTAGAGAGACACTGGCCACTTCTTTACTCTGGTATCTGTGTCTTATTAAGGATCTTACAACCAGAGGGAAGGCTTGACACAAAGGAATAACACAAAGATGACAAAAGGTTGGACAACAAGAAACGAGAAAAAAATGAAAGGAACTCAGATTATTTTGATTGGAGAAAAGAGTGTTTTAATATGGATCTCTTAAACAAACAAAAGACTTTTATATAAAAGATGGTGGCCAGCTGGTTTCTATCTCTAGAAACATGAAGAATTTTGGTTAGACAATGTCCTGATTCTTAAGTATTGACATGACCTTCCGGTGGGGTGAGGTTTGGGAACAGATGCATTCCTCTGCTTCTATCTTAAAATAAAGTATGATATATCCCAGAGAGCTGAGACTCTAAGATCCTCCCTGAAGGTAGAAGGACAGAATAGATGGCTTTTCTAGGTTCTTTTCAGCCCTGAAATATTATAATTATCTAATCACTAGCTAATATCAAACATTTTGAAGGCATATACATAAAACTATACATTATTTTAAACATCTCACCCCATATGTCACCAGAGAAAATTGGCCGAAAAACTCTTCCCTTTCCTTCCTAAGGCCAATGATTTTATATAAAAAAATTTGTACTTATTCCAGGTTATGTTTTGGTATGCTTATAGATATGCATTTGACTTGTTAAAAATCAGAATTCTGACAAAAAGCAGGTGAGAAGTCAGCAGTCATCAAAAGTTCAGCACCAAGATTTTCTTTTTCACCATTTGAATTTCCTGAACAAGGGAGAACAGATGGCTTCTACCACATCAGCTGCTCTAAATAAGCCAGTTTGGGAGAAAAGGATATAGATCCCTTTTATGCTGATCTATGTCTAAGAAGGGGGAAGGTTAGGTAGGTGTTGTGCTCAGCCCTAGACATCTGTCAGAACCTATTTCCCGTCTTCTACTATATGTGGATAAGGAAATCTAAGAAGGTGATCAAGATGGTTTTATATGTTATAGGAAAAGTAGGAAAAATAATTTTCTGGAGATTTCTTCTATTCTATCAAGCAATCTAAATTTTAAAATTTATTAATATATCTTGGCAACAAACTCCAAAGGTCATTTGTTTTTTTTGATTCCACCTTGGATGGAATGGCAGTCAGAAAGACGAGTTCAAATCTTGCTTAATGCCTTTATTATCTGTGTGACAATAGGCAATTCATCTAACCTTTCTGAGCCTCAGTTTCATCAATTGGAAAGTGAAGTGGGTAGACTTAGTGATATCCTTTTTAACTCTAACTACATGATCCTCATAAAATTAAATACCAATAGGAGAGTGACCTAAGAAAGAAAATAAGTATTGAGCATCTTCAATATGTGACAGTCTCTGCACTCAGGGAATTTATATTAAAAAATAATACACACAAAACCACAGTAAATAGACAAGCTAACATACAATAAAATATTACATGGTGTAGTACAGAATCTTCAGGGTAAAAGAGTTCAATGGGAGTAGTTACTAGGTAGGAAAAAACCTTCCTGGAAGAGTCAGTTGAAAATTCAACTGGCTCTTAAAAATAGATAGGATTTAGATAGGTAGAGAGGAGAGAAAAGCTTACAGTATCAACATGAAATTAAATTCAAATACAGTTCAAATCTTATTAACGGAAAATTACTTTGGAAAAAAATGTGAGAATTTTTTTCAAGGAAAAGAATGAATGTACCTATTATTTGAATTATTCAGTCACCAAACATTCATCAACCCCTTACTATGTGTCATAGTCACTCAGTTAACCACTGGGATTTCAAATAAAGGTAGAAACAGTCCCTGTCCTCAAGGAACTTAATAACAATAGAAAGTATTTGTCATATGCATTGTGAAAGGCACTGTGTACAATTTACAAATATGATCTCATTTGACTTTACTCTGTAAGGTAAGTACTATTATTACCGCTGTTTTACAGTTGAGGAAACTGAAAATATATGACTTGCCCAAGATCACATAACTAGTAAGCATCTGAGGCTGGATTTGAACTTAGGTCCTTCTGACTCCAGGCCCACCACTCTATGCACTGTACTGCCTGACTACCTGCATTCTAATGGTTGGAGACATCATGCATTCAGAACAGAGGAAAGGTAATCTTAGAGAAGAGCAATTGGGGGATGGGAAGAGATCTCCTGCAGGAGGACTGATTGAGCTTTAAAAGAAGCCAGGGGTTTTAGGGGGTTGGAGGTGAGAATGGAGAAAGTTTTTGGCGTATTTTAAATGCTTTAAGACACATTTTGTGATGTAGGACAAATGACGGAATGGTATAACACATCTTCTCTTCTAATTTCTTTTTTTTTTAGTAGTTTTTCATTGTTACCTTTTGTTGCTATAACACCTGCATTTCCCTTGTATCCCTCCTCTTTCTCAGTTCCAAAGAGCCTTCTCTTATAACAAAGAATTCAAATAAAAAAAAAATCCTCCTCTAAGTTCAGTAATTCTATAAACTTTTACCCACTACTAAATTATCACCTTATCAAAGTTCCAATGAATAGTTTGGCAGCAGAAAGTTTTCCACTTGGTCACATTTAAAATCGGTGCATTATCAGCAAGCTGACAGAGACTGGATTGTGCCACTTCCCAATGTGAGTTCCCATCTAATAAAACCTTCAGCTCCTAAAATGTTTCTGCTTTGTGTTTAGATGCTTTTTGTGTATTTTACACAGGGAGTAAGAGTCCAAAAGTTCAGAATTTCTGCAAAACTTATCCTTTCTATCTTAAGAAAAATATTCTTAAAAATAATGAAGTTTCGTGGTATTAGAAATTATGCAGGCAGAATTCCTATCAGTTATCAATATGTAGATCATTGTATATGATTCCATCACTCCATTCCAGTTATCTTTTTGCTATCCACCATGCCCATGCCACTGCTTCTGTATGGGTCCTCCAGAGATTATGTTCTGGGGACTTTACTTAGCTTTGGAACTTTCACTTTGGAGAATACCTGTCCTGATTGGTGAGTTAATGAGTTCAAATTCAGGAAGCCAGGTTCCAAACCACCAGACAACGTTTTCAGCCCCTCTCCTAACTATGTTACCATTTGCCCTGGTGCCATAACTTCTTTACCTTGCCTCCTCCCACATATTTCTTTGGGAACTATAATCAATTCAATATTGTCATTGCTTTTCAGAAAAAGCACTCCCCAACAGCTCTACTCACCACCCCTGTGACTTCTCAGGAGGGAGTGTCTTTTCTTGGTCATTATTACCATAAGCCCATTAGTTTTATTAGAATATAAGCTCCTTGAGGACCAGGACTATATCAAATCCAATGTCTTCTGTATTTTTGTTGCTAACTTTCAGTATAACGCTTGATGCATAATAAGTTCTTAATAAATGTTTTTCATCCATTCATTCACTTTTTAATGAAATCATGAATTTATCTACAGTTTAAAAATGTATGTTAAATTCTACATGGTTGTAATAAAATCAACCTTTCTTTGTCTCCTGAAATTCTTTTTGTTTCTTTTTATTTTATTAATGTTTCCTTCTTTGTTTCATCATTTCACATTTTACATTTGTCTTTTTCCGAAATAACTTTTGAAAATGTTAATTTACTTTAACCAAATTTGGTGAATGCTTAAAGACACCAACATTTAATTTGCAGGTGTTATGTCTGTTAAGAAGAAGCAAAGTGCCAACTGACAAAATTTTTATACTGGTACATTGATTCTCTCCATTTCATTCTCACAGTTGTATTTATTCTTCTTCAAAACATATACATTTCCATGAATTTCCACACTTTGAACTAAAGTCTTCTGAGTCCAAATGCAACATTCTTGTCATTATCCCATTTAAAATCCATCTGTATTTCAGCTATGCATAGGAATACCAAATACATACCTGTATGTGTCAGTAACATATTGATAGTGATACTCCCTAGTGCAGAAAACAGCTTAATAATCTGGAAAGCAAGCTGTCTCCATTCTTATAGGATAACTTTTGAAATATGTGAACTTGCTGGTGTCAGTTTTAGTGTGAGGACTGGCGTTAGAGTTACCTGAAGGGACAGATAGTTCATCTCCAGACTTCCCTTTATCACCAATAACTTGAACTACTCCCAAATGGCTCTAGAACGCTAAAGGTGATCAGATGTAGATACTTGTTTTTCAGAGTCATTTCAGTCGTGTCTAACTCTTCATGACCCCCATTTGAGGTTTTCTTCGAGAAGGTTCTGGAGTAGTTTTACCTTTCCTTTTTCAGCTCATTTTACAGATAAGGAAACTGGGGCAGTGTTGTCACTTTCCCAGGATTACACAGGTAGTAAGTATCCAAGAACGGAAGTGAACTCAGGGAGATGCATCTTCCTGACTCCAAGCCTGGAACTCTATCCACTGTGCTACATAGCTGCCCAGTCGTTTTAAAAATTATTTTGAATTTGTGTTTAATTAGAATTTTATTATTTAATAAACAGAAACCTACTTCTCTCTCTCTTACCTCTTACCTCATTGGAAAAGGGAAAAAGGAAAAACAAAATCCCTGTAACAAACACGCATAGTTAAACAGAACAAATTCCCTCATCAGCCACGTCCAAAAGTCAATGTCTCATTCTGCACTGGGTCCATCACTTCTCTGTCAGGAGGTGAGTAACATGCTTTATCATCTGTCCTCAGAGTTCTTATGGTTTTCAAAGCTGTTTACCTTTATAATATTGTCATTATTCTATAATTTTTTTCCTGGTTCTCATTTCATTCTTTATCACTTTATACAAATCTTCACAATTGTTTGTTTTTGTAATATTGATGTTATAGTAAAAATTCATCTTCTGGTCTTTTTCATTTACCCTGTGTCAATTGATACAGCTGTTTTCATGTCTCATTGAAATAATCTTTTTCATCATTTCCTAAAGCACAATAGTATTCCATTATGTCTATATACCATGATTTTGTTCAGCCATTCTCCAAGTTATTCCCCTAGTGTCTAATTTTTAGACTTAGACTTTTTAGACTTTAGGCTCTTTTGCCATTATAACTATTTTTTTAATATGGTATCTTTTTCCTTTTTCTTTGATACTTTTGGATCTGGGTCAAAGGAAATGTACTATTTAGTAACTTTTGTGTATAATTTCAAGTTGCTTTCCAGAATGGTTTTATCTTACATGTCCACCAGTGATGTGTTAATGTGATTTCCCCACCACAGTTCTTCCAACATTTGTCATTTTCCTTTCTTCATCTTTGTCAGGCTGATGGATATAAGATAGAATCTCAAAATTGCTTTAATTCACATTTCTGTAATTATTAGTGATCTGGAGCATTTTATTTTAATATGACTAGGAATCACCTGGGTTTCTTCCTTTGAAAAATACCTGTTTATATCATTAGACTGTTTATGAATTGGAGAATGACTAATATTCTTACAATTATGAATCAGTTCCTTATTTATCCTAAAATTAGATTTGTATTAGAGAAATTTATTGCAAAGATTTTTTTCTAGTTGTTTCCATTTTTTTTTTGTTTTTTTTGCTTTTTGGAGGGCAGTTGGGGTTAAGTGACTTGCCCAAGGTCACACGGCTAGTTTTTTGTGTTAAGTGTCTGAGGCCGGATTTGAACTCAGGTACTCCTGACTCCAAGGCCGGTGCTCTACTCACTGCGCCACCTACCCGCCCCTTTTTTTTTTTTTTTAGTTGTTTCCATTTTAATCTTAGCATTGTTGAATTTTCGTGCAAAACCTTTTAAATTTTATTTATTTAAAACTATCCATTATGTTTCTGTGATCATCTCTATATCTTTTTTTGCCATGAAATTTTCCTCTATTCATACATCTAAAAGCTATTTTCCCATATTTCTTTAATTTACTTATGACGTGATCTTTTAAATTTAGGTAACGTCTCTGTTTTGGTCTAAATCTAATTTCTTCCATATTGCTGTCCAATTTTCCCATCAGTTTTTCTCAAGTAGTCATTTTGAATTCATCTTTGAATTTAGTTGGATACTAGGCTATTAATATTATTTGCTTCTGTGTGTTTTGCACCTAATCTGTTTCACTATCCCTTATTCTCATCAAATTGGTCTGATGACTTATTTTACTTTAATTCCTTTGTTCATTGGATACTGCAGGATGTTCATGCCCTTGGTATGACTTCCTCTCTTTTCTTTGGATGACTTTCTCCATTTCAGTTGTTCAAGACTGTTGTGTTTCATGACTCACAGCCATTTTATAGATGAAGAACATCACTGGAAAATGATTAGTAGTAAAAAGATGGAAATATATATGTGTATGTATTGTTTGTTAAATATTTACCTGCCTACTCCTGCAACTAACTATACATGATAACTTAGAAAATGGACAGTCTTCATACACATGTGTTTTTCTTCACTGTAGATAAGCCAAACTCTTTAGAGTGATCATTGGTCTCATCCAGAAGGTTCTATAATGTTCTGAAGCTTGATAAGAATCATCACAGTTTCAACTTTCACGACAGCATCTACTTCGCTCCGGGTACCAAGGTGGTACAGTAGATAGAGTGCTATGTCTAGAGTTAGGAAGTCCCAAGTTCAACCTAGGTCTCACACCCTACTAGCTGTGTGACCTTGCACAAGTTGCTTTATTTCTGTTCGCCTCAGTGTCTTCAACTGTAAAATGAAGATAATAATAGTACTTATCTTCCATGATTGTTATTAGGAGTAAATAAGGTAATGTTTTATAAAGCTTATCACAATGCCTCTCGTGTTGTCATTGGTTAGATGCCTCTTCATGACACCATTTTGGGGCTTTCTTGGCAAAGACTCTAGAGCAGTTTGCTCTTTTCCTTCTCTGGTTCATTTTATAGATGAGGAAAATGAGGCAAACAGGGTTTAAGTGATTTGCCTGCGGTCACATAACTAGTAGGTCACATAGTTGAGGACAGATCTAAACCATAAAATTGAAGAGGTACCCAAAGAGGGTTAGGGCTGCCTGAGACCCCAAAATACCAACATACCGCGTCCTGTGGAAAGAATTCCATTCAATTCAATTCCATTCAGCCAAAGAAAAAGCAAAGTTTATTGAAAGTTCAAATTTGCCATATGGGGTAGACTCTTAAGGAGCCAGTCTATGCTAGGTTGTTCTATGGAGCTTTCACACAGAGCAAGTCTGTGCTAAGCTATCCTATGGTGCTCTCTCAGAGCAAGTCTGTGCTAGGGCATTCTATGGTGCTCTCACAGAGCAAGTCTATGTTAGGCCATTTCCTGGCACTCCTGATTCCAAGCTGGGTGTTCCATGCACTGTACCATCTAGCTGCCCTGTCATATTAGTTAGGTGCTTAATGAACCCTTGTTTTCTTCTTTCTTTCATAGAGGGAATCTTCATGTGTTGAATCTCTAAGACAATAGTGAACACTGATGGTGAGTATACATCAGATAAGCCTGTTTCACACCTTGCTCAATACTAAAGATCAAGGTTCTCCCTAATGAATTTATCTTTCAAGGAATCTTATGTAATTTCGCACATTGGGAGACATACTATTGGAAAAGAGCCTTTAAAAGGTATTTTGCTCTACCAAATCAAATGCTTTTAATTTAGTTAATATACAGTAAATACAATGGGTTTTTATATTCTCCATATCTTTGTATGATGGTAAAGACATGAAAGTTTGTTTTGGAAACTCTGTCTGTCCTTTTATAATACTATCAATGTGTGTATAGTTTATATTCATAAAAAAGTTTATGCAGATGGGAAAGTAGGCATATGGTTATAGTAGTTGGTGATGATCTATCACTTTTTTTTTTTGGTGGTAATAAGGTCAAGATTGTTTTGGTGTTCTTGGAATTTTTTTCGTACTTTAGAAGATTGATCATTCAAGGCTCTCAGTATTCTGTCACTTTAGCATGGACCTCCTCCAGTACGCTTAGTTTGTTCAGCTGCCTTTTCTGTCTTTGGCAAGTACTGTCCCATCTCTTCTGGAAACACAAATAGGACAGTGATGTTAGAGAACAAGTATGGTGGCTCAATTATCTTTGACAATGAAAAGAGTTCATTATAAAAATATTTGCAGATCTTTTCTTTCATTTCTTTGGTGCCTTCCTTTTATATTCACACCTCAGTGCCCTTGAGAGGAGTTTTCTTAGTTAGATCTCTTGCCAAATTTTCTTTTAACTGTTTTTCCCCCTCCACTGATTCACTGTTTTATGGCATGAGACTGCTCATCATTTTCCACAATCTTTCTCCATAAGATTTTACAAGCAAGTTTATATTCTAAACCAGTGTTGCCCTTGGCTGCCATATATCTCTCCTTGGCAAGTAAGTCAAGTGTTTGCTGACTAAGGTCTGTCTCTCTGGGTCTCTTCATTATGGAAATGAATTTATATTGGCTAACTTCCCATATGAAGTTATTATAGCTGGTATTTAAATCCTTTCTTTCATTCATTTCCTACTTTTTGACATACACAACTTGGTTTAAAAGACCAAAGTTTTTAGTTATAAACTATATCTTTTCCTCACTTTTTTCTTTCTTCTGACTTTGTATTATTCTGATCTTTGCTCCAACAAAATGGTGGTCTGACTGCATAAAGATCATATTCAAGAGTGACACCTCTATCAATGAATAATTTTCTATGGATTAAGATATTATTCATTTGATTTTTTAAATGTCATTTGGTGCTCTCTATGTCTAGCATCTTCTAAGTCTTTTCTTAAGTAAAGTATCTGTGGTTTATAGATATGAGAATGATCTGCGGTCTACATGTCTTTGCTTCTCTCGTTCCCTGTTTCTGAACCATATTTTCAGACATGTTTTGGTGACCTCAGCTGTTTCTGTCTTTGTACTGAAGACACCAAATAAGAGTGCACACTAATGTAATCTGAAAAATCTTATTAAATTATTAGTAGAATTTCTCTCCCTCTTCATCTTCTTCAACAGATATTGTTACATAAACTACAAATATTTAGTGTGAGCATGGAAATAGAAGATGGCCAAACTTTCCATGAAAGGAGGCTGCTTTTGGATTCATGATGAAAAACTTTGCCAACTCCTTTATTAGCTTCTCCAAAGAGAAACTGTGAGCCATCTTAATTACAGCTTCCTTCTATCTTCTGGGTTCATGCACTATGAGAATATAAATATTGAAACAATTTAATTACTTCAACATTTTGTCTACTTGCTATCAAACAACATTTTTAGTGCCAATAGTTAATATTTATAGATCTAAAAATTTGTGATTCCTTATACTCTCTGCCATTTTGCCATCACAGTTGACATGTTTGCCAACACGTTTGTTAATTTTTTGTCTCCTTAATTAAATTGTGAGCATCTTGAGGGTTCTGTGAACATCTTGAGAAACAGTCTTTTGCCTCTTTTTGTATCCCCAGGCCTTAACATGGTGACTGGCACACAGTCCTTATTCCTTTCTTCTTAGTGCCCAGTTGTATAGTTGAAAAATATTAATTCTAGGCAAGGTAGAGAAATATATTCTCACAGAAACATCTGAGTGAGCTAAGCTACTTAGGAATGGAACAACAGATTGTTGATTACAGTCTTGGAACTGATTAGCCCCTCTGGACATGACCTACAATTCAAGAAAGGAACCAATTGTTTATACAGCAAGCACCACCAATATTTAGGATCAGTCAATTTTTTCATCCACATTTATTTTTGAACCTTAGACTTGAGTCCCTAAGGAAATTACGATCTTTGATCCCTGTTTATATCTAAAAGAGACCATGGTGGCATTTCCTTATCATTTCCTGGCTTGATAAGAGATCATGTTGTGAACCAATTTCTATCCCTCTCCTCAGATTTCAGTGTCAAGACAAATTTGGCCAGCTGGTCTGCCTCACTGATAAAAGAATGGCAGATTTTGCTTGTAAATGGCTCTGCTTGTGTCAGCAAGCTCATAAATTCATCTTTTGTTACCCACCAATTCTCCAACATCTACTTCAAAAGCACAGCTCCCTTCTCTAGCAGAGAGTTGCCTAGGTGATTAATCTTGATAACAGCTCTCTTTGATTTCTCATTTTGAACATTGGTAAGACTTATAGAGCTGTTTCAATAACTGCTGCTCACAAATAGATTTGAGTTTGGTTCACATGGGCAAGTGTTGTGCAGAAAATAAGAGCAAGCCAAGACCCGGGTTCAAGGTGAATTTAGATGTGGATTTATTGAACAAGCATGCAACTACCAGTGTTCAGCACTCAAATTGGTGATCCCCACTAGGGGTAAAGACCTTGGTTATAAAGGCTAAAATCATAAAAACCACAATGGAGAGGGGAGCTAGCAGAATTTATGACGTACAGAAGCAAAGAACAGTCATTGGTTAAAATTTTTGACTCAGGGGAGTATGGCACAAGGGTACAAGGGTGAAGTGGGGGTCTTTCCTAGAACTGGGTGGAAGAGGGTCATGGGATGAGCAGGACTGGAATTCCCAAGAGCAGGCTAGGGTTATCTTCTGGGTAAAGGGGATGGGGGCTCTGCTTGGTCAGTGGGGCAGGACAGGGTGATACCTAGATAAGATCCTTGCACCATAATGAGCCTAGTACACTATAATGATTCAAGGAAAAAATATGAAATACTGGTTAGGGGAGACAGAGTCATGGAACGCCTTAAGCAATATACCCAGACATGCCTTAAGCAGTTTCAACCTATGATAAAATAAAAAAGAGGGACAAAGACAGAAATACAAGAGGGGCTTAATGGTGGGCCACAAGTAAGGTGGTGTGTAGTGACCTGGGATTTGGGTTTGGGTACAACACAAGCAGCTCAGAAGGTCTTTGTTTAGTGAGTAAGCGAGGTCTTGATCCAGTGGCAATTTACATGCCTAAAATGGCCTTCATCATTGGTCAGTCAACACATATTTATCAAGCACCAAAAATGTGCCAGGCATTATGTTAGGTAGGAACACAAAGGCTAAAACAAAATGTTCTGCTCTTAAGGAGTTTACAATTAAACAGTAAAAACCACATATATACAGAGAAGTAATATAAAATTAGTGCTGAATGATTTGGAGGGAGGGTGGGCAGCAAGAAAAGCCTTGTAGAGGAGCCAGCATGTGAGCTGAACTTCAAAGGAAGTTAGGGATCAGAGAAGTTTAGGTGAGGAATGCCTTCTAGGTCAGGGAACAGACTAGAGATGGGAGATGGAAACAAGATATGCATAGAATAGCCACAAAAAGCTCAGTATACTTAGACCATCAAGTCCACAAACTAGGTGGCACAGGGAATAGTGGGCCCAACCTGAAGTCAGTAAGACTCATCTTCCTGAGCCTAAATCTAGCCTCATACATTGATTAGCTGTGTGATTCTGGGCAAGTCATTAAACTGTTTGCCTCAGTGTCCTTATCTGTAAAATGAGTCGGAGAAGGAAATGGTAAACCACTCCAGTATCTTTGCAAAGAAAACCCCAAAGCAGGTTAGATTTGTGTTTTATGAAGATTACCTTGGTAACTTGGAGGATAGATTAGTGAGGGGTGAAATTTGAAGTAGGGAGGCCAATTAGGAAGCTGAGGGTGTGATAGAATCACAGTAATAACAATAGCATTTATAGGGCACTTCTATGCTGCTTCATTTGATCCATATAACAACCCTGTGAAGTGGGTGCTATTATCCCCATTCAATAGAGGAAGAAATTGAGACTAGGAGAGGTCAAGTAACGCCCAGGGTCACAGAGTTGCTAAGTGCCTGAGATTCAAAGTGAGGTCTTCCTGATTCCAGGTATAACACTCCACTCACTATGCTATCTAACCTTCTCTAACTAGGGTACTGGTCATGTGAGCAGAAAGAAGGAGACAGATATGAAAGATATTATGACAGCAGAGCTGACAAGACTTGTCAACTGGTTGGGCATGAGCTGTAAGGGAGGATCAATCAAGGATGATTGAGGTTATGAACTTAGGTACTCCAGACAGAACTAGGAAAGTGAGAAAAAGTTATTGGTTGGAGGAAAAGATAATGAGTTTTGTTTTAGAGATATTGCATTTGAAATGCCTGTAGGGCCTCCCATTAAATATGTCCAATTGGCAGAATGTAAGATGAGTTAAAATTAAAGAAAGAGACCTAGGACAGAGACAGTGCTAGGGGGTATAGAAGACTGAGGAGGCAAAACCAGACTAGAAGGAGAAAAAAAAATAGAGCACAGTCATGAAAACCCTGAAGGGAAAGAGTTTTGAATGAACTCTTGAATGATGCTTGGGGAATTCCATTCTTACCCTCTAGGGTATGACCAGTGGTGAGGCATTAAGTCTAAGTTCCTTATTTTCACCATTACTTGTTTATCAATATGTGCCTACTATTTGATTATTAAAGGTAGGTATATTGATATATTCTAGATTTAATGAAAAATGCATATGGATTTTCCTTTCCTTTCCTACTCAGTACAGTCAAGTATTCAGGCACTGGTTATTCTGAACCCCTCAGTTTTCTTCCAACTCTGGTCAACATCTCCAAAACTTTATATGGCAGTACCAGTCTGCAAATTGATTTCTACCTTCTCTGTCCACATTAAAATATTTAATTGGCAGATGGCAGATGAGTCCCTGGAAGAAGAAAGAATATCCATTACTTAAATGGGCTAAAAAATAATTTCTTTGTGAAAGTAAGACCCCTGGATGATGATAAAATTTGGCTATCTTTTGAAATAAAGCACATGTCCATGTCATCTGTTTTGAAGGTATCCAGATGGCTTCTACTGAGGAATGTTCAATTCATTCACACAAGGATGTTTTTAACTCTTCATGGGCTAAAATATTTTTGAGCTGAAATCATCCCTATTATATTGCAAGATTATTGAGGGCAGAGACAACAACATTTTCATCTTCATGTCCTCAGTGTGTTGCATGGTGTACTTTTTAAGCATTTAAGACATATATTTAATTTAACTGGAGATATGTGAAGATTGAGTAAAAATGACACTTGGTGTAGTAGAGTATCTATATATAAAATAAATACAAGATACTGTTCTGTTTGTATAAAAGGGACAGAAGTCTCTTTACTCATGAAAGTTATTAGCTAATTAATGGCTTTGGATGTCATTGCTAGGCCTAAGGAATAGGCAGGTGATGGAGATCCTTCATGTGAAGGGAAGGAAGGGGATATGTAGATAGAGACAACTAGAGTGACTGATGACTTCTTCCAGTCAAAGATACTGGAAGTCACTTACTCTAGACCAGTGCGTTTGCAAAAGGTGATACCTCCCTTGGTCAGACTTTAGCATAAAACCACCTAGCCTCTGACATTTGCTGGTGGCTAGGTTCTTTGTCTTATAATTTGACTAACTAAGAGTGAAGGTTTATCTCTTTTCCTTAAAATCTCAAATCCAAATAACAAAATGTGCGTGTGTGTGTGTGTGTGTGTGTGTGTGTGTGAGAAGGGGAGAGTTAAGAATAGAGCAAATTAATAGAGCAAATTAAGAGAAGGGATAAAAGAAAAAGAAAGAAAAATGGTAACACATGGGACTGACAGAGTATAAACATTCATTGCTTGTTTTGTTCAGCATTAGTGCTATACTGCCTACTGTTCCTTTGCAATATACCAATGCATACAGGATACAAGTCCTTAGGAAAGGTTAAGTAATTTGCTCAAAATCACAGCCTCAGGAAGAATCTGAAGAAGGATGAAAAACTGAGGTCTTCTCACACCAGCTACAATGCTACTGTGTTGCGATTTCGTTGATGTATTTCACCAAGGTAAATTGCAAGCCCTCTAGGATGTAGTAGGTGGACTTTGATCAAACAATTAATCACTATGCAACCAGGTGATGAGTCTCTCTAAAACTTGAACACCAGACAATAGAAAAATGTGTTATGGGTCCCACCTTTCAACTGATCAATCAGTCAATCAGCAAGCATTTACTAAGTGCCCAAGCATTCAGAGAAACAGAAGAACAAAGCAGTCTCTCCCCCCATAGAGCTTCCATTCTAGCAGGGAAAATAATATATACACATTTAGTGTATTCAAAATACATTTAAGATAATTTAGTGTATACAAAATAAATTCAAGATAATTATGAGATGGACTAGAAATTTCCTGAAGGGCTCAGGAAAGATTCTATGTAGAAGGTAGTACTTGAACTAAGCTTTGAAGGAACTGAAGAATTCTAGGAAGTGAAGATGAAAAAGGTGTGCCTTCTAGGCACAGAGGACAGGCAATGGAAAAGCACAGAGATGGCAGGAAGAGTGTGAAAGCAGCTTGGTTGGATCAAGGAGTGCATTAAGGGAAACTATACACATATATATGTAAACACAATATATATATACATGCACATATACATACACAGAGACACATACAATAAACCTAGATAATTAGGACTTTAATGATTTGCTAAAGTTTGTACCCCACTGATAAAGCCTTTGAAAATCTTGGGTTAATTCCATGCCAAGAGGAAACATTCAAATAGGAATTTAGCCTCTTACAATAAACTTTTTATTTTTTTATTTTTTTGCATTTGTACTTTTCAAATTCTTAAATAATTGATTTCTTTATTTACTTTTAGTTTACAACATTCAGTTCCACAGTCCCTTGAGTTTCAAATTTTCTCTCCCTGCCTCTCCTCCCCACCTCCTTGCCCAGTCATGGTGGCATGAATTCAAATATAGGATCTGCAAATATCTTTACATTAATCATTAGTCAGGTTATAAAGGATAATAACTGGTGGAATGATCAGTGGGAAAGAAGAAACAAAACAAGGAAAAGAAACAGAGAAAGTAGTTTGCCTCAATCTGCATTCAGACTCTGTAGCTCTTTCTCTGGATGTGGATGTCTCTTTTGGTCGTGAGTCTTTTGGAGTTGTCTTATAACCTGAGAGGAGCCCAGTCTGCTGAAGTTAGTCCTCACACATACATTGTGTCTGTGATTGTGTACAGATTTCTCCTGGTTCTGCTCTTCTCACTCAGCATCAGTTTATATAAGTCTCTCCAGGTAACTATGAAGTCCATCTGCTCCTCATTTCTTATAGCACAATAGTGTTGCATTACATTCATATACCACAACTTGTTCAGCCATTCCCCAATTGATGCACATCCCCTTGATTTCCAATTCTTTGCCACCACAAAAAGAACAGTTATAAATATTTTTGTACATACTGGTCCTCCTCCTACTTCTCTGATCTCTTTGGGATATAACCCTAGTAGGAAGTGGTATTGCTGGGTCAAAGGGTATGCATTTATTTATAGCCCTTTGGGCATAGTTACAGATTGCTCTCCAGAATGGTTGGATCAGTTCACAACTCCACCAACTATGCATGAGTGTTCCAATTTTTCCACATCTTCTCCAGCATTTATCTTTTTCCTGTTTTGTCGTCTTAGCCAATCTGACTGGTGAAATATGGTACCTCAGAGTTGTTTTGATTTGCATTTCTCTAATCAATAATGATTTAGAACATTTTAAAATATGCTTATAGATAGCTTTAATTTCATCTTCTGAGAACTGCCTGTTCATCCTTAGACCATTTATCAATTGAGGAGTGGCTTGTATTCTTATAGATTCCACTCAATTCTTTGTATATTTTTAGAAATGAGGCCTTTGTCAGAGACACTAGTTGTAAAAGTTCTTTCCCAATTTTCCACTTCCCTCTTAATCTTGGTAACATTGGCTTTATTTGTACAGAAGTTTTTCAATTTAATGTAATCAAAATGATCCATTTTGCATTTTATAATGCTCTCTTACTCTTGTTTCATCATGAAGTCTTCCCCTCGCCATAGATCTGGCAGATAAACTATCCCTTGCTGTCCCAGATTGCTTATAGTATCAGCCTTTATACCTAGATCATGTACCCATATTGACTTTATATGATAAACTTTTTAAAACTCAGAATAGACTCGGTCATATTCCTGAAACATTGCAAAACCATATTTGCGCAGATGTTGCAGGCAAAGAGAATCTTTCTGCAGTGTTAATATTTAGTTAAGCAAAGGTAAATATTTAGAGTAGCAAGGTGGCACAGTGGATAGATGGATTAGAGAATTGGGCCTGGAGCCAAGAAGACTCATCTTCCTGAGTTCAAATCTGGTCTCATATGTTTACTAGCTGTGTGACCCTGGGCAAGTCACTTAACCCTGTTTACCTCAGTTTCCTCATTTGTAAAATGAGCTAAATGGCAAACTACTCCAGTATTTTTTTTCTTTTTATAAGGGGGAAAGCAGGGCCATTGGGGTTAAGTGACTTGCCCAAGGTCACACAGCTAGTAAATGTTAAGTGTCTGAGTCTGGATTTGAACTCAGGTCCTCTTGACTCCAAGGCCCATGCTCTATTCACTGTGCCTCTTAGCTGCCCCCCTACTCTAGTATTTTTTCCAACAAAAGTCCAAATGGGGTCACTAAGAGTCAGACATGACTGAAATGATTGAATAACAAAAAAGACATGTAAATGCTTAGCTTCCTTTTGCAGTGGAAACTTTCCTTGAACACCCAGAGTCTTCTTTCACCATTTATGAGTAAATCAGACTTTTATGGATTACCATAAAGGGGGCAGGGAGCACTGTTTTCTTTTCCCAGAGAGATCCCAGGCCTGACATTTTTAAAAAATAAGTTAAAAAGGAATAATAGAACATCAGAGTTAAAAAGGACCTTAGAATAATCCTATATCCTTGTTTTTCAAATGAGGAAACTGAGTCTCAGTGAGATAGAGTGATTTGTTCAAGGTCATATAGGAAGCTGGTGGGAGAGTTGAGAATCCAACCCAGGTGTATTGATTCTCAGACCAGAGCTGAATACTTGACTTTGTGACTCTATAAGATCTCACTTGATTAGATTGTGCTGTTGCTCTTCAGTTGTATCCAACTCTTCGTGTTCCCATTTGGGGTTTTCTTGGCGAAGACACTGGAGTGGTTTGCCATTTCCTGCTCCAACTCATTTTACAAATGAGGAAACTGAGGCAAACAGGGTTAAGTGACTTTCCCAGAGTCACATAACTAGTAAGTGTCTGACACCAGATTTGAAGTGGTCAGAGTCTCCCTGACTCCAGACCTGGCACTCTATCTACTGGGCCACTGAACTGCCCCTATTAGATCTTACCCACTTTTAATCTGATTTGGAATAAATGGGCAGGCTGTGTTCTTGAGTGGATTTTGTACAAAGGCTCCTCCTCCCTCACAAAGCTGAAAAACATGTTTCCATTTGCTCTCAATATCTTTGAATCTTGTGGGTTTGGAATACTGGCTGTTTTACCAGTGTATCCTGATCTCTGGAATCCAGTGCCCAAACAGTTGGCGGGCTCATGGGCATATTAAAAATCTGTGTGGTCAGGCTTTATGGAACCAAACATTGTTTTACCTCCACTTTAGGTCAAACATACAGGAGTTTTGGGGAGTTGTAAACCAAGTACTGGCAGAGATAAATGGAAGTCCCAGGGATGGTGAGTGTATTACTAGGACTGCCGTACCATGGATGATAGATAGCACTGTACATTTATGATATGCTCTGAGGTTTATAAGTTGCTCTACTTATGATAACTCTACAAGGGAAGGAAAAGTCTGATGCCCCTTTAGTGATAAAGACATCAAGCTCATAGAGGTTAATGATTTGTCTGAGATCACATAGAGTGTGAGCATTAGAGTTGGGATTTGAATCTATGTTTCTTGACTTAGGAGGGACAGTGTCATATGGTAGAAAGAGCAATGGCACTAGAATCAGAAAACCTGGGGTCAGATCCTGTCTCTGATGCCTGCTACCTTTGTGACCTTCCCCAAGTGATCACTTCCCTGGGTCTCGGTTTTCTTAACCTGTAAAATGAGGGAAATAGACTAGATGGCCTTTGGGATCCCTTCTAGCTTCCAAACCATTTGCATTGAACTTGTTTTTCTCACTATGCTTGAGACCTTGGCATCTGGGAATAGCCAAAGGCCATAACAAAAAACGCATGCTTTTTTTCCATTGTATCCATTATTTGTCCCATCTTTTTAAACTCATTCTTTATGGGTATAAGCAGGATGAAAAAATAGCCACATTTGTTTAACATTAAGCCAAATTAAGGATCCAGAGAGATGATTGTTTTAAATAGCCATTTGGGCTATAGAACTGAATGTTCAAAGAAAAAGGAACAAATGTCAACAAAGTTTTATTGATATCTGGAGTCTAAATTGCTCTGTGGTAAATGAGGTTTTGAGTCAATGAAGCAAAGTTTTCATGAGTCTGATGAGTGAGTTGGGTGGAAAACAATACTTCACTGTCTGATGTGTGCAATTTTATAAAGGAAGGTGTTGACTAATATGCAGTGTTTTATTTGTCCTGATTCCCTCTAATTGATATTTTGCAAATTTTGCTTAAAAAGTATCTCTATTTTGCTACGTCCAAATTACTTCTCCAAATTCTATATTATGAAAATATATAATATGCCAAAGATAGGATAGCAGCTTGTATTGAAATCTTGTTTGGGGGGTTCTGTTGATTCTGTTTTATTCCCATTTCACATTGTTCCAAATTGTTTCATAGTGACAACAAACTGATTAGTTCTTATATTCCTTTGCTTTAAAGACTTGTTCAGTGCTTCAATCACCCATCATTTAATTTGGGTGTGTACTCCTGTTTTGATAGATCACAGTCCCGCTGTGAGGTAGTAGAATTCTATTCTACCAATATTTATGTGGCACCAGTAATACAAGGGCCACTCTGCTGGCATTATGGATACAATAAAACAACACCTACCTTTAAAAAGTCTTTGAGACTTTTGTGTTGTGGGCAAACAAATTCCCTTCATCCAAATGGCTGGTGACTGTCTCCTAACTTAGCTCAGTTGGTCTTAAGACAACAGAAGACACCATCACCAGACTCTTACCTTTCTAACTGTAGGTCGAGATAAAGGTCCATTATACAGTCTTCAAGAATCCAAAGTTATTTCCACACCAAATGAAGCATCAAAGTAAGACTTTATTGTAGGAGCTCTCTCTTTATTGTGTATGTGCAATGGACCCTTATAGCCCTCATTTCAGAATTGTGTTTTTAAATTAATAAAACAAAATACAGAGGATTACTAAAGAAATTAGTTATGTTGAAATACAATATCAAAATACTAACAAACAAACAAGTTCACAGACCTGGAATGGTAAGGGAATTTGAAGATCTTCCCTGCCCCTTAATGGGCCTCATGTGGAGTCCAACAAGAGAAGCTTGATTGGGGAAGGCTTGATTTCAGAAAGGCCCACATCTTTTGTTACTTTGTAATTAGGAGTGGGTCCCAAAGGTTGTGATGTCCTCTGACCCTGGAGAAGTCTCAATATACACCCTGAGGTGAGGTTTTGCTTTGGGGCTCACTTATGAGAAGAGTTATGTTATATGGCCACATGAGATTCTGGGCAGCCATTGAGCCCCCTGGCTTTGAAAACCCAGATGTTGGTGCTTCTCTCTCTGGTGACCAACTATGTATATATGTAATGGTCAGATAGCTAGAAACCCTGTCTGTTGGTCTGTTGAATTGTGTTGTTTTCTCTGTCCGTATTTTTTCTTTGCTTATAATTTCTGTTTGCATTTTCTGAGGTTCAGGGTGCTGACTTTTCCCCCTGAACTAAGTAAATGTTTCATTAAAGTAGGACCGTTAACCCCTTTTGAGTTGTTTTCCTTTAGAAAAGCAGATCAAAAAACTGTGCTAGCAGCCATCCTGCGTATATGCTAGGGTGCTTGCTGTTACAAAAAGACAAATTCACAGATCCCAGGTCAAGAACTCTTGCTTTAGTAGAAGACTAAAAATAATTTTAGCGTATATTGCTTTTTGTTTTCCTGTGCTCTGCGTGGAGTTTTAAACTTCCTTTTCAGAGTGACAAAACAACCTAGCTAGTGCCTCGCCTAAGGTCCTGAATATAGGATATATCTTAAAATGTGTTTTATTAATAATGCATATGAAAGTTGCCTAACTTTAGGAATGAAAACATAATGGAGAATCAATTAAAACCTTTATCAGGAAGGGCATTTTGTGAGTTGTAAATGTAGAATAACATAAGGATAGATTAATAAAATTATAGAATCTCAGAGTTGGAAGTGACATTAGAGGTCATCTGTTTCATCCACCCACCCCTTATACACATACAAATGCATGAATATCTCTGTTCTCTTTATTGGTGGTTCCTTCTCTAGGGCTGCTGTTTTAGGAGGGGCTCCAATCATGTTCACTTCACTCCTGGCTAGATCTACTCTATAGACTTTTTCTTTACTTCTTGACCAACCACCTTGCCTCCTTTTATAGCTCCCCTGTATTAATGAGCTTCCCTCATTAGAATGTAAGGTCCTTGAGGTTTGGGACACCATTGTTTGCTAGTATTTATTTCTGGTGGTTGGCACAGTATCTTGAAGGTAGTAAGCATTTAATAATTGTTCTATCTATCAATTTATCTATGTTCAAGGCAAGGTGCTACTAGGTGCCAGAAATACAAAGACAATCTCAGCCTTTAAGGAGTTTTCTGGACTCGTAACAGCTCCTTAGGGATATCCACTATTTTTAAACATCCATCAGAGAACTATGCTCATTAATCCTTATCATTCCATTACATCTCTATTTCTTTTAGTCTTTGTCCAGTTTATTTTGGATCCTAGGTTCCTGCCTAGGCAAATCTGCAAGTATATTGCAAGGAGTATTGCCTCCTAGGTCTAAGGTTTGGTGGGTGAAATGTTCCATTTTTATGTAATTAGATTTTGGATACTATGACTCATCAAACTGGGAAAATGCATCCCTCAACATTGAATCTCAGCTGATACCAAAAACATACCTAATGAGTCAATACAACACATGCTTCTTCCTGTTTTATTATTTAAAGGAAACAGGTAAAAATTCCAATCATTGAATTCTGTTTGCTAAATCAGAGGTTTCTTTTGTTGAATCAAATAGCTTGCCTGAAACTGGTATTCAACTTCATAAATTTTTTGTATTTTCTCCTTGAAATATAAAATTGCCCATCTCATTCCACAGAAATTATTTACTTATTAATCAGAAATAATCCTTAGGTCCTGGTGTTTGATTTTTTGGTTTTGTTTGGGGGGTTGTTTTTTTTGGAGAGGGGAGGCAGGGCAATTAGGGTTAAGTGACTTGCCCAAGGTCACACAGCTAATAAGTGTTAAGTGTCTGAGGTCACATTTGAACTCAGATCCTCCTGACTCCAGGGCCAGTGCTCTACTCAGGTGCCACTGCCCCTGTCCTGGTGTTATTATGGCAACTTTTGACACGTTTATTTAATGACTGTAAGAGATATGTGCTTTTCACGTATCCTATATACAGAGTATACAAGACAGGGAAATTCATATACTAAGTTAAGTTGTGACTTTCCAGTGCTGAAGGGGGCAAACATAACCACACTCTGTATTTTAAGAACAAAAGCTGAATTCCCTTCTATTCCTAGTTCTAACTCCTTTCATAGGCGTTTCAAAGGGATCTCAGAGATCCTTTAGTCCAATATTCTCAGTTTACATTAAAAAACAAAACCCAAAGCACCAAAACCCTGGGACCTAGAAAGGACAAGGCATTTCTTGAGGGCCGTATAGTGATTAGCAAAGCTTGAATTCAAATCCAGTTCTTCAAAATCCAAGTCCAGTGTGCTTTCTCTTCTGTTTGGCTTTAACCTCACAATCCTAATATATATATTGATACATGTATGTAGATATAGCCCTATCTGTCTATCTATCTATCTAGCAACCTAATTAGAAGTGTAACCCAAGATTAAGTTGTTAAATAATGATAAGGAAAATGAAGTCAACAAAGTGCCTATTATAGCTGGGCTAAGTTCTAAGTTCTAAGATATAAAGAAAGGAAAAAAAAATCAAACAAAAAGGAATCTCTGTTTTCAAGGGGCTTACAATCTAATGGCAAAGACAACATGCAAAGAACTATGTACAAACAATATATACACACACACACACACATATATACACAGGTTAAATTGGAGATAATCAACAGAAAAGACACTAAAATTAAGAAAGATTGGGAAAGGCTTCTAGTACATGACACAGTTTTGCTGAGACTTGAAAGAAATCAGGGGATGTCAAGAGGCAGGGATGAGGAGTGAGAGCATTCCAGGCTTGAGGGACAGGCAGGGAAAATGCCCGGAGCCAAGGGATGGAGTGTTTTGTTTGTAGAATAGTCAGTTGGCCAGTACTGCTGAATATAAGAGTACCTGGCAGGAAGTATTAAAGGTGGATTCAGAATCAATTGACTATCCAGACCCAGTGAACAATTATTAATAACTCAATGTTAACTTGGAAGGAGGTCTCTAATAGAATTTCTAAGGACCTGCTCTTATCCTGTTCTGTTTATCATTTTTAAGATTGGCTTTGTTAAAGACATAAATGGTATAATTAATACATTTGCAGATGACAGCAAATATGTTAGATGACAGAATCTGGATTCCCAAAAGATACTTACATCCTAGAATGTTGAGATTAATATAATCAGATGAAATTTTAATAGAGATAAATATAAATTCTTACTCATTAAAAAAACCAAACTTCAAAAGTGCAAGATGGGGAAGGCATTGTTAAGTAGCAACTTATCTGAAAAGAATCTGAAGGCTTTAATGTACTGCAGGCTTAGTATGAATCAATAATGTGATGCATTGTCTCATATATCTGCTACCTAGTATCCAGCTCCTAGCATGGCTCCTTGCATAGTGCTGGCATTTAATTATTGTTGAATTGAATGAAATATGGCAGCCACAAAAGTTAATGGTAGACTGTATTAAGAGGCACAGTGCATAGAATCAGGAGGGAAACTAAGAAGGTACTGAGAAGATATTTGTAGTATTGTGTTTGTTTTTGGGCATCACATTTTAGTAAGAGCATTAGTAAGCTGGAGAGTCTCCAGAAGAAGGTGACCTAAATGGTTAAGGACCTTGAAATCATGCCATGGGAAAACTGGTTGTAGGATCTAAGGATGCTTATCCTAGAGGGGAGGGAAAGGGAAGAGACTAAGCATCTATTAAGCACCTACTGATGTGGATACAAAGGTGCCCTAAGGGTTAAAAATAATATTAAGGGTTGCTTTCTCAGAACCTTGGGAGGCCCTCCTGAGCCTGAGAGCACCCTAAAGTAAACTTTCCCCCTTATCCGGCAACATAAAACTTCCTTGTCACCCCCCTCCCCAATCTGGGTCATAAAATTTCCTGTCTCCCTTATCTTGTATTATCCATCTTCCTCATCTTGTCCCTAAATCTCCAAGCCCTATTAGAGACCCTCAAATTACATCATCATTTATTACAGGCTGTGTAGCTTTCTGTGTATATAAGTCTGGTCCTTGTCCTATATCATTGCCTTTGTTTAGCTCCTTGCTAAGTCTCAGGCCCACATACTTTTGCGTTAATGAAGCTCCCTTTGGCTAAAGAGAAGGTCTGATTGAATTCTTTCAAAAATCTGAACCAACTGTCACAACTCTGACCCTCGACATTTTGGTGCTGAAGCCTGGGAGTCCCAAGTATTAATTGGACTCTGATGATCTTCTCCTAGCCACTGGGATAAGAGGTAAGCATCCTTTTCTTTTTTCTCTTCCCCAGACCTTTCTGCTCCCACTGTCTCCCTAGCAGCAAGACTCTTGGAGTGCCTAGATACCGCTAGTGGTGTCTGAAGCTCCATTGACTTCTGGGTGGTAAGTTGGACTGTGGACCCTCGTACAAGGGAACACCCTTGTGCTGGGTCAGTCATATTTGTTTTCTCTCCTCTGTCTCCAGACAGAGGCTGGGATAAGCAGGGGAAACATTGCTAGGAAGGAAATTCGGGGAGGAGATCTTAAGGAATAGCGCTTAGTGTTCCACAATAACACAGCCTGACCTCCATATAATCTAGAAAAGTGATTTGTGAAGGGGGTTTCTAAACAAAACAAGCTCAGTAAGAAATTTGGTCTCCAAAACTTAAAGAAAAGGCACTTTCTCTGCTTAAGCTAACTTTTAACCTTGTGTTGTTCCTTGCCCTCCTCCATGGGACCTTGGGGAGGTGGGCCTTTGTGCCTGGTTTTCTTTGGGGATCCCTGCACCCTGCTTAGAGTGCCTCTGTGCCCTGTGGGTCTCTGTGCCTGGTTTTCTTTGGGGATCCTTGTACGGCTGGTTTCTAGGTTTCTGTGCCCTGGGTTGTTAACTTAAAACTTTATATGCATTTTCTAGTCTTTTCTTCAAAGTGTGAAGAGTATTGGGCCTTGGAAATTAAAATGTTACTACTAGGGATTATGAATCCAGATTTGATTTGCTCAACCCTGTGTAAAAGTCTTCTGTGTAGTGGAATTCCTTCTGAATAAGTTCTTAAAGGCCTGGTAAGCTTTGTTATTGTGATAAGGCTAGTTTAACTAGGTATGTTCTTGCATTAGGGGGGAAAAAACCAGAACTTCCTCCCCAAGGTAAACACCTTTTGGTATTTTATGGCACTTTGGGGATTTGTGATACTTTTGCAAAATCTTTTTGTGTGATTCTAAAGGCTCACTAAATTTTTATGTGCAAGCTAATTTGTTCCAATAATTTGTTACTGATAACAATTATATTCAAACCTACATGTATTTTCTAAGTTTCACTCCTAGGTTTGTTGTGTCCATGGATCAGTCTTAAATAGGTACTTTCAGAGAAAACGTCATTGGTTCCAGCTTCAGGTATCTTAAGAAAGGGCACCACTCAGCTCAGCTCAGCTCACTTTAAATCTGCTCAGGCTGCACTGCTCTGACCTGGGAGTCTTTAGCTACTTCCCCCCAGCTGCAGGTTCTGGGCAAGTAGGCAAAACCCACGAAATGCGGCGGGGTCCCAGCACTCCAGCACCCCTTGACCTTTTCCCTGGGGGCAGCGGCCCCAGGATGCCTGACAATCTGTGCAAACAGCTGGGGGCTGTGTCTGGATGCTGGAGCTGCAAGAAACTCAGCTACAAGGCAGACTTCTGTGCTGGGAAACAAGGAGATGTAACATTTGTAAAGCTTCACAAACCCTCTGGCAGCACTCCCTCCTCCTCGGCTTCCCCCCACCCCCTCCAGCCTCCAAGCTGGAGACAAAGCTTTTTTTTTAATGTTTTATACCTTTGGGTATAGGTTTGAGTCCCGAAACACTGCCCCCCCCCCCAACCCATGGCAAGTATTTTAAACCTCTGGAAACTCATGATTTGATATTCAATGATTGGGCAACACTTTCACTGTGAATATTCTAAGACTTCATTCAATTCAAAGGCTTAACAAAATGGACTATCTTCTGCAGAAATCCTGCAGGCAGAAATCCCTTGGAGGGTCAGCAGAAACAGAGGGGGACATTCTTGAGAGTCCTGGACCCTGCTTTTACTTCATTTTTTCATTTCTCAGCAGTACAAGGTTAGAAGACAACTCCAAAAGCCTCATGATGGAAAGGGATGTCCACATCCAGAGAAAGAACTACAGAGTCTGAACGCAGATTGAAACAAACTACTCGTTTTCTGTCTTTTGTGTTTAGTTTTGTTTCGTTCCTTCTTTCTCAGTATTCACTACATTGGTTATAATTCTTTACAACTTGATTAATGTTGAACGTGAAGGTATTTGTAGAACCCATACTGGATTGCATGCTGCTGGGGGGGAAGGGGGTAGTCGAGGAGGGGAGGAGGAGAGGGAGGGGGAGAAAATTTGGAACTCAAGGGACTGTGGAACTGAATGTTGTTAATTAAAAGTAAATAAATGAATTTTTAAAGAAAAGAAAATCGAGGTTCAGAGAGTTTAAGTGATTAGCTCAAGGCTACACAATTAGTAAGTGGCAAAGCCAGGATTTAACCCCAGGTCCTCCAACTCCACATCCATCAGTTTCCACTGCATACTCACAATGGCTGAAGAGCCTGAGATACTCCCAATTCAGTTTCACAACTAGACCCAGTCTGAGAACCAAGAAACCCAGACACACCACTGTGAGAGACAAAACTGTAACTATTACCACCACTGAGAGAAAGAGAAGGAAAGAATGACAGAGAGGGCGGAAGAGTGGGGGGGGGGGAAGAGAAAGGGAGGGAGAAGGGGGTAATAAAAACTAGAGATACTAACCAGAATGAGTGTCTTTTATTAAGAAAAAAAGAAAGAGAAATATAGTGGCTTTGTATATATTTTACATTTATTGGTGAATGTTTTCCAACAGAAGGTAAACTCCAGGAGGGCAAGGGATGTTTTCTTCTATTATTTGTGTAAGAGGGATGGTTACCTTAGTGAGCGTGGGAGGGAGTTCAGGTCGAATATTTGCGACTTCCAGGAGTGGCAAGGTGATATGTAACATTTCTAATCTAAATGTTCTTTGAAAGAACAACTCTATCAACTTCTTTTAGCTTCAGTTGGATGCCCTGTCCTACCTTGCTAGCTTTTAGAGGCATTTATTTAGAAATATATCCTTTTCAAAGGGCTTTAACATTATTATAAACTGTCTAATAGATACGAGCAGGAGTCAGGAAGACCTAAGTTCAAATCTAGTATCAGACACTTATGTGACCCTGGCAAGTCACTTAACCCTGTTTGCCTCAATTTCCACATCTATAAAATGAACTGAAGAAGGAAATGGCAAACCACTCCAGTATCTTTGCCAAGAAAAATGCCAAATTGGGTCATGAATAGTGAGACAGGATTGAAATGAACAATAGATATTTGGTAATGTGAAACTGGAGCTCAAGGGAGAGACTAGGACTATATATTAGATCTAGGGTCATCAGCATAGAAATGATCATTAAATCCTTGTGAACTGAGACAGAGACAGAGAGAGACAGAGACAGAGAGACAGAGAGAGAGAGAAGAAAGATGAAGGTAGAGACTTGTGTACAGCCACAGTTAGTGGATACAATATGGAGAATGCATTCAACAAAGGTGATTGTAAAAGTCAGATAGGTAGCAAGAGAACTAAGAGTGAACAGTATCATGAAAACTCAGTGGAGTGTATTCAGAAGCCAAGGTGTTCAACAGCATTAGGTGCTACTTTTAGGTCCAAAAAGTTAAGAATGGAGAAATGACCAAAAGATTTGACAATTAAGGAATCATTGATGTCTTTGAAGAGATCAAATTTAGGTTAGTGTTAAAGTTAGAGGCATAATTGTAAAGCATTGAAAAGTGAAATGAGAGAAATTGAAGGAAAGGCTTCCCTCTCCAGGCAGTTGGCAATGTGAATGGCAGAGATATGGTATGAAGGCAAGAAGATGGTACAATCCAATGAAGCTGTTTTTTGTTTCTTTGTTTTAAGACTGAGGGAGATCTGGATATGTTTATAGGAAGCAGGAGAGGCCCAGTAGGTGGTAGTAAGGACCTCTACTGAGGTGACAGTTGTAAAGATAGAGAAGTGGTATATGTGAACAATATTTCAGAGGTGAAATCCATCAGGTTTTAGTGACAGACTGTGTTAAAGGAGAAAAAAAGATAACACCTAGGTTCTCAACATGAGACTGGATAGAAGATGCTGCCTCTGGCAGAAATAATGAAGCTCTGAAAGGAAGAAAGAACTGGGTTTATGGGGAAAGATGATAAGCTCAGCTTTGGACATGGACTTTGAAGTGCCAGTGGGAAGTCTGCGTGCAGATTTCCTGTGCTGGGATCAGGGTCTGGGACTCAACAAAGAGCTGCAGAGTAGATATGTAGATGTAAGAGTCATCAGCTTAGCATAGGGGAGAGGAAAGTGGGTGGAGTCAACTGTAGGAGTGAACCAGATTTTTAAGAAAGAGGAGAGGAAGGAGGGGGAAAAAATCAAGCATTTATCAAGTGCTATTCCACGTCAAGCAATTCTTTTTAGTTGCTAGAAATATAATGACAAAAATAAAACAGTTTGCATTCAAAGACTGTAGAAGGAAGGGGGAAGAACATCGGAGTATGCTTTATCAAGAGATAAAGTGATTATAAGAGTTGATATAACCCATGTAATCTAACCCTATGGGTTTCATTTAATTATTTATTTTGCAGCTAGCACTCTTGAAGAAGTCTAGAGTTCATAGAATGTCTAAAAATCTCTAGCTTCAACATTTCCTCTGCCAATTTCATATTGTAGGTGGGCACACTAATATCTATAACCTTTTCAAAATTAGCCAAGTCTCAAATTTCACTACATGGGATGTTCCTGTCTACTAAATAAATAAATATATCAAGTTTTGTCTCTCAATACCTAATTAAAATTGAAAACCAAACTCAAGTAAAAACATGATGGATCCTTGCTCCACACGGATTCCCCATATTTTTTTCTTGTCCAAGCAATTATGCAGCTATTCAGTTTTCAATTTTCTACCAATAGACATTTATTAAATTCTTACTATATGTTAGGCACTGTGTTAAATGTTAAGGTTACAGAAACAAAGATCAAAAATACAAACTGTCTTCCCTCCAAAGAAGTTGACATATTAATAAGGAAATCAGTATGGAAATAAATAGGAAGAGAAGGAAGGTAAACTTAGAGGCAAAGGCTCCAGTGGCTGGAGGGAGCAGGAAGGCCTCCTGCAGAAGCAAGTCAAGTTCTCAAGGAAGCCAAGGATGTCGAAGTAGATTTGAGCAAGAAGAATGTTGCAGGCATGGGGGACAGCTGGTTCAAAGGCCCCCCCAGGATAGAACGTTGTATGTGAAAAACTGTAAGCAAGCCAGTATTGCTGGACTGAAGAATGTATAAAGAAAAGTAAGGTGTGAGAAGACCTGAAGTGTAGGAAGAAACCAGGTTGTGACAAGCTTTCAATGCTGTAATGGTAATTAATTTGTTTGATCAGATGTTAAGTAGATCCTAGTAACCTAGTGTTAAGTATAGAACTCTGTCCATTGGTGATAAGGTGTGAATTCCCAGAACTCTGTCCATTGGTGAGAAGGTGTGAATTTCCCTG
>CM053598.1:80243484-80277262 GCA_028646575.1 Pseudocheirus occidentalis
TTCTTCTTCTTCTTCTTCTTCTTCTTCTTCTTTCTTCTTCTTCTTCTTCTTCTTCTTCCCTGGGAATGGGTGGGGAGGCACTGTCCCAAGTTTCAGGCTTCTTTGTGCTGCTGTTTTTAGTGCTATCTCTGAGGGTCTACAATTTTTCAGTGCTCCCAGGATGGTGTGATCCTGGGAGAGATATAGTCACTGCTTTCTGCTCTGTGCTCTGGTCTTTACCCAGGAAAGGTCCCGCTACCTTGTAACCACAAGCACTAATACTCCTTTTCATCTTGGAACTGTGATGCTGCTCCCCTTGTGACCAATCTCAAACACTCTTTTCTGCCCTGGAACTGTGACCTAGAACTCCTGAGATTTGCCAGTCCATACCAGCTGTACTAAGTGCCAGCTAAGGGTCCCCTGTAATCTCTTTGTGGCCAGTTGTCCAACCCCATTTCTGTGTATGGTTTGAGAGGTCCCAAAGCTACTGCTGCCACTGCTACCATGGCCTCCAAGGCCCACTTTTGGTGTTCCTGCCTTATTCTGAAAAGACCCCAACCTCAATTTCACAGGCCTTTCCTGCTAATCTACTAAGTTGTCTTAGGATGGGAAAATGTTTCATTTTGACTTTTTGTTAGCTCTGTTGATTTAAAATTTGATTAGAGGAGTTATTTTAAAGTTGTTTGCAGGGAAATGTTGGGAGAGTTCAGCTGGGTTGTTGCCTGAACTCCACCATCTTGGCTCCACCAAGATAAATGATTGTTAACTGAAGTTTCACAATATCCTAAAGCCAGCCATACTTAAAGATATTAAGGCCCAGGAAAAAGAAACAAAACTTGCTTTTACAAACAATGCATAAGGTTTTTTTTGTTTGTTTGTTTTTTGAGTAGAGATAATAGGAAATGTCCTTGGAAAAAACCTTTCGTCTTTGCCTACCAAATTTTTCCATCTTCTATTTTACACAGACCATGACATCTCTAGCCTTAATATAATGCAAGAGAAACATTCAAAGTTCTGAATCCTAAGTATAAATAATAGGAGCAGCCAAGAAACACAGTCTTGCAAATAGTTTTCCAAAAATTGTTTGGTCCACAAAAATTCAATTTGCCCTGCCAGACTTGCATTGGCCATGTCCACATTCAGCACTGCTACTGGGAATTAGAGTGGGAAGATTCTTCTTGCCTCTAGTGCTCTTTTCTGAAGACAGATTGGAGGCATATATCTTCTGCACAAAGAACAACCTATTAATTACCTGTTTCTAGACCCAAAGTAGACAATTACAGTTCATTTCCAATAAAATCCTTCTAATTCAGGGGTAGGAAAAGGATCTGTCTAGTCTGATGGTGAAATCTGAATTCTATGAGCTCTTCAAAGAGTTTTACCAGAGGGAATATCTTATCTTGGGAGAGTTGAAACCAAGTAGAGTAGCTGATGGAAAATGGAGAAACAACTGTTTGGAGTCTAAAGTAGGGAAGAGGAATAAAAAAGGACTAATGAATAAAAGTCAACATATTTATCCCCAACCTTAGATAAAAACGTCATGAAGTTCAGATAATGTGAGGAAAATCAATGTCTCCAATAAGACAGAGTCACTCGCTCTAACCCAGTTGATAGTAAGGGCTGTGGACCTTCTATGAAAAGGGTGAGGAATTGTCTCCTGGCAGTTGCTTAGGTGGGTGGGGTCCTTTTTGGGTGCCAAGTAGGTGGAGATGACAGGTCAAAAAGATAGAAATGTGGTGAATAACTTTCTAGAGAGATGGTCCGGCTGGTCTGATTCTGATAAAATAGTAACAGAAGTAATAAGAGTCTAAAAGTATAACATGCATTTATTTGAAGCAGCAACAGCAATGACAAAAATCAGGCCAGCCCTTTAGCAGACATCAAAGTCATCCATGAAAATCATCTATAGAGTCAGAGATTCTGTGAGTGATGGCAGTAGAGGTAGATCACAACTTCAGTAAATGACAGCCTTGGAGACCAAGGTTTGGCAAATGATAATTTAGGAGGCAAGGACTGCCCCTTGGAGAGATGTCCCAGTTACAAGGTAAGGCAGCCTTCCTCCATCTTGGCATGTGAATTTCTGTGGGGAGTGAGTGGTGTGTAAGAGATTGATTATTTTTCCCCACTGGGAGTGTGAGTACCTGGGAGATTGTTTTTACTTGTTTATGGTGGTGGGGTGGGGTGGGGGTGGTTGGAGTATGATTCTACTGTAAAATATTCTCTTGGTTATTTTGCTAGTACATTTCAATTCAATTCAATACTTTACTTTTATGTGGATGTGGATGTGTGTGTGTGTGTGTGTGTGTGTGTGGATGTGTGCATATGTGCATGCTCGTGTGTATGGTTCCTTCCTTTGCTTACAAAGTAGATTCTCCACTTTTTTTGAAGCTTAATCCATGTATTTTCCTCATATTAAAACCAAATAATGTAGGGATTCCAAAATGGAGTGAGAAGAACCACTAATTAAATGGCTTCTGAGAACCCTTTTAGCTTTAGATCCTTGATCTTCTCTCTACATATAAAGTATAGAGAATACTATTAATAAGCATGAGATAAGTTCATAGGGAAAAATGGTAATTTGTAAAAATAGGCCAATGAGCCAAAATAATGTTTCTGTAAATATAGCTGTCTTACATTATGCAAGAATTCATGGTTGTATTCAAAACTAAGAGCCATTAAAGAAACATTTGATTTTTAGAATCCTTACATTCAGTTATTCTATCAATAAACATTTATTAAACGCCTACAATGTATAGGGCATTGTGCTATAAGGGATCGAGATACAAAGAAAAGTAAGAGACAGCCCCTGCTCTCAAGGAACTCATTGCTTAATGGAGGAGACAACATGTAAACCACTATGTACAAATGTGTTATAGACAGGATAAATGGGAAATAATCAACATGGAATTGAGAGGGATTGTGAAAAGCTTCCTGGAGACAGTGAGGGGATTTGAAGAAAGCCAAGGAAGCTGAGGAAATGAGGAGGGAGAGGATTCCAGGGATGGGAGACAGCCAGTGAAAATGCTTAGAGTCAGAAGATGGATTGTCATGAGGAACAAAATGGAGTCCAATGTCAGAGTGCCAAGGATATGTACATGTATGTCCATGGGGGTGGTGTGGTAGGGAGATGTAAAAGGACTAAAAGTGAAAATGAAGTGAAGGGTACGAATGAAGGGCTTCACAAGCTGATTCTGGGGATAATAGAGAGTCAGGGGAGTTTATTGAGGGTGACATAGTGAGACCTGTGTTTTGGAAAGATCACTTTGGCTGCTGAGCCATTGGTTTTATATGGGATTTTCCTTACTCCAAAAGAAGACCATGAAACATTTCAAAGGGAAAATGATTTCAATTGTTTTTACCTCCAAAGAATTATATATACGTTACTCTACATGGGTTATTACCAATTTAATATAAGTGGGGTATGAATGAATAAGTACCTCCCTCCTAAAGTTTCCCACCTCATACAGTTCCTTATGTATAGAATAGAAATTATGGTTATGATTTCATCTTTGTAGGGAAGTACTAGATGAGGAAATTCTCTTCACCAATGGCAACCTATAGTGTTAAGAGATTTGCCTAGAACAGTGATATATCCAGGGTCACCCAGCCAGTATGTGTCAGAGATGGGGCTTCAACCCAGGTGTCCTTTGTTCCAAGGCTCTCTATCTACTAAGTCATCCTGCCTCCATTATGTAAACCGATGAAAAAGGGAATAGGAAGGAGAAAAAGAAATTTCCTATAGTCTCACTGTGAGCCTCCAACCCTTATTCATTTGAGGACCTGAACTCTTGTGCCAATGATTATTGTTATTGCTGAAGAAATCAATCAGAAGACCCAGACATCTGGTCTTTTAGCAGCTTGAAAATAACACACCCCAGTATAGCTGGTGACATTGATTCTTTGGTGGGGCAGCCCTGTATCCCATACTTTAATCTTCCTATGATGCTGTTAGCTTCTAGTGAAGGTGTAGGAGTGAATTTCACAATATTCCAACCCTGGATTTAGCCAAGATTGCAAGTCAGAGTATTCAAAATAGGTCTAAGGAGATTGAGATGATTGAAAAAAATACACATACATATGTGTGTGTGTGGCTAAAATAGTAAATATTTGAACAATGGGAAGAAGTCATTTCTGAACCCTTTACTGAAAAGTTAACAGCTGGTTTTAAAGATGCTGAGATTAGTGTCAATATTAACAAAAATGTTATCACTGAAATGGATTTTGCTCAGCCTCCACATCTTGTGCTATTTAAATTTAAATGGGACAGCTCGTCAGGGTTCAGTCTGCTTGATTCAAATTATCACCAGACTGTGAGGGAGGGATTCTTATATGGAGATCTAATGGATTTTCAAAATGGGATACTGACGCAGGTCAAGATGGAACAGTGGGTAACTTTAGGCTGATTTCTGTCTTGATGATTCATTGGTGAGCCCACATGTGTTATTTTCATTTCTTTTGACAAATTCAAGAAGCCATAACTCATCATGAAGCCTAGAATAACAGGATTTTAGAGTTGGAAGGAACCTTAGTGGCCATTTAATCTAACCCTTTCATTTTACAGATGAAGAAACTGAGGCCCAAAGAGGCCTCATTAACACTTAAAAATTATTCTTTTTTAGACAATTTCTGACTTTACTGAAATGATACAGAATATTATTAGGTTATTTAAGAATAGTCTCTCTTCCTTTTCTAATCTATCCTCCTGAAAGCTGTAAGACCAACCTTTCTAAAAGAAAGGTTTGATCATGTCATTCCACTGGTCAAGAAACTTTGGTGGCTTTCTATTGCTTCTAGTACAAATTGTGAATTCTTCAACTTGGTGATTGAAGCCATTGGTTTACTTTTCCAGGAATATTGCCCATCACTCACCTTTATGTAATCTCTGTTTCAGCTAAACCAGTCTACTTGTTTTGCCCCCATCTCCAACTTGACCAATTCATTTCCCACTGCTGGGCCTTTGCATAGGTGACTCCTGATGCCTGAAATATGCCCATCCCTACTTTTGCCTCTTAGAATCCTTTATATCCATTATAACTCTGCTCATTTATCATATTATGCATTTAATCATGTATGTACACAATGCACACATGCATGTGTACATGCACACACATGTACACATGTGCATACATACACACGAATTCACACACATATACATATGTATCTGCATATCTACATATATATGCTTCTCTGCATATGTGTTATATCCCCCTAGAAAGTTAGTTCTTTGAGGTCTGGAACTATTTTTCCTAGAATATTGCCTTGCATGTGGTGGATGCCTAACAAATGCTTGTTGGATTGGGTCGTATATAAAGATGCTATTATGAATGACTCTGACCTTTCCAGCTACCTTATAGGAATGCAGCCAGTAGTGAGAAGGGATTTGGGACCTTTACAAGGACACACATGTGGGATTGAGATTTCCCAGGACAAAAACAAGTCTTGAAAAAGACTACATTTGTCAAATAAGGAGAGCCAAAATCATGCTGGCACCAGAAATCTTAACCTAGCAAGACAGAAGATCTTTGGAATAAAAGAGAGACAATTTGGAAGTGTTTCTGAGACTACTTATATATTGAGTATGACTTCAAGTTTTTTTTTTCAAGATTGGATCATGGTCTAAACAAATGGTATTTAAATTTGTATTACATAATATATGTGCATGTAGACATATTACTGAAAATAGGCTATTTTTTTAATGTGCATGTGAGCTCAATCAATAAAAACTGAATCTAAAAGAGGAATTGTCATGCTTTACATGTCCTTTCTCAAATGAATAGAACACAGTTAGATGTGTTTCCACTTCTTTGATTCAGCAACTCTCCCTATATACAATCAACTTGCATTTATTTAGTTTTTGTTAAGTACCAGACACTGTGCTAAGCAATGATAATATGAATACAAGCAGAAAGATAGTCCCTGACCTCAAGGAGCTTATATTCTAATGGAGTAAAGACAACTCCCAGAAAGGAAGCTGAAAAATGGGGTGGAAGGAGAGTTGGGGTGAAAGAAGGAATGATAAAGTCCAGGGGCTCAGAAATAGAACCTGCAGAGGAGTAAACACATGGCTGGCCTGAGTGTTTTCCTTAAAATGGAGGGACTGGAAAGAACAAGCCAATCAGTGGAAGCAGCTCCAGGGGCATAGTGTACTTCCAGCATGAGAAATTCAGGAGTGAAGTGAACTTTCAGAGTGAAGAGTCTTCTGTGGCAGGGTAGAGAAAGTCCAGAGAATCAGGAGATTATTTGGCAAGTTCAACTAAGTGGCTCAGTGGATAGAGTGCTGGACCAGGAGTCAGGAAGACCTAAATTCAACTACAGCCTCAGATATTTAAGAGCCATGTGACCCCTAAGCAAGTCACTTAACCTCTGTTTATCTTATTTTACTCATCTGTAATATAGAGATAGTAATTGCACCTACCTCCCAGAGTTGTTATAAGGACCAAATGAGACGATATTTGTAAAGTGCTTAGCACAGTGTCTGGTATATATAAGTTTTAGCTATTAATTTATTTGTGTATGTATAAACACAGGGCCGTTAGATGGCACCGCGGATAGGAGTCAGGAAGACTCCTCTTCTTAAATTCAAATCCAGTCTCAGAATTACTTGCTAGGTAATCCTGGGCAAGTCACTTATCTCTCCCTCAGTTTCCTCATCTGTAAAATGAGCTGGAGAAATAAATGGCAAAACACTCCAGTGTCTTTGCCAAGAAAATCCCAAATGGGGTCATAAAAAATCAGATACAAACTAAAGACAACTAAACACACACACGCATGTGCGCGCGCAAAGTTGATATTACCAGCAAGTGACTAAGTCTAGGATAGTTTAGAAATTTGCTAAGGTGGAAATGATATTTATTGGGTTTTGTTTCAGGGTTTTTTTTTTGTTTTTTTGCTTTCACTCTTAGATTGAGACTCATCAAAGGGGAAAAAAATGTTAGTTTCCAGATGCCTTGATGGATATTCTCTAGCTCTTCAGCCCACAGCCTTGACATTCGATACCTTTCCCTCCCCCTCATATTTCTCGACCTTTCTTTCCAGGCCAACCTCTGTTATTTCTTTGCACATGTTCTGTGCATCAGCCAAGCCAGATTAGTTACTATTCTATGGATCCAACCTATTTTTTTTTCTACCACAGAGCTTTTGCTCACATTTACTCCATCAGAAGAAAGCGTGATGTAGAGGAAAGAGCTTTGGAAAAGTAGTCTGAGGATCTCAGCGGAGACCTTAGGCAGGCCATTTAACTTATCTGGGTCTTAGTTTCCTTCTTCATAAAATGAAGGACTGGTGGTAGATTCAGTGACTTCTAAGACACTTTCCAAATCTAAATTTTGCCTTTCCTATTCCTGCCCATCCACCACCATGTCTGCCCATTGAAATCATCCATGTTTGAAGGCTAACCTTAAATATCATCTTTTCTACGTTGACTGCCCTGATTCCCTCCAGCATGGATGTGATTTGTTATTCCTCTGAATCCTTATACCATTTTGTTTCCATTTTTCTTACATGTATAGCAATTCTTTCTTGAACTGTAGTTAAAGATGTGTTTTTCTTCTTTCCCCACCCTAATGTGTAAGCCCCTTGAGGGCAGGGATAGTACCTTTCTGTCTAGTCTCATTTTGTATGACTCCCCTTGACAAATTGTCAAACTGGACTTCTCTGTTTTCCTCACACGTCACCCTTTCCTCTTGTTTCTGTCCCTTTGTTTTGGCCGTTTCCCATGCCTGGAACTGATTCCATTATCCTCCCTTCTGTCTCATTGAATGCTTCATTTCCTTCAAACGCAGCTCAAACATTACCATCTACACAGCTTCTTTGGTCTCACCAACTGTTGCTGACCCTTCCCCCTAACACTCTTATAATTATTTTGTGTGCCTGTGTATGTGTATTTACACATATGAGTATGTATACAGATATGCACATACATGTATACAAAAGCCACCTTATTCCACATATACATACACACATACATGTTATACATATATACACATACATACATACATATGAACGCATCTCTCCTCCTTGGAAGTAGGGATCTTTTAATTGTTTGTATATGTATACCTACTACCTAGCACAATGCCTGGTGTTTGATAAATGCCATGGATTGATGGATTGATTGATTTGTAAACTGTGAAGTACTAAATCAACGAGCTATTACTAGGAGAATCATTTATTCAATTGCATTGAACAGTAGACATTCTCTCACACATTTCAGTAAGTGAGGTTGATTAAGACAAAAAATAAGGATTATAAATCCTAGGTCTTCAGTCATCTTCTGTTTTTCTGAGAAAATGCTGGCTCAAAAATATTCTACATAGTGATTGATCACATAGACATGTTGTTTTTCAATCCTGCAGCAACTGTTTTTTTTCTATTTCCAGAAATTTCTTTTTATTTCCAAAAATAAAATGGGAAACGATTGATTTTTGAAAAAAATGTACAAACCTGTACTTCCTTACTGATATTTCTAAGGCATCATGCATATGAAGTTCCATATGAATTTACCATCTGGATGACTTTAGCATTATTTTAAGATAATCTTTTATGCTGCCAGTAGGAAAATACTTTAAGACCTGTATATTGGGGTGAAGCTATTGGTTTAATCACTCTATATGCCATTCAATTTCTCTCTGTTCCTGGGAGATAATAGAAAAAGCTATAGACTGGGAATCAAAAGAGACCAAGTCTCAAGTTCTAACTAGTCAGAGGACCTTGGACAAGTTGCTTTACTTGTCTGAGCCTTAATTTCCTCACCTGTAAAATGGGGGACTAAACCAGATGAACTTCAAGGTACTTTCTAACTCTGATCTTTTCTGTGATTTTTTTTTAATATAGTTAGGGATTAGGTTAGAGAAGAGAACAAGATGGTAACTGAAGTTTGTGGTCAAGGGCACTAGAGGGCATCAAACGTGGGGAGTTGGTTCTTACATAGACGATGAAAGAATATTCTTTATTTCTTGCTGTCTCAGCTTAATGGCAGATCTGTTTCTACCTGCTAATTCTTAAAGATAGTTTCCCATTTCTGGCTGTTATTATCAAAGAGTCACCATTATTCTTAGAATCACCTTCATTCTTTAGGGATGCTCAAATTTTAATTTCTTCTGAAAAGACTCTTTGTTTTGCTGGGCACCCATTTGGAGCTTAAAAATTGGCATAAGAAATTAGACAGAACAATGGAATATTAGATCTAAAAGGGAACTTGTAGGTCCCTCAGAAAAGATCTAGGTGCAGGGGTGGAGAACCTATGGCCTCAGATCACATGTGGTCTTCCAGGGTCCTTGGGTGCAGCCTTTTGACTGAGTCCAAATTTTACAGAACAAATCTTTTTATTAAGGGAATTTGTTCTGTGAATTTTGGAGTCAGTCAAAGGGCTGCACTTGAGGACCTAGAGGGCTTCACTTGAAGACCTAGAGGGCCACTTGGGACCTCAAGGCCACAAGTTCCCCACCCTTGGTCTAGGGGTTTTAGTAAACTACAAGCTCAAAATGAGTCAATAGTGTGATATGACAGCCAAAAGATATAGATATAAATAAATAAATGAATATATATATATATATATATATATATATGTATATATATATATTAATGATTTCAGGCAACCTTGGGAGGCAGGCCTTACAGGAATAAAGAGATGCTATCCCCACTATACTTTGCCACTCTGGGGTCACATCTGGAGCAGAGCATTTTAGAATGTAGGGATCAGTTATTTCTGTAATATGTAGCTCTTAAATTCAAAATTTATTCAGTTCTTTGAGTGACAGTAGAAGAAAGGCCTCTAGGAACTCTGTGAGAGGATAATGCAAAAAGCAGTATTGTTTTCTTAAGAGACAAGGAAAAAGGGCAAAAAATAGGAAGCTTAGGAAAAGAAAGAGCTATAGGGAACCAACAGGTAGAAGCATGGAGAAATAAGGAGAGTTAGGAACTTAATGAGAAACCTAATGAGATGCTGAGCTCATTGTTAACAATCAAAGGAAGTTCAGGAGATTTAGGACAGCGCAACAAAGGCCTCACTCAAGTAGCTTCTGGTGAAGACAGACACAATTCTTTAGAGAATGTGGCTCTGTGTGAATGAGAGGCATCAGATGGACTGTGGAAACCAAGAGTCCTTACTGACTGGCCCTTCTCATTGTTCTCCTAAATAACCTGAAAGAATAGGGAGTTATTAGGTGACTAAGTTAATTGAATACTAGTATTCAAAAAGGAGAAGAGATAAAAGGCAGAAAAAAGGAAGCAAAGCAGATGTTGGAAATCACCTTCAGATTTTGGTGACCTCAGAATTTGGCAAAATAAAAGCTATTATCAATTATAATCGGCAGAAGTGGAGTGTCATGGAGCAGCTAGGGAATCAAATGTGTTGGAATCATTGTGCCTGCCACAAGGTGAGGCAGTGTCAAATGCATCAAGGACTTTAGAAAATGTTCTCCGATACTGCTTCTCATAGCATCTGATAGGAAAAATTAATTCACAGAGACTTGAGAACTCAAGAGTAGTTAGTGATCCCACAGACTTTCTATATGACCCTTGGTAATGACATGACCCCAAGCAGGAAAGAAGCCTTCTTTCAAAGCTCTATCTTGTTTTCATACGGGGATTTCTTCTCTTTACTTCCTTTCTATATTGAATTTTTTTTTTTTACTATCCTGTATCCCTAAGCTCCTAGGGTAGCGACGCCAAGAGATACTCCAGTGTTCTGTCATTTTTAACCCAATTATTGCCTTGTTTTCACTTCAGATATGGCACCTCTTCTACCCTATTGCCATTAACAAGATTTTAGAGACTAAACACCCCTTGTGTCTAATTAAACTAGCCATTCCTTCTCAGATTATTCTGACCCACTTTCAATACAAGTGTCACAAAAACTTAGGCTCCTCAAGAGTCTACCCATTATGGAAAATCTTTAATAAACTTTGATTTTCTTTGACTGAGAGAACGATCGAGAGTAGAATTCATTTGGCAGGACCCAGCGTTGTGGTATTTTGGGGTCTTGAGCACCCCTGAGTCCCAGACTTCAACAATACTACAATCCAACACTGTCCTTGGATCAGATCAATCTTCAGAACAGAGGATTAAACAACTATTTAGTGTATTGGGGCAGCAAAGCTAAGGAAACTGAACAAGGAGGCTGCTTTTCTTGGTCTTCAGTTATAGAAGCCTGCTTGGTGGGTAGGATAGGCTAGTTAGACCAGACTCCATGTTTTAGGAAGAAGAGGAACAAGCACTTTGAGACATCTAAAGTGTCTAATGGGTTTCCACGAGTACACATTCACCTCCAAGAGAATTCCTCAGACCCCTGTGCTTATTCTTATTTGATCTATCTAAGACTCAAGCATTTATAAGAGGTTCCCATTCCCTTTTGTTTTCCTTAGAAGAAAACTCTGATCATACCTAGATAGATCTGACTTTATGATAACAGTTGTCATTTCATCATCATTTTCCATAACCAGTCACGATGGAGGATCCAACAAACAATAGTGGCGCTGGGCATACACGCCTTGGACCTTTCTTATGTGAGTGAGCATGTGCACTAAGTTAATTTGTCTTCTACTGGTAAACCCGACAGCTTATGTGAGGGTAGTTAGGTGGCACAGTAGACAAAGTGCCAGGCTTAGAGTCAAGAAGATTTATCTTCCTGAGTTCAAATCTGGCCTTGAATACTTACCAGCTGTGTGACCCTGGGCAATTCACTCACTCCTGTTTGTCTCAGTTTCCTCATCTGCAAAATGAGCTAGAGAAGGAATGGCAAACTACTCTAGTATCTTTGCCAAGAACGCCCCAAATGGGGTCATGAAGAGTCCAACGTGACTGAAAAACAACTAAACAATAACTAGTTTAGATGAACAGGAGTCATTATCTTTGCTTCTGGAAATTCAGAGCCCGACCAATGTTGAAGTCTACAACTGGCATTACTCTTTGGGGGTCCCTTCAGTCTCTGCAATAAGGGGAATTCAATTTAAATGCTTCAGGTCCAATATGGCAGATAATCTAGACCACTGGTTCTTAACCTGTGGGTTACGTTCGATTTGTAACAATGAAAATACATCCTGCATATAAGATATTTACATATGATTCATAACAGTAACAAAATTACAGTTATGAAGTAGCAACAAAAATAATTTTATGTTTGGGGGTCACCACAACATGAGGAACTGTATTAAAGGGTCACGGCATTAGGAAGGTTAAGAACCACTGATCTAGACTAACTGCACACACAGATAATGTGGAAGAGGTCTCTGGGGTGTAAGAGGGTTATGAAATACTTTGAAGATGAGGAATGCTCAACAGCCAACATAAGGCTATTTAAGGGGAAGCATCTTCTTCCAGCTGACCGTGACACTTAGTCTTGTAGTCTATTTGAATAGCTCAGCAAATAAATATTGCATTTAAAATATCCATTGTGTTGTCTAATAAGTCCAAATCTCAACTCAAGTGTAGCTTATGCAAGCAGTGAGGAATCTTGGCAGGACTTTGCGGTATTGCACCCACTTTGTTTGTGTCAGATATTAATTAAAAAAGGCATCCAGGCTGTTCTGGGCCAGTAGCATCTTGCTTGTGATGGGTAACCAGTCAAACACATTCCTCCTTTCCTTTCCATGTGCTTGATGGAAGAACTTGCCAGTATTTTGGTGGTAGAGGGAATGATCTCCATACTGCCTGGCTTGTTTGAGAAGTTAACATCTCGTTTATTCCTTGAGGCCCTCAAATGTCACCTCAATTCAATCCAGCAAACATTTATTAAGCACCTAATCTGTGCAGGGTCCTATGCTAGATTTTGGGAATTCACAGATGAAAAATCAAACAGGCTTCTTTAATCTGAAGTGATATTTTCCTCAGCTGATCTCATAACACTTTATAGTCTTTTTGTGCCCTGCTCAGATTTTAATTTGAAGTATATTTATCAGTGCACATATTTTGTCATCTTTGTAGACCTCGCTGAGGTCAGAGACTATCTTTTGATCTTCTTCATCACCTAGCATGTATATTGGGCACAGTGGATGAACAGTAAATCTTACTTAAGTGAGTGGAAAAAGGGGAAGTTCTTGATGGAAATCTCCTCTATAAACTCGTGGGTTCTATACAATCAGAGTGATGGCATGTTCAGCAGATCTTTGATAGCAATCAGGTTTGGGAAATAAGGCAAAGAGACATTCGGTTCAGTGACCTCATTTTTCTTTGCACATAATAAGTACACATCTAATGTCTTTTTGTAGGTTGAGAGAGCTAGTATTGGACTTTCATTAGAGATGTAGAATCATAGAGAGATAGGAAATAATTTACTCCATCGCTGACTCTAACCCATAAAAGCTATTGTTCTAACAGCAGGTCCACGCAAACAAACCTAATTCAAGGGTTTACAAATTATTTGGTGCTTTCAAACAGTGTCAGTTTGGAAATCCAATAGGGAAACTTCAGAACCTAAAAAGTAGCTTTGGTGCTCTGGTTTGGATGTCTACACACACAGGTTCAGTAAATGGAAAGAAAGATCTTTAGGGATAAAGAGGTCCAATAATAGTTAAAGGACACCTTAAACTGTAAGTTACATGGAAGGGGATAGGGGAGAACTAGGAGGAAATTCAATTAAATTCTGCAAGTATTTATTAAGGACCTACTATGTGCCAGACCATATACTAAGAGGTGGAAGACTTTCACCTGGGGCCTAATCATTCCCAAATGCTTTGGTGTGGCTGAAATTCAAAATTTAGGCAAACCCAAATATCATATTTTCCCAAGCTGAGTTATCATACTCTCTTACATGTTCCCAAAGTAAGGATTTGGGGAATTAAAGCCAGAGTACTAATTTTAGCATCAACATTGTGAAGTAGAATGCGTCTTGCCCTTTCCCCCCTTCCAGACCTCTCTTTTCCCTCCATCCTCAGTAGGGCTCTGCCATCAGTCATTTAAACCTTAGTATAAACAAGGTTTCTTTTTCCTGAGGTATTTGAATGTGAACCTTTTTTATAGCGTAATAGCAGGTATTATAGGAATGTAAGGCATCATGGAGCAGATAGGAAGTTTTGAGGCAGAGGTACTCTTTCCTTTATCCCCCTAAATTATGCCACATGGATGATTGTCTTAGTTATGGGCACAGCTGGACTCATCCTTACCCTTTGCACATTGCAAAAGACAGAACACACCTTTTCAGGTGAGGGCCTCTTCTCTGCTTTTTTCCCTTTCCTACAAGGAAGAGATTTTTGCCTTTTAAAAAAAAATGTAAATGCCCAGCATTCCCATCAATAATACTATGCTATCTATAATACTACAGTACTATAATATATCTTCAAGCAGAAGAACCACATCTTATTTTTTTTGTTTTTCGAGTGCTAATCTCAGTACCATATACATATTTGGCAAGTGCTCAGTAAATGATGGCACAGTGGATAGAGTGTTAGATAAGGAATCAGAGAGACCTAAGTTAAATCCTACCTCCTATACTTATCACCTGTGTGTCCCTGGACAAGTCACTTAACCTCATATCCTGTTTCAAATGAGGATGATAATGGCTCCTGCCATTATCCTGATTAATGCAAGGATCAAATCAAATATATTAAATCACTCTGTAAAATTTAAATATATAAAATACTTATTAGTTATTATTATTTAAACATATTAGCCATACTGGGTTATCTCAAGGATCACATAAGAAAGTATGTGTTACGCTTACTAGCCATTGACCTTGGGCAAGTCACTTAACCCCAATTGCCCTGACTTCCCCCCTCCAAAAAGAAAAAAATGTATGTGTTAAATAGCTATGCAAACATACGTAATTGCAATGGTCTTCTTCCTCTTCCTTTTCCTCCTCCTTCTTCTTCCTCTTCTCCTTCTCCATCTTCTCCCTCTCTTCCCTTTTCTCTTTTTCCTCCTCCTCTTTGTCCTCTTTCTCCTCCTCCTTCTTCCCTTCCTTACAGAATTGTAGTGAGAAAAATGTTTTTATAAAATATTAAGTGCTATTTGAGTCATTATTATAGTTATTGTTGTTAACAACAACACTATTATTAATAATACCACTAACAAAATAATAATAAAGAAGGTTCAACTACATGAGATTCTAACCCAAGCGATTTTCCAATGTACCAAGCACCATATTAGACATGGCACCTGTTTTCCCATTGTAAGGATGTGGGGAGGTAGTCTGTCCTAGGGAAGAACAGGTCTTGCTTTCTTCCTTTTGCTTCTAGAAGCCAAGGTCAGCATCTAGGATATCTAGGCTTCTTTGTCAACACTGAATCAGAAAACAAGTTACTTCAAGATTCCAATCGGAAAAACTCTTAGTTTTTGGGATTTACCTTTCCAGGAAGTCCTGGGAAAGAAGAGTAAAACAAAGAAAGGCATTTATAGTGGGGAATTACCATAAAGTTTCCTCTTCCTGAAAGCTAAGTTTACCATTTAATGGGTAACTGAGACATTTAAGATTAACTGCTCAGTACATAGCAAAGATGTTGGCCATTATTTCTGTTCTCTTGGGTCAGAGGCTGCCTAGGAATGCGAATATGCATTAATGAAATCAGAACTACTGAAAGTAGGGTCAGAGGCACTTTCAGTGAGAAATCAAAATTCAATTAACCTAATTCTATTCTTGTTATTTCTCAAATGATACATGTAAAGTGCTTTTCAGACTTTAAAGTGCTTTATATAAATGTTTGCTCCAGTAATAATCAATGTTACATAATATTGATAGCAATTTTTCTTCTTCTTATTACTATCCCAAATCAACCAACTAACCAATCAAACATTTATTAAGTGCCTATGTTCCAGGCACTGTGTGAAGACCTGGGTCACACCGTGCTCATTCTTATTTTCTGTTCTCCTATCTGCAAATGCCCTCCCTCTTCCCTTCTGCAATCTAAATCCTCATCCTTCAAAATTAGCTCCAGTTCTGCCTCTGCCATTGTGCCAGTCCATAAGTTTCTTTTCTTTCTCTAAACTCCTTTTGGTCTTATAATCATGATCACACAGCTTTAAGCAGCTAATTTTTCTCTGATTGTTTCTTCTACTATAACAAGAAGTTTATTCAGAGATTACTTGTGCTGGCAAGGTTAACTGTCTGAATAAAAGTGGAAAATTAGAAAATTAGCAAAAGTGATTTCTAAGGGTCAGTTGTGGTGGCAAATCTTTGTAATCCCTGCTCCTAGGGAGGCTGAGGATGAGGCTGACAGGTTTCTTGAGGTAAGGGGGATTTGTGAGCTGCAGTGCTCTAAGCTGATCACGTGTCCACAGTAAGTCAATACAGTGAGCCCCCAAAAGGGGTCGGGGTGCCACCACGTGGCCTAAAGGGGTTTGGCAAACTGGCCCAGGTCAGAAAGGAAGCAAGTCAAAGCTGTATCTCCTATCAGTAGTATATACGGCTTAGGAGTACTTCTGTACTGTACTTCCAGCTGGGGTGAGATAGGGACACCCAGTCTTTAAAAAAAAAAGTTACCACTAAGTAGGTAAAATAGATGTCACAAAAGATGTCACAGTGAAATTCATGTGCTTTACTCAAAAGAAACCCACAGGCCCATACTCAGATACCATTTACTCTGATTTTGAAAAAGTGTTATGGATAGCTTTTGCTTTTACATCTTCATCATTTCCATTTGTAGTATCCATTCATTCCCTTTCCCAAAGAAGAATGCTTCGTAACAAAGAAATAAAAGAAAGGTCATGGTGCACCAAAACTAACCAACCTATTAGCTCCATATTCCATATCCATAGGTCCCCGGATCTGTAAAGGGGGGCTGGTAAATTTTATTGTCTTTTCTTTGGAATCAAATTTAGCTATTATTATACAGCATTTCTTTCTGTTTTTGTCTTTTGTTCTTTCCACTTACATTAGTTTAGTAAGGATGTGTAGTTTTCCTGTTTCTATTTACTTTCTTTGAATCAGTTTATATTCTTTCCCATAATTCTCTCTGGTCATTTTATTCACCATTTCTTATGGCACTGAAATATTTCAAAACATTCATGTACCATAACTAGTTTAATCATTTCTGTAACTGATGGGCAACTGTTTTGTTTCTAGTTCTTTGCTGCTGTTAAAGGTGCTGTTATCAATAATTTGGTATTTATGGGACATTTTTTTCTGACTTTGATCTCTTAGAGCAGCGGTTCTCAACCTGTGGGTTGCGACCCCTTTGGGAGTTGCCTAAGACCATCAGAAAATACATATTTCTGATGGTCTTAGGAACCGAGACACCACTCTTATATCTGTCTCCAGGCAAGTCCACCCACATGCAGATACGCCCACATACTATTAAAGGGTTGTGGCATTAAGAAGGTTGAGAACCACTGTCTTGGAGTATGAACCTATCAGTAAGATCTTTGGGTCAAAGAGTCTAGAAAATATCTTAGACATTTTCTTAGCATAATTTACTTTTCAGAACAGGTGTACTAATTCACAATTCCACCAACAGTACATCACTGTAGACATCTTTCCATAGCTCCTTTAACATGAATAATTCTCATCTCAACAATTTTGCTGGGACTGAGATTAAGCTTCAGTTGTTTTTTATTATAATTTCTCTTATTATTAAGGGATTTAGAGTAATCTTTCATGGAGTAATTCTTCGGGCCCATTTAGTCTTGATGTAGGTGCTTTATTAACAAGGTCGTATAAGAGAGAGGAAAGTTGATTGAATAAATCACCCCACCCCCATCTAAATTATATAATAAAATTTTATACTCTGACATGTCTTAGGTCAGAACATAGATAAATTTTGCACTAGATTTGAACAAAGCTTAATCTCATCCTTGGTATGAAAGGATGGTTGTTTAGATTGGTCAAGGGACTTTGCATTGCCCTGTGAGACCTGTATAAAACCACCCTGTGAGGCCTGTATAAAACCAGGAAGCTAGTTGTAAACAGAAATTTGAATGAATGGCAATCCCGTTTCTGACAAGTTCCTGAGAAGGAACCATGCTGGGAGCTATGAGAGAGGAGAGCACCTGAGGCTCAGCTTTGATCTCTTCCCCTCTTTGGTCAGAAGAGGATATTATGAACTTTGGAGAGTCTGGAGGATTTTGGACTTGCCATGTCCCCAGAACAATTGCCATACATGTCTAAATTGAGAACCAAGGATATATTAGATGGGATGGGGGAAGCAAATTCAAGGCTCTATAAAGAGCCTAGAAGAAAAGCTACATCTACCCAGAGGCAATATCTTGAGGACTCTAGCAAAAGGACTTCCAGGAGCTGTGAGTTATCTTTTTGCCACATCTTCTCTAAGCTTGAGTCTACTTTGTCCTGTGCTTTATATATAATGGTGGGAATGTGTAACAGATTTTTGGAAAAAAAATATTGATACACCTTTACCAACTATATTGTTATAGTAATATATTCATTTCTAAAAATATATTAAGTCTGGCTAATTTATACCAATTGATTATCATGAGGGGGAAGCACACTGATGGAGGCTCATGAGATAAAGGACTAGAAAATACATTCCTATCTTCCTCAGGCTTACCTTTACAGCACTGAGCACAGATCTGGGACTTGACCTTCAGTGAAATTGAGCACTGGGGTAAAGACCACCAGAAACAACTAAAACTTGCTTATTTGGTTATAAAACACCATACTTGACAAGGGTATATGCTGTTGCTATAGGCAGACACATTGATAGAAGCAGTAGCAGCTGCTAGTCTTTAGTAAAGATCATGGAGGAAAAATTATAAAAACACAAATCTTTAGATAGTGTAGCAGTCTGACCCCATTTTGTTTCTGGAGCAATAACCCTACCCATATTGACATTGTATTACGCTTAATATCCACAAATATTTAGCAGATTAATTGAATTAAATTAAATTGTGCCTGATGACATCAAAGTATAACAGCACATTAATTGGTAATGGTGAGTCATCAAGAAAAGATTGAATTTGGCTCAGTATATTCTGTTTGAGATGACAGGGATAGAAATAGTATGTTTAGATATTCTTCCATTGGCAATGATTTAACTAAAAAGGTTTAATTCACTTAAAAGTGAAGCTTATTTATCTGGAAAATTAATTAGGTAAAATACCTCATTTCTGGAGGATTCTGGAAAAACAAGGCTTACTATAGGTTAATCTTGTCTTTCCAGCTAGATCTAACCTGTCACTGTAGTCATCATAATATATGAGTGAGACTATTCCTTTAATGCTTATTTGTGTTTCCATGTTACTTGAAGCTACTATTTTTAAAGATAAAGCCACTTGCAGTGATTTCTGTCTAAGTTCATAGGTTTGGAATTGAGAGAGGGAAGTATAAAGGGAGAGGCTATTTTCCTCAGTTGGAGTTGAAGGGGCTAAGCTCATTAAAATATTTTTGCATTTTTAGTGATCTTTGAATGCATAGATTGCATTTGGACCCATTGAGACTTAACAAGGTAATGAGCCAGTAGCAAGTGGAGATTTCTGTTTCTGTTTTTGTTCAACTAATCATACATTCTGTATGCACACCAGCTGACCAGGGCCTTACCTGACTACATTTTAAATATATTTTTTCTTTCTCACTATGAACTTAACACACATGAACATTTCAGTATACAAAGAAGAATAGGAAAGAAAACTGTACATGAAACTGTGAGCTATAGTTCTTTTAAGTAAGAGTTTAACTCAACAGGACAGTAACAAAACTATCCTGTTTGTATCGCCTCTCAAACTTCCTTCTATTCTGTATATATTATTAATGTTTCATTGATACTCTCTTCTTTCTTTTCTTCTGCTTTTGCATAACTGTTATCCTTTCTTTAAATAAATAATTAAAGGCAAACAAAACAAGACACTACGTTGGCTATATATGGAAAATGTGTGTCTCATTTGGCCCCTTTAGCTCATGGTCTCTATGCTAAGACATGGGAAGCATGTTTTATTGTTAGTCTTCCTATTGGTTATTGCATTAATCAAAGCTCTGAAGTTGTTTTCCTTTATATTTCTGTGGTTATTGTGCAAAATGTTTTCCTGGTGATGCTTATCTCACTCTGCACCACTTCATACAAATCTTAATAGGTTTCTCTGAATCTGCCATATTTATCATTTATTTGGTATAATAATATTTCATTATATTCATGTAACACATTTTGTAGCCTTTTGGCAACCATTCAACACCCACTTTGTTTCTAGTTCTCAGATACAGCAAAAACTACTGCTACATATTCATAACATACATGTATATGTATATATACATATATGTGTATATATATACATGCACACACATATCTGTACATATGTGTCTTTGCTCTCTTTGAGGCATTTGGCCAAGTAGTAATTTTTCTATGACCATTCCATCTCAGCATCTGTGACAAAGAAGAGAAGAAATGGCACATGAAACTGAGGCTGTAAAGCTACATATTTTATTATCTTTGTAATAGGAAATAGCTCCCCTCACCATAATTTTTTTCTTTGTATATATTAATGTACAGTGGCTCTTCATTTACGAATAGAAAATGTTCCTAGGATACACTCAGCATGTAAATAGCCTAGAATAAGGAAAGACTTATATGGTATGAGGTGTTTACTTTACATTATGAGTCTGTATTTAAGTCATACTTTTAGTGCTTTGGGTCCTTGATATCTGTAAAGATTTGAATCTTGATGTTTTTATGGAGGGGCAATTCTAGGTGATATTGTTGAGTCATTTTTTAGTCATGTCTTATTCATTGTGACCCTCATTTGGGGTTTTCTTGGCAAAAACATTGGAGTGGTTTGCCATTTCCTTCTCCAGCTCATTTTGCAGATGAAGAAACTGTGGCAAACAAGGTTAAGTGGCTTGCCCAGAGTCTGAAGCCAGATTTGAACTCAGGAAGGTGAATCTTCCTCACTTCCAGGCCAGGTACTCTATCCATTGTACCACTTAGCTGCACATCTAGGTCATGAGAAATAGCCATTAAGCTGACACAGAAAGGTAATAAATACCTTTAAGAATTGGGTTGCTTCTCCAAGGGCATCGTTCATTGTAGTTTCCACAACCATCTAAACAAAGAAGTCTCTGGGAAGGTTCAAATTCTGTAAGTCACCTCTTCAAAGTATTGCCTGCTGTAGTAAAAGGGTCCAAAGCTCCCTTTCTCTCTGGCAGGGGATTTAAATCTCCTAGCATTGTCCTTGATATGCAAACTGGGCCCAAGCTCCACAATCCCTCCCCTCAATGGCTGGTCCTGCTTGACCCAGTGAAGAACCCTTTAACCTCACACCCCTTTTATTTCCCAGCATTCCATTTCCACCATCCATGACTGCCCTTTTCACTGTATTTTCTCTCTCCAAAGTTGGCTTGCTTCACTTTTCTCTCTGCTGACTCTGTATTCTGTCTTGAGGGTCTTTGATTTTTCGTACCACTCCTTCGAATCCTGAACTTTTATTGCATTAAAACAATCAGTTATGTTTAGGCCAAAGAAGGGTATGACATCAATTCTATATTTCAGTTTAAAAAACATTGATTAATCATTTGCTATATTCAATGTACTATGCTAATCAGTGAAAGAGACACAAAGTTAGGTAATAGATGCTTATCCTGGAGAATAGAAGTTTCAGACAGGACGTGAAAACTTTTTAAGTACTGAAGGAGTGTCTAATGGAAAATGGATTTGTTTTATTCTATTTGGCCCCAGAGGCTTAAACTAGGAGCACCAGTTGGAAGTTACAGAGGAAAATTCTGGCTTGACATAGGGAATAACTTTCTAACTTGTCCCTCACAAGGTATTTTGTAGAAGGGATTCTTATTCAGTTGGTTTGGACTAATTTCAAGTCTGAGATTTTATGACCCTGTGAAACACCCATAACTACCAACCCTTAATTTGGAGATATCTGAATTCACTAAATATTAGTCTGTCGTAACAAACTAGAGTGGAAATCTCGATTTTGACATCATTTCAATGTGAATTTATTAAGGGCCTACTTTGTACAAGAGAACTATTGGAGAATGTTTGGCAATTTCTTGCCTTGATGGTCTGATCGGATCTGTCTTTAGCAGATCCTCCAAGTCAGAATTTTTGGCTGGTTTATTCCATGATGAAAAAGTTACCACTTTTACCTACATCATGTGGAGATCAGCCTGGTTGTCCTGGTGGCCAATCCTTTCCCCACACCTATGTCTCCATGTCTTTATTCCATGACTTTACAACTCCTATGTACTTGCTTTGTAGCTTGGAGTTGGTGCCTGCAGGGTGGTCAACTCCTAAATCCCCACAATCAGTACAGTTAAACCGACAGACTGGTTTATAGGGCAAAGGAGACAGAATAGTTTTCCATGTTCTTCAACAAGGGACTCCCACTGTCTTCCTGGAGTCAGGAATCATTGGCCTCATTTTGACCCTTTCCCTTAGGTGCTGTATATATTGTTACTATAAGAACAAAAAAGAATTCAAGGGCATATAAAACTTTTAATATATCCTAATCCCTCATGTAACTGGGGAGACCTAATCTCAAGGCCTATATCAAATGATATTTTCCCCAAAGTCAAGTACTTGTATATGTTTTATCTCCTATAACTGAATTTTATTTAAGAAGAAGTCTTCATTGTATAGCTTTGTTATTTACCTTTTTTTTTGCCAACCTGAGTTCTATATTTGATATTTGTTCTGTTTGCTGGTAACATGATGATTAGTGCTCAAGATGATTTCTCTTGAGAGACTCCAAATCCTGAAGGGTTGTCTGAATCACCAAAGAAAGACTGGATTGTATTTAATATCATTTAATGTTAAGTATTCCAGTTCTTTAAAAATTGGGGGTATGTATAGGGCATATATGTATATGTATGTATATGTGTATGTGTATATGTATATGTATATGTGTATGTGTATGTGTATGTGTATGTGTATGTGTATATACACATACATATATATGGTACCATATATATGAGAATTCCTAATTAATCAAATTGTATTAGCCAGCATATTCTCTAATTTATCAATCAATTAATGTGCATTTATTAGGCAACTCTGAGCTAGGCACTGTGCTACATGGCTGGGATACAAAGGCAAAAAAAACCAAATAAATCAATAAAAAAGAAGGTATTTCCTACCCTCAAGGAGCTTATAATTGATTGATTGATCATTCATTTATTTGTCAATGACTTTTAACACTTGGCTTTGTCTTTTTCATTTCAGATACCTTCTTGCTATCCTTTTAAATTGAAACTTTGGAAAATTATGTCAATTGGTTTTGGAACTCCCATTCTTGGACAATACTGTCCCATTATATCTAGTCAGTTTATCTAAACTAGATCACACTTTAACCTGGCCATTTTTTTGGCCATCTTTCATGCTGTCATATACAGATTCCTCCACCACTTTCCATCTCTTACCCTGAGAACAATATTGAAATCAATAATTATCTGTGCATTTGATAAGGGATTGTGAATCATTTCTCCTATGGCTCCACTCATTAGCTCTGTGTCTTCTTAGATTAAAACACACTTTGAGGCATCCATGGGCTTCATCAGACTGTTAGAAGGATTCATGACACAGAAGGATTAAGAACTCTTTAGATATGGTCAAGCTAATCAATATCCTTCCTAAAATATAGTGCCTCAGGGTAACACTTATTCCTGATATGGGCTGATCAGGGAATAATGGAGGGGAACTATTGCCTCCTTTTTCTAGATAATATGCTTCCCTAAATATAGTCTAAGTTCACATTAGATTTTGTGTGTGTCATATATGAACTGACTTGTACTGAGTTTATGGTCCACTAAGAACCCCAGATTCTTTTCAGATAAAATGTTGTCTAGTTCTGCCTCCTTCATCTTATGCATATAATGTTTTTTTGTTTGTTTTTAAGATAAATATAAGACTTTACACTTATCCCTACTGAATTTCACCAGATTTGGCTGAGCATTCGCTACTGTATTCCATTCACACCTAGCATGCATCTCTCTGTTCTCCTCTGGGTGACCTTCAAATTTGATTCTTTAGAAACATTGCATGATATTCTATAAATGATTCCATTACTTGTAGTCCTACAGAATCACTGGAAGAATACTGGTGTTTAAAAAAAAAGATGAACTTCTGTTTCAGGAAAATCTTAGGGTAATTAAAAGCTCTGTGCATTTTTTCCAAAGGCAATCCTGCCCACTCTCCTCCTGTTCAATTCTGGGCCCAGCTCATGAACACGTGCAGTGTTTGTCTAAGACATATGTACTGCTAGATCGGCTCTGTGGGTTGTCCATCTAACTGCACATCATAATTTAGGAAATAAGTTGGAATTTCCCCACTTACACTCACATCTTCTCATTTTCACTCTTTCTTCTAGTTTGGCATTGATTTTTATCTCTGCTCTCACAAGTGGTCTGACTTTACAAGACAACTCACTTGGAAATGGTTCTCATGTCAATAACCAGTGGTTCTCTGTGTGTTAGACTCTAATAAGTTTCATTTTGTGATGCTATCTGATGTTTGCTATATCTAATGATTCTCTTCTCAGTAGAAGTAGTCTTGATGAATAGGTATGAGCCAGAAAGGACTATAGGTATCTTCCAGTGGAGCAGTGGACCTAGAATCATGAAGATTTGAGTTCAATTCTGACTTCAGACACTTACCAGCTGTGTGACCCCAGGCAAGTCACTTAACCCTGTTTGCCTCAGTTTCTTCATCTGTAAAATGAGCTAGAGAAGGAAATGGAAAACTTCTCCAGTATCTTTCCAAGCAAACTCCAAAGAGGGTTTGAAAAGTCACTCATGAAGCAACTAAACAAGAACATTCACTTTACAGATGAAGAAACTGAGGGAGCCCCAGAGATGACATAGTAGTAAATTGTTGAGCCAGCCTTCAAACTCAGATCTCTGATCTTGAAATCCATAGTCTTTCCATGATCTTACACCACCTCTACTGTGTAACCCTGTGGCTTGCCAGTGGTCATACAACTCGTCATACAACTCACAAGCATTGCGATTACTTCCTCTTTCTGGTCCAAATGTCATCATTAATATAATGAGGAAGTTAGAGTGGACGAGCTCCAGGGACTTGCCCAGCTCTTTGAGTGTATGATTATTTTACCTATTAGCTTCAGTTTCCCTATTTGCGAAATGGGATATAGTTCTTTTTGACTCACAGAATGAATTAGTTAATGCTCCTGAAGAGCTTTAAAGATTAGAAATCCTAAGTATTTTTCACAGTCCTTGTAAAGCAAGATAACCCTTGGTGGATGTGACCTAAAACTGTTCTGACGTGTAAAATATTTTACTGAACCCTTAAGATGATAAATTAATCCAAGCCAATCTGTTTCCATGCTATCTTTCTTTTATTCTCCCCCTATCCCCCACCCCAACCCCAAGGATCACAGTCAATAGTAGTATCATGGTAATTGGCAACTTAAGACTATCATAACAGGATACACAAGAAAGACACATCAGATTTGGGTTTTTTCCCTTCTTAGTAAAAAACTTTCAAACTAGATACCCACTGAAAAGGAAAGTCATAGAATTTAGAACTGTAAGTGACCCTTGAAGGTCAACTGGGCAACAACACCTTTATACATATATTTCAATTTATTTATTTATGTTTCGTTTTCAACATTCATTTCCACAAGATTTTGAGTTACAAATTTTTCTCCCTGTCTTTCCCCTACCCCCACCCCAAAATGGCAACCCTACTGAATAATACTTGTCCAGTCTGTTCTCTTATATTCTCCCCCACACCCCTCTAATTTTCTAGTAGGGCAAGATGGATTTTTATCCCCAGTGCCTGTATATCTTATTTTCCAGTTGCATGTTAAAAAAAACAACAACATTTTTTTAAACATTTGTTTTTAAAACTTTGAGTTCCAAATTCTTTCCCTTCTTCCCTCTTCATCCACCCCCACTGGGAAGACAAGCAATTCAATTTGAGTTGTACATAAACAACACCTTTTTACAGATGAAGAAAACCAAGGTCCGCAGAGCTGAAGTGGCTTATCCAAGGGCATTGGTTAATAAGTAGCAGAGCTGGAATTTAAAGGTTGGTTCTGAGGACCTGGGTTTGAATCCCAGTTATGACACCTGTATGCCCTTGGACAAATCCTTTAACCTCTTTTGGGTCTCAGTTTCCTTAGTTTTAACATGATGAGGGTGAACAAGATGTCCTGCTAGGTTCTCATCAACTCTAAGCCTAGGATCCTTAGAGTTTATCTTTTTAAAACTTCCTTATTTTACAGATGAGGAAACTGAGTCCCAGACAGATTAGGTGACTTGTTCCAGATCACACAGGCAGCAAGTAGAAGAGGCAATATTTGAATACAGGTCTTCTAACTCTAGATTCAGAACTCTATTTACTTTGTATCCCTCAGAGGGCCTAGCACAGTGTTTTGTACCCACTGGGTGCTCAGTAAACGTTTGCTGAATAAAAAAAATACGTAAATGCAACAAAGCCAGAAAAATAGTGATATAGACTGGATAAAATACAATTTTGCAAAATATTTCAATATATATAAAATGCAATCTAAATTCAATCACTAAAACATTGAAAAAACTTTTGTTGTTGTTTGGTTTTTGTTGTTTAGTCATTTTCAGTCACGTCTTTTCACACTCCATTTGGGGTTTTCTTGGCAGAAATACTGGAGTGGTTTGCCATTTCCTTGTCCAATTCATTTTACAGATGAGGAAACTGAGGCAAATAGGGTTCAATAACTTGTCCAGGGTCACACAGCCAGTAAGTGTCTGAGGACAGATTTGAACTCATGAAAATGAGTCTTCTTGATTCCCAAGCCCAGAGCTCTATCTCCTGTACAACCTAGTTCTGTAGGGAAGTAATTATTATTCCCATATTATGGATGTGGAAGCTGTGGCCCAAAGGTGTTAAGTGACTCATTCAACATGTCTTGAGATGCAGCCTTTTCTCAATCCTCATTCTTGATCTCTCTGCAACTTTTAACACTGTCAATCCCCCTCTTTTCTTCTCTTCTCTTTTTTGGGATACTGCTCAAGATCAATTTGAAAACCAAGTGGAGGATGGATCCATTTTCCCTGGGTCTTTTCTGTTAGCATCAAATGACAGAAGTTCTTTCACAAGCTGGCATCCTTATTAAGACTTGTGCCCACCTCAGACCCATCTTAGCCATAAGTAATATGACTTCGATTCTTTTTAAAAGAATTTATTGACATCATTGGCTTTTATATCCCCCACATTTCCCACTGTACCTTTCCTCTTGCCCCCTCCCACAGAACCACCTCTTATAATGATGAATTTCTTTGAAAGGTAAAGAAAAGAAGTTCTTTAAAACCAACTAATATATTGAAAAAAAAAGATGTTATATGTAGTGTTCCATATCTATGGTCTTCCGTCTCAGCAAAGGAGCCAAGAAGGTGTCATCACAATTATGAGGCATTGTTTTGATTTTTTTTGTTATTGTCATTGCTCTTTCCATTTACAATGTTATAGTCGTGGTGTACATAGTTTCTTGTTCTGCTTACTTCACTTTGAATCAATTCATATAAGTTTCTCCATGCTTCTTTGTTTTCATAGTATTGCTTCTTATAGTATAGTAATATTCCAGATATGCACTTACAAAAAATTGTGTAGTCATTCTCTCATGAGTGGACATCTACTTTGTTTCCAGCTTTTTGATACCACATACGAAAATGTTGCTATGAATTCAGGCACATATAGGGACTTTCTTTTTGTTTCTGATTACCTTACTGTCTATATTGATAGCTATTTTAGTTACTTCACATAATTCCAAAATGCTTTCCAGAAGGATTGGACCAATAAACAGCTCTACCAATAACGTATGGGTATGCCTATTTTTCCACAGCCTATCTACCACGGACTCTTCCCATCTTGTCATTTTTCCAGTTTGCTGGGTGTGAGGTAAAACTGCAAGGTTGTTTCAGTTTTGCATTTTTTATGGGTAGTAACTTGAAGCATCCTTTTTATATTTTAGTATCCACACCTCTTCCTCCATTGTTATTTGAAATTCATATTGATAAGTCTTTGTTCATATTCTTTCATCGCTTATCTGTAGTGGGAATGGTTACCTCTCCAAACTTAACCAAAATCATGTTTTTCAAGTGCAGGCACAGGTCAGAGCATGGAATTTATCTGAATCAGGGATCCGGCAGATGGTCAATTTTACCTTATGAGGAAAAAAAGAAAGGAGAGGAAAAAAATGTATACAATTCACACACATAAATGCATATACACATACACTCAATATATATACATGCATGAATACATATGCATATATATACATGTAGATATTCATATACATATACACCTACACCTATATATATGCCTATACCTATATATGTGTCTATACACACGTAGTATGTATGTGTGAATGTATGTATGCAGTCCTAAAAGATGTTTTCCTAGGATAATGAGTCCTCAGCATATCAACTAGAGCTCTTGTCAAAGAAAAGCTTTAGATTACCTATACTATCTAGACAGACAGGAATCACTTTTGTTGTTGTTCAGTCATTTCAGTTCTATCTGACTCTTCATGACTTCATTTGGAGTTTTCTTGGCAAAGAAACTGGAATGGTTTGCCATTTTCTTCTCCAGCTCATTTTACAAATGAAGAAACTGAGACAAATGGGGTTACATGACTTGTCCAGGCTCACATAGTTAGTAAACGTCTGAGGCCAGATTTGAACTCAGTAATACTGGTCTTCTGACTTCAAGCCAAGAATTCTGTTTACTGCTACCTAGGAACCACTTTAAATTCACATTGAGAGGAGGATGTTGGCTTTCCTCTTCTCTGGAATACACTGGCCTCTTGTGGTCTGAGCCTTTCTGATGGAGCCAGGTAAACAGATCTCACAATATCCAGATGAAGTTGATTTCATGAAAAGTAAAATATATGACTCAAAATAAGCCTGACAGGCAGGTTTAGCCCCAGGCAAACATTTTATTCAGGTTGTCTTTTTTCTCTCCTCTCCCTATATGCCTCCTTTTTTTATATTCTTCCCTTCTTCCACCTCATCACCCCTTTCTGGGCATGTCCCAGCCAGCCACATACTGCTCCCTCTTTGCTCTGTCTCTCACATCAGGAAAGAAAACTGAGCTGATAGGTTCAGGTTAAGGCTTAGAGTGTAGGAGTGTGGTGCGGCAGAACTAGCATCAGATAAGAGTCAGAAGACAGAGTCAGAGGGCTCAGCTCTGCCTTAGGTTGTCTTAGATGAGTTATTTAACTACTTGGACCCTCAGTTTCATCCTGTAAAAAATGGAGAGGGAAATGTCTGTACTACCTACAGTTATGAGAAAAGCACTTTGTAAAATGTAAATGCTACTGACCTGTGAGCTGACATTATTCCTCTGATAAAGTCCTACACTGATGCCTCCTCATAGCCTAGAGGTAGCCTTGGGCTCTCAAATGCTATGCCAATGAAGTGCAATCTCTGGCAGGTCCAAAAGACTTAAAAGGATTTGAGTATGTATCTGTCTGTTGTTTGAGAATCAGTCCAGCTAAGCATGGGAGGTTTATTGCTAGAAGGTGATTAACTTTCAGCGCAGGATAACCCATGAAATGAAGACAACTAAAAAAGATGGCTCGCCTTTGTAATCTGAAGGAGTTGGCCTTTCTAATGTCCTTTTCTGGGCTAACATCAGATGGGAAGAGGGAAGTCCTAGACATTCCCCCTAGAGCATATAAATTTTAAAATAGAATTATCAACAGAGAAATAGTTTATAAGAAGGGATAAGTTACTGGTTTTTGGAATTTTAAGCATCAGGGTGGGTCAAGGGACCTTCCTGGACTTCCAAATCATCATGAATTTGTACTTTGTGCCAAATGATGGCCTTGCCAATGACAACTGCTGCCAGATCCTAGGGGTTCAGGGTTGCAGAGGAGGGGGAAGAGAGGAGGAGATATGCTGAGCTGCAAACATTTCTCCAGGAGGTCTAACAGGAATATAGTCATCACCTTGACACACGAAGGACGACTCTGCTGAGAAACTGGCACCAGTCTCTCCCTGGGCTCAGTTCCCAGATTGGCTCAGGTTCCTGAATAGCATCCTGGCCATGTTATCTCTGAGGAGTAATTGGTGGTAACTTATTGCTTAGTACCCAGGCCCTACCTATGTATGACCTAAATATGACCATTAGACAAAAGTACTGTGGTATAATGAAAAGAGAACCACTTTAGGGGCAGCTTTGCCACTAACTAGGAGTATAAGCTTGAATTTACCCTCCCTGGGTCTCAGGTTCCTCATTTATACAAGGACTTGCCCTATGTATGTCCTAAGGTTTCTATGGAGAATGAGGTAACAGATATGAATGTCAGTTGAAAGAGTATTAGGTTTGGAATCAGAGGACCTGAGTTCAAATCTAGGCTCTTCAAATTACTATCAAGGTCCTGCATGACCTTAATCATATTACTTAACCTCTCTGGCTTTCTGTTTCTTCTATAAAATGAAGGAGGTGACCTCTTAGATTCCTTCCAGTTCCAAATCTATGACTATAAGAATGAGTTTTTAAAAGTGTACGGTGATAATATTTTGGTTTTTTTTCTTTCTCTTATTGTTCTGTCCCAACTCAGGTTGTTTTATAGAGCTTACCTCCTTCCTTAAGGACCTGTCCAGGAATAAGCCTACTTCTTCCAGGGTTTGAGGCTTAAGGTCATTCACAGCTGATAAGCGATCACCATGGTGAAATATACATCCCAAGTGTGGGGGACCTTCCCATTGAGCCACACTGCAGCCAGGAGATATAAACAAGGGCAGGTAAGACAGACATGAGATTCCCTCTACATTAGATGACCAGAACAAAAATGTGACTCATCCATCTAACCCATACTGACTTTGTCCCCAGTAAGGCCAATAACATTAATATTTCTGCTAGTTCACTATACTGTACATTTCTTGAACAATCAATAAATCAACATTTGTTAAGTGCCAACTAAGTGACAGTTTCTGTGCTAAGAACCAGGGATACAAAAAGAGGTGAGAGACAAGCCCTGCCCTCAAGGAGTTCTCCATCTTATGGGGGAGAGACAACATGCAAACAAATATCTACAAACAAGATACCTGTAAAGGATAAGGAGGAAATAATTAAGAATGGGATGGAATTAGAATTAACAGAGGCAAGGTTTCCTATAAAAGATGGAATTTTATTTGGGACTTAAATAATAAAGTAGTCTTCAAATCACAGAATCTTGACACTTGAAGGGACTTAAGAATTTAAAAATGAGTTTTTAACCCACAAATTAAAAAGTTTAAACATGTTTATAGCTGCAAATAGTTCCATTTCTACATTTATGCTAATTATTTTGAGCAGCTTTTCAAACTCATTTGCTTTTTTATATAAAATTTTTAAAATTTTTGTTGGCCTTTTGGTTTTTATCTTGTTGTTAGTTTTTATATCACTTTTATTTTTAAAAAATATATTCCCCCTCTCCTCCTCTACCCATTGTATCATCCTTCCCCTTTTCCTGAGACATCCTTTGTAATAAAGGATAAAAAAGAGAAAACAACAAAAATTCAACATAGCTGATTAAAACATTAACCAATTCTGACAGTGCACGGAATGTCCCACACCCACCAACAGTCCACCACCTCTGCAAAGGACACTGGTCTAATCCCCTTATTTTACACACACTGAAGGTTAGTCATCAAGCCAGAACTAGAACTCAGCTCCAGTCTCCCAGTCTAACGCTCTTTCCCCTATGATGGCATCAATCAATTGAGCACTTATTTATCATGTTGCCTGAACTGTTCTTGAAGCCATAGGATAAGGATTATTATTACCTGGGTTCTGGGAATCTAGAAAAACTTTTCTCCCTGATATTATATTTCAATACAATTGTTTTGTTGCTTTTGTAATCCTATGTATTTCATTTTATGCATTTAAAAGTCTCCTGCTGTGATAGGGTCCAGATGCTTCACTAGACTGTCAAAGGGGTCCATGATAACAAAAAGGGTTAAGAACCCCTAGTATAATAGAAAATAATGACATAGTCCCTGCCCTTGTGGCTTTTACCATTCCCTTGGAGTACAGGGGATAGAACACCCAACTTGGAGACAGAGATAAATGATCTATCAATAGCTAGCTAGCAAGCTATCTTATTACATGCTTATTACATTCTAAATATTGTGATAAGTGCTGAGAATACTTATACAAGGAAAAAAGACAGTTCCTACCTTCAAAGAACTTACATCCCAATGGGAGAAGGTAACATGTAAAAAGGAGCTTAAAAGGGGGAAGGTAGCCATACAAGGTCAAGGTGTAAGTCTGGAGTCAGGAGTGGTACTGGGTTAAAAGTGAAAAGGGTTGGTCTGGTTACTTCCTCAAATGGAGTTTCTAGTTAGGAACTCACCAGTTGGACTAGGAGGTGAGAAAAGGTAGGCGAAAAATAGAAAAGTCCATAGAGTCAGGAATGGAACTAGGTAAGAAGTCAGAGGATCTGGGTTTGAGTTTTGACTCTTCTTACCTTAAAGCTCTTTGAACCTTAGTTTCTTTATCTATAAAATGTAGATGATAACATTGCCTGTATTACATACTATACAAGGTTGCTGTGAGGTTCATTTCCATTTTGTTTACCAGTTTCTTGGTTTGGATTCTTTTTGCTTTTTGGAGTGGGGAAGGAAGAGTAATTGGGGTTAAGTGACTTACCCAATGTCACAGGGCTAGTAAGTGTTAAGTGTCTGAGGCTGGATTTGAATTCAGGTCCTCCTGACTCCGGGACAGTTGCTCTATTCACTGCACCACCTAGCCACCCCCTTGGTTCAGATTCTTGTCTTGTGTACCATATGTTTCTGGGACATATTCCTCACCAGATTCTACCCTGACCTAGGACCCTTGCTACCTGCTTGTTTTTCCTCACCTCACTTTGTAAATCTTTATTAAGCATGCTCAAATATGATTGCTCACCTTTACTAAAGCATCCCGGCTCTGGAATTCGCTACCTCACCCAGATTTAGGGTTTTTGTTGTTGTTGTTCAGTCATTTCAGTAGAGTCAGACTCTTCGCGACCCCATTTTGGGTTTTCTTGGCAAAGATACTTGAGTGGTTTGCCTTAGGGTACCTACACATTAACCTCTATACCTGTCTGACCTCTGTGCACTAATTTGCCGAGCTTAATTCAGAAAACTTGTGTTTAAATTCTGATTCTAACACTTAATGATAGCTGACATTTATTCTAAGGTTTACATAATCCTTTAACATATTTTCTCATGTGTCATTGGGTATTATAAGAATAATATATTTTCCTCATTTCACAGCTGAGGAAACAACAACTCAGAGGAGAAATGACTTGCCCAGAGTCAAACAGCTATTAAGTATCAGAAGTGGAATTCAAATGGTAATCTTTTCTTTCTCGAAGTTCAGCCCTTTTAAAATTACACATGCTTCCTCACTTACTGACTGGGTACATTAGGTAGCTAGGAGGCACAGTGGATACAGAAAGCTGGGCTCAGAGTTAGGAAAACCTGAGCTCAAATTCATCCTCCAATATTTATAAGCCGTGTGACCCTGGGCACATTTTGTTAAACTCTATCTGCCTCAGTTTCCTATATACAACTATAAAGTGGGGACAATAATAACAATCTACGTCCCGAGGTTGTTGTGAGCATCAGATGAGATGTAGCTGTAAAGTGCTTAGTCCAGTCCGGACATATAGTAGGTACTTAATAAATGCTTGTTCCTCCCCACCTTTGTGACTGTGGACCATCCTTTCAAGTTGCTGCTGAGGACTGGTTGTGACAGAAAAGAATAAACAGTCCATCTCTGTCAGATTGCTTCCTCAAGTATAACATTTCAAGATACTCTATTGTTTGAGGTGGCTAGGTGGTGCAGTAAATAGAGCACTGGCCCTGGAGTCAGGAGGACCTGAGTTCAAATGTGACCTCAGACACATAACACTTACTAACCGTGTGATTTTGGGCAAGTCACTCAACACCAATTGCCCTGCCTTCCCCCATCCAAAAAAGGAAAAAAATAACTCTATTGTTTGTGTG
>CM053598.1:80277762-80298961 GCA_028646575.1 Pseudocheirus occidentalis
AGCAGGGACAATGCTTAATTATCTTTGTATTTCCATTAGTACTAAGTATACAATGTTGTACATAGTTGATCTTTAATAAGTAATTGTTGAACACAAGAATATATAAATTGATAATTAAATCTTACCCCTTCTTGACTTAAAAAAAATTCTTTCTAAAACATTTTTCTGTTCTGGGTTTGTTTTCAACCAAGAAACATTACAGAATTGAATAATAAAAGCATCATATGAAGCTGCATGTGTTCATTTTGTCTAATGATAGATAAGAGCTTGAATTTATAAAGCACTTTACAGTTACAAAGCACTTTATATACCTTATCTCTTTTGCTTATTATAACAGTTCTTGGATGAAGGTAAGAAAACTACTGTTATCTCTATTACCAATGAAGGGAATAAGGAAAGAAGTGAGATGTGGACAAAACCTTGAGGAAAATCCACATGAAGGAGTTTGAAGGAAGACAAAGAACCAGTGAAGGAGAAAGAGAAAGAATGTGGTAGGGGGAGGGCTTCGAGAACCAGAAGAGTATTATGTCTTTGAAGCCCAACAAGGAGAGAGTATCTAGTAAGAGGTGGTAGTTGACTGTGCCAAAGGCTACAGAGAGTTCAAGGAAGACAATGATTCTAAGAATGTCATTGAATATGGCCCTTGTTAAACTATATGAGAGCTATTCCAGAAGGGGGTAGAATGCAGATTTTAAGCATTTGCATGGAGAGCCGATGGTAAAAAAGTAGAGATCAAGTGAACTGCTTTTCTCCAGAAGTTTAGCAGTGAAGAGAGAGATGGGGTAGCCACTAAATGGGGTACAAGAAAGAGTTTGGTTTTCTGTGTTTGGGGGATTTCTTTTTTTAGATTTGGGGAGACCTGAGCATTTTTTTAGGGAGATGTAAAGGAATCAGCAGAAAGTGGAGAAAGACTGAAGGTGCATCACAGGAAGGGAATGATTCCTGGAACAAGGGAAAGTGAATGAGATTAAGGCAAACACAGAGAATCTTAGAGACATCTTACCTTCTGCCATCAGAGGGAAGACTAAAATGCAGATGTGGTTATCACACCAAAGTCTGTCTAATAAAGCAAACACATCTAGACTGAGGCCCATTAGATTCTAAACTTATTGAAGTCTCTTTTTGTATTCCTCATAGCATCAAGTGCAAAGCTGGTCATACTACAGACCCTTGGCAAGATTGATTGATTGACAGGAGTACCTGGGCAAGAACACTTCGAGGACTAAGGTAATAACTGTCCTCTTCTATCTCTTGTTGGTTCTTGGAAGCTAAATCACTCATCCCAGGAGATCCACTGGGTCTTGAAGAATTCCCTTCTATTTGATGCTGCGTAAGAAGAAAATCATCTTCCCTCTGGGACATGGGGGAATAATTAAGTGTTTTCAATTTCACTGCATGTGATCGAGCAAGAGCAGCTGTTTTCTGAAAAAGCCGAAACAAATAAACTTATTTTTATCTCCATTAGAGAAGATTAAAAGATTTACCAAAGTAACATTCAGAATCCTATGCCCTTTGCTTTGGAAACTTACGTTTCAACTTACTACATATAGTTCTATTTTTTAAAAAGCATTTCTTTCATTCTATTTGTGTTTTTCTCTATTAACAATTTCAGAATTCCAGGATGCTAGAACTAAAATAGAACTGAGAGGTTATTTACTTTCATTTTATAGAAGACAACACTGTGGCACAGAGACTCACCCAGGGTCACAGAAAAGATGTGGCATATAAAGGAGACTGGCCTGGAACTCTGCTTAGCTGACTCCAAGTCTGATGCTCTTCATTCTTCAGACTTTGTTTTGCCATTAGGAACTGTCAGGCTGGATGAGGGGTTTTCTTTGCTGATTTTTTCTAAGTCCCTAAGTTCTATCACCAAGCTCTGTCCTCTGGCATTCTTTCCTACTATCACACATTGCTGGAGGAGAAGGTAATTAGTCTGCTGACTATTTGCAGGGAACCTTTCTTTCTGTGTCCTGCTGGGCAAGTCTCCTTTATATTCTGCTTGTGGACATCTCTTGTTTCCACAGCAATGCAATTTCATAGCATTAATCATGCTGTAGTAGGAATGATGGATTTCAAAGTGCTGTAGATAAGAACAATGATTCCTTCTTTCCTCCCCACTTCCCCTTTTAGGTATTGAACTGTTCTGAACTGTTCTGGATGGTAGGTAAATGGAGGTTGGCTCAGATGAATACTTTCAAGAAAAATGCCTCAAGACAGGGACTTTCTATACGTACTCTAGGGAACCCTTAAAGGAAGAAAGTGGCAATAATGAGTGTATTTAATGTGTTCATTGCCCATGCTGAGATTGGCACTGGGCTGTGGACAAAAGGTGAACCCATCTTAATAAAGAACAACACAGTATCCAGTTACCTCAAGAAGGTTTAAAATCACTGAGCCTAAGTACAAAGAATTCCATACAGTATCATTAACTCTGGAAGAGGGGAAGTCTCAGAAGTTAAAAGGAGGAAGTTACACCAATACATTCTATATCAATTCTCTCCCCATCTACTTGAATATCAGGGACAAGCTGTTTTGGCATATGCAATATATCTAATCCATATAAAAACTAAGGAGCTGGAGATATACCAACTCTACAAAGTGAAATATCACACTTCATTAGTGTGTACTTGATGAATGGTGAGTAGGGAGGGGGAGGGGAGTTGGACCTCCAAGGAAAGAAAACAGTATCCATTTGGAAGGATGACTTAGTTCCCAAATGCATCCATCAGAAGCATCACTCACTCTGATTACACTCAGAGCTGGGGAGTGAGAAAACCCAAGGAAACAAATAGTTCAATTTTGTGAAAATAATAATAATAACTATGATTTATATAGCACTTTAAGGTACACAAAATACTTTGCATATATGATCTCATTTGACTATTACAACTACCCTGTGAGGTAGGTGCTCTTAATAACCCCATTTTACAGATAAGAAGACTGAGGCTGACAAGCTAAATGACTTGCCAAGAGCTAACCAATTAGTGTCTGAGGCAGGATTCAAACTTGGGTCACCAAGACTCCAGGTTTGCTGCTCTATCCATTATTCTGCCTTGATATCTCACTAAGCCTTGTCCAGCAAAACTAGTCTTGTTAGAAGTAAAGGTGAAGTTTGACACCTAGGAAAAAGTGGACTGAGCAAGGTAAGAGAAGGGAGTCAATCAGAAAAGGACTTTGGCACTGGTAAATCTAGGCACTATCAAGGAATTAAAATGGAAATATCCTACATCTTTTTTTAAGTGAATCTAAATTCTGCAAATGAAAATGAGGACACAGGCAAAAAGTAACCCATGTACCAAAGTGCTAGACTTATACAGACCATATTTAAAATTATAGGTTTCTCTTTATTACTCTCTTTGTCTCATTTGCTCACCCAGAGTTTCTAAGGGAAGCATCAAAACTTAATTAATTTTATTTCTGCCTAGAAATTATTTCAGGAACCCTAGAATTGAGCTCATGTTTGAGTTTCCACAACAAAGGGAAAAAACTTGGGGTTCCCATGCAAGCATTTAGGCTAACAATGTTGACTGTAGGCAGGCTTCATTTAACCTAACAATAAAAACAAAGAGCTCTCACCTAAGCCTTGAAACAGACAACACAATTCTCATCGGCAGACTGGTGGGCCTCTAACTTCCCCAGGGATTTTTTTCCCCACAGTCCTCTAAGCTTATAACAATACTTTAGCTTGTGGCCCCTCTTAAGTAGAAAGAACTTTGGACTTCAAGGGCATCAAGCAACCTTCCTCTTCAGTGAGATCCACCTCCCCAGAGATTGATACATTCCCTGGAAAGAAGACAGCAAGCTAAATGATAGCATCAGAACTAGTTACTAGTCTAACCCCCTACATTTTATAACAAATGAGCGAACTGAGATGCAGACAGGAGAAAGTATTAGTTTAATGTTAGCAGTGGAGCTTCTGTAAAATAAATCTTGACTTCCTAGTCCAGTGCACTATTATGCTATGCCATACCCCAATTCTTAGCGTTTTTAGTTTTAGGGGTTTTTTTGTGAGGCATTCAGGGTGGGGTTTAAGTGACTTGCCCTGGGTCACAGAGCTAGTAAAGTGTCAAACGTCTGAGGCTGAATTTGAACTCAAGTCCTCCTGACTATAGGGCTGGTGCTTTATCCACTGTGCTACCTAGTTCCCCCCCCCCCCCCAGCTCCAATATTCCAGTTCTAAAGAAAGAAGCTTGGATCCTGGTAGAATGAAGAATAAATTTCTGAAGTCTTACTTAAAAATTTAGATTAAATTTAAGAGAAATTTTATTTTAAGTGGAGAACTATTTAAATAGCAGAAAGGATTTCAACGAAAAGGGACAAGGTTCCAATTCTGTTGCTATGAACAGGAAGAACAAAATCTATTTGAATCCAAAGTAAGTAAGAGTGAAGGGTCTAGTATTATATAGGCAGATAATGTGAGAGAAGTAACTAATTACCATGTCTGAGAGACTGTTTCTTGGAAGGCTTGAGTAGGTCTTGCTCTCTGGTGAACGAGGAGAGCTAGAAGAATGTTCATGGTACGAAACAGCTCTTTGGTCTTCTGAGAAATTTATTTCCTTCACATCCTGAGGAAGAACAAAGTTAATGAAGGTTTCGTCCCTATCCTCAACTAACTTAAAATTTCCAGACAAGAAAGTGCTCATGTGAACCTAGGGCTATACTTTTCCTAAATATCAATATGCTGAAATTTTATTCATCAATCCTGATTTCTGGATCAAGACAGAAAATCAAAGAATATCACTAGATTGAGAGTGGGAGGGGACCTTAGAGATGGCCTGCTTCAAACCCCTCATTTTACAGATCAGGAAACTGAGACCCAGAGAAGGAAATGACATTTCCAAGGTCATATAGAGAATATACACAGGAGATTGCTATATTCAAACTTGAACTCCCCTTTGGTTAGGCTAAATACTTGTATTCTTACATCAGAGATTCCTGAAATGATTTGATAGATGTTCTGGTTTCCTTCGGAGTCAGGAGGCTGCACAAAAAAAAAAAAATGGCTTTATTTCTGGCATCTTGATTTATAAGATTTAGATTCTAGAAATACAAAAGTATCAGGAATATGAGGGGGAGTTGAAACACTCCTTTTAGATCTGACTACATTGTTCATGTCTCATGGGACCTTCAAGAAAAGTCAGAGGAAAAAGATGTTGAACCATGTCTTTTTCCACCTTACAGGTTTTCTAAACCAAGTATAAATGAAAATTTGTTAGTGTGTGTATATGTGTGTGTATGTATGCATAGAAATTTTGTTATTGTTGTTGGAATGCTAGTATATTGTAATTTCACTATAATGCTGTACTTGAGTCCTTGGTACTTATAGTTATGGGACTGTGTCACAGATAAGTTATATCAGTTCAATTGAATAAATAAATTTAGTAGTTATTTTCTTCTGGGGCATACAAAGACAAAAGTGAAAATTCCTTCTCTCAAGGAGCTGAAATTCTACTGACTTAGATGATTGGAAGCAGCTAGATTGCACATGGATGAAGCACTGGACCTGGAGTCTGGACGACCTAAGTTCAAAATAGATTTCTCTGCTCTTAGACATTTACTGTCAGTGTGGACCTTGGTAAATCATTTAACCTACTCTGGCTTCTGATTCCTCATCTATAAAATAGTAATAATGAAAGCTGTGTCTCAGGGTTGTTTTGAGGATAAAATGAAATTATTCTTGTAGAACATTCTGCAAATCTTAAAGTACAACATGAATGCTAGCTATTGTTATTATTGGTATCAAGGGGAATGGATCAATGCGTCATGTTGAACTCTATGCCTCGATTAGGCAGAGTTTAAGTCTAGAGTCTTATATTCTACACCTCAATAATTCTGTACTTTATAAATTAGTTTTATTTTACCTTAATTTCCTAGCATGTTAGTAAAATCCATCCTACCTCCCACCTCTATGCCTTTTATGTCTGGAATACTCTCCCTCCTCATTGCCATATCTTGGAATCCCTACCTTTACCTACAAGTTTTAGTTGAAGTACCACCTCCTAAAGAAGTCTATTCTGATCCCCACAGTAATTGCTGTCTCTACTAAAATTTCTGTGTCTTTATTTATTTTCAGCTACACTATCTTTCCCCAGTAGAATGTAACCTTCTTGAGGTCAGAGACTGATTCAATTTGTCTCTGTATCCCCATTTAACCCACTGTGAGCAAATAGCAAGTACTTGGTAAATAATTGTTGAATTAGATTGCAAATCCCTTGGAAAAAAATCAGTCTCTACCTTGGTGCGCTAACGGAAAATGAGACGAGTACCCACATTTAGTCTAGGAGAACCTGAAGGGCATTGTACCTCCCTGATGGCCAGGCACACAGCATGTAGTAAAGAAAAACCAAAGTTTGAGAGTTTTGGTCAGTCAAGGTCCAACATGTAAAAAACAGAAAAAGAAGAAACTCCCAGAATGGGGCCAGACTGGGCTATTTCCCTGTCCTGACAGGGGTAGTTCTCCTTTAAAGGACTTACATTAGTTAATGAAGATCCATATTAAGTGAATCAAAAAGTTGTTCAATTGAAGTGACTAAGTCTAAATACAAAAAGCAAGTTAAGTTTTTGTTGTCTTTTTCTTTTTTAGCAAAACAACTCTAAGTTATTAAGAAGGAATCTATTGTGTATAACATTGAGAGAAAATTCAATGGCTCCAGCTAAATATTAAAAATATTGCATTTTGAGACTTGTCACTTCCTCTCCCACACAGTAATCAAAAATTAAATTATTTGTGTGTAATTTAGCTGTCCTTGTAAACAGAAAATGATTTCTCCTTGTCATTAATGGAAAACAATACAGGGCCCTACACTTATAGAAGAAGAAGAAGAGAAGAAAAGAAGGAAAAGGAGAAGGAGGAGGAGCAGGAGAAAAGAAGAAGGAGAAGAGGGAAAAGGGAAGAAGAAGAACAAGAACAAGAAGAACAAGAAAAAGGAAAGAAGGAAGAGGGGGGAAGGAGGAGAATGGAGGAGGAGAAGGAGGAGGAGAGCTCTATGGTTCACTTCTGAAAGAAGGTCAGGCTTAGATGGCCTATTGCATTATTAGTAAAGGAATGTCACCTTTACATTCTGATTGGTGGCTTTTGGTTCCAGGCAAAATGATGATATGAAGGAGACCCAGTCTTCAATTGTCCTCCTGTGGATGGAAATTAAAGTTTCACTGGTGAACAATAGTTAATTGGATTTCTTTTGAGCTGGAAAAGCCCAGGGAATATTACCAGGGAAATCAGGTTCCATTCTTTAATAGATACTTACCTGGTCCCAGAATTCCCCCCTACTTGTTTCTCCCCCATTCTTTTTAAGGTGAATGCTTGTAATACCTCTGTGAGGAAAGTGGGTAGGAATGAGAAGGAAAAGTGGCAAATAATAGTAATCAAGATCTGGTTTTTAACGCCCATCTTAGACACAAATTTCTTTTGTGCTTTTGAGGAAGTACCTGCATGTGCTTTCAGATAAACTACCCTGATGGTGCTCCACCTTCCCTCTCCTCGCCTCTCCTACCATGCCCTTACCTGAAGTTGTTCTGCCCAAAGAAAGGTGTATTCTGAAGGCCTAAATCTACCTAGCTGACTTGGGGTTCACTGGATAGATTTTAAGACCTAGCCTTAACCCCAATTCACTTAGGATCTCATTGCTAGGACAATAGGTCCCAGTCTGGCACAGGTACCACTTATGATTAATTTTGGGCCCTGCAAGACTCAGAGTGAATGTAAATAGTTTCTCCTTTGGCCAGCAACCCTGAGGGTCCTTCCCTCCCAGTTTGATTTTTTTTTTTAAATAAAAGGGACACATTTCTTAAAGAGGCCTATTCATTGAATGGGTGCTGCCTCACTCAAAATGAGAACTTGAAAAGACTTTAGCTTAAAAAAGGTCTAGGTCTCCAGTGGCAGCATGGGCTGTCTCCAGTCCTCCTGATCTTTATCTGGCCCCTGGACCCAGAAGGCTCTGAAGGAGAAAGTGAGGCTGATGACCATGCACAGCCCTCCCTCACTCAAATAAAAGTTAATTGCAAGTCATGTCCTCATCTCCCTGATGTCATAGTCCTCCTTGAGAAAGAAGAACAAATCACACAACAGCTACAACTGTAACAACCCAGATTGTGTCTCACTTGATGCAAGATAGTGTTTCTGAAAAGGTTTGTTGAATTTCTGTAAATTGCATCTTCCCTTCTGTTTGTTTCCATGAACACTTTAGGGAAGTCTCATTTTTCCTTTGATCATGACCAAACTGCTTATGATGCCTAATACTGTTTCTGTTTCCTCTCTCTGTTTCCACAATTGTCTATTTCTTGCTCTGTTTCTCAACTTTTCTGTCAATTTGCTAATAATCAATAAATAATGAATTTAGCATGTTTGCTGAAAGAAATCTTTTTCATTAAGTGCTAGATCCTTCTGAGATGAGAATTATTAACCTTTAATTGATATTTTTTTGTGAATCTCTTTGTTGGAATACTGGGTTTTATTAAAGGAAGATCTATCAGGATTTCTTCACAAATGGTACTCTATTTACAATATATTCAATTCAACAAACATTTTTAAAGTTTTTGCTGCGATATTTGGATTTGTTGCCTACTTTATTGGTCTCAGATTAAGTTAAAGAGGAAGATTAGAGAAATTATAGAAAAGAAACCTTTTTTTCCCTCTGCCACTCACCAGTCTTTGGCAATGAGAAAGTAATCCCTTTTAGGGGTTATAATGGACATCACTTCACCAGGTAAGCACTGAAACATCTTTTGGACTGAAATCATTTTCTCAAGGTTACTGATGCCAACTTCTATACTGGAAATTCTGTTGAGTGATAACAATAGCAGTAATTTAGCTGATGCCCTAAGATTTGCAAAGTATATTAGATGATCTCATTGGTCCTCAAGACAATCCCGTACAGTAGGTACCATAGATGTTATCTCCATTTTGCATATTAGGAAATTGAGGCTGGAAAAAGTTTAGTCTTTCTTGGCATAAAAGCAGCTAATCTGAGGTAGTATTCTAATCCAGGTCTGTCTGACTTCCAAGTCCAGCATTCTATCCATAACTCCATGACACGTCCTATTAAACTGATGTAAATAAAAAACTTGGGGGAAAACTGGTCTATAATTTTATGTAGGGAATTAAAAAATATGAGAGATCCTTTGGATTCAAAAAGAAATTAAAATTTCCAATAGGATATCCATTGCACTTCAGAGAGTACTTCAATAATGATTTAGTTTTTGTGGTTGTTCAGTCATCTCAGTTATGTCCAACTCTTTGTAATCCCATTTGGGGCTTTCTTGACGAAGATACTGGAGTGATCTGCCATTTCTTTCACTAGCTCCTTTTACAGATGAGGAAACTGAGGCAAACAGGGTTAAATGACTTGCCCAGGGTCATACAGTTAATAAGTGTCTGAGGTCGCATTTGAACTCAGAAAAGCAGTCTTCCTTGTTCCAAGTCCAGCACTCTATCTGCTGTGCCACCTAGCTGCCCAGTGATTTAATAGTCTTGGAAACCAAATTTGGTTCTGGTTCAGACTTGTTCATTGAATGATTAAAAATTATTTGTTAGGCTTATAATCTAGTGGTCACATTAATATTTGGATATGGTTCAGGAAAGGTTAAGAAAAGTATTGTGATTTGTATTAGTTTGGGCTTCATTCTGGCTCGGTTCAAGTTCCTGGTTTCCTATTAATGAATCTTAAGGCTTCTCTTTGCTATCTCTTGAGCAATTTGTTAATATGAGAAATGATGATGTAGTCTAATCCTAATGTATTGTTTTAATGGCTTACTTGAGCAACAAAGTTCTGCATTGATGAAACGATCCTTTCTCTTTCCTTTTGTGGCATACCCAAATATTATCTAGTCAGGAGGAAATACCACACACACACACACACACACAAGCAATCTCTTAAGAGTGAAAAAAACATGGTCTCTCTTTGTCAAACTCTTGTTACTTGGTGTTTTAACAACTAAACTATATGGACTGTGAAATAAAACCTTATGTATCTTTTTCAAAATGTTCAGTCCTAGCTGTTTTCTAGTGACAAGAGTCACTTTGTGTTCAAAGCCCTTGGCCTGACTCCCTAGATCAATGACTTAAACTTACTATTTATATGAAGCCACTTTGATTTTTCAGGATCTGAAGTTGATAAAAATTGTACTCACTGATCAACTTCAATGGAACCCCGGTAGTGATGGTCTTTAAAATACTGAAGACTGTAGCAATTTTCTTCATTTTTCGATAGGATGAAATATCGAGTTTTCCAGGAGGCCTGCACGATAAAAAAAAATTAAAATTTAAAAAATTAAAAAAAAGATTTTTGCATCTCTCTGAAATGTTGGAGGAACAGAAGCAAAAAATGCTTATGAGAGCAGTGGGAGGACTGCGAAATTATACTGAATACCATACCTGGGAGGAGAAAAGCTGAGGAGGTGGTGATTTAATAAAGTGGGCTTGTCGGCAGACTTCATTTTCATGATTAAACGGTACTTGTTTGCCTGATTACAACAATAAAAAAGGAATAGAATTATTACTCAATTTGTTCCCGGTCAATCTATGAAAATAGCTTGCTCAGTTGGAAAACATCAGTGGTTAACTCATAAAAGGTCTGCCAATGACTCAGTTATAGAAAGAAATGCCTCCGAACCTCCCCCCCCCCACCAAAAGCATCAACAACAATAACAAAACAATACCACAACCCACCCCTAAACAACACACTTACAATAACTAAGGGGAGAGAAATGCTAGGTATGAAATTGGCAGTCATAGATTGGTATTATTCTGACTGTGCTAAAAGTCTCTTATTTGTTCTTTTTCCTTTGCATTTCTGACTCATGTTTGTTGGCTCTCTAGACAAGAAAAAGGGTTTATTCTTGTTTCTGTTATATTATTAGCCAGTGAAGCACAAGCTTAATCTGTCCTTCTTTGCCTACAGTCTTTAAAAAACCACCAATAACAATATCCACCTTCCACTTCACCCCATCCTCCAAAAAAATCCAATCAAACTCAACCACCACCTGCCTTTTAAGACTGGCAAGCAGAATCTTTTCAAGTTTGAAATGTAAAGGAATTGATTTCTTTTGTACCTGCCGCCTGTGGTTTTTGTCCCAGTTCTGTTTTTTGTTTTATCTTTCAATCCGGAAAAAAAAGTTGGTATCTTCATTAAAGAACTAAACTCTCTTTTATTAAATGAAGCCTCCAGGACAGGGCAAATAACAACTGTTAAGGTTCCCATTCCATCCCACCCCTTCTCCCCCACCCCCTCAGTATTCAAGTCTGGGTTCCCATGGAAAAAAATTCTGAAAGGGCTTCCTCACTCTTCACCATTTACTTGTCAAAATGAATGACTGGTACATTCAGCATCTCAGTTTCCATCATGGGACTGGGCGACTTTGATGGTATTTACACTAATGGGGAAATTAACTGCATCTTAAAGGAACTGTCTCCCTTGCTCCAGGTCTAGTTTTCCTTACACTTTTGTATATTCTCTGTCACTGAATGATTAATCCTCAGTAAATTTACTAACTGACTCTCAGCAAGAAGGTTTCTCTTGCATATGTAGAGAGTTTTGCCAAAGTGAATAATGGACATCTCTAACAACCTCCTAACTGGTTTTTACCGCTCCATTCTTTGCACTCATTTTTCACATTTCAATCAGATTAATCTTCCTTATGTACAGATATGATCACTTAATTCCTTTGTTCAAAACCCTTCCCACTCTCTACTGAATAAAGTCCAAGCTCTTTTGGTTGGCTTCAAAGTTCTACACAATATGGCGCCTTCCTCCTTTCTTCTCCATTCTTTGCACATATGCTATGCTTCAGTTGACTTGTATTACTGGCCTTCACTTGAATGTGTCTAACATTTGTACCTCTGCCTTTGCTCAAACTATTCCCTGTGTTTGGAATGGCCTTTCCATTTCCTACATGATAATCTCCACCTGTTGAAATCCCATCCATTTTTCAAGGCCAAGCTAAAGTACCATAAGCACCAGGAAGTCTCTTTCCATTATTTCCCCTTCTCTTTGTTAGAAGTCCTTCTTCTTGTATCAGTTTATTGGAGCTAGCTTGTACTCTCATTCTATTGTAGCTGTTATTACAGAGATAGGAGATGCCATCCCTGGCAATGCTCTGGGCACAGCAGCTATAAGACTTTTAAGAGAATCAGCCAATCACGAGGCATTCATTAAGCATGTGTTAGGCACTGTGCTAAGTGCTATAGAAATGAGAAGCAGCAAAAGGCAGTCTCTGATCTTGAGGAACTCACAATCTAATGGGGGAGACAACAAACAAACGCAGGATAAATAGGAAATGATAGAGGAAAGGCACTAGAATCAACAGGGAATGGGAAGAGCAGCCTATAGTAGACTGTTGTTATTATTCAATCATTCAGTCATGTTTGATTCTTCATGAATCTGGGGACCAGACTGTCCATGGGGTATTCTTGGCAAGGATACTGGGGTGATTTGCCATGTCTTTCTCCAGTAGAATAAGTGGTTATTATATAAGGAATAACCTCTCCAGAGGTTAAGCGATTTGCCTGGAGTTACACAGTGTGCTAAATGTTTGAGGCTGGATTTGAACTCAGGACTTCCTTTTATCCTATAGAAGTCTTTGCATACTCCGTCCTCAACCCTTATTCTTTACTTGATATATCATTGAACCATACAGACATAAGGAATGCAGTTAATGTAATTGGTGCAATTTTTCACTGTACAACCTGACACCCTAGATGACCTCTAAGGTCCCCTCCAGCTCTAGAGGGAGAATCTGATGATCCTATATTGATGAGAGGTAGTTTCTCTGGTTGAGGGATAGCATCAATTTGATGATAGCATCAATTTGGCTTTTACTTTGTCTAGAAATCTAGGATCATCACATGGTAAAAAAGAAATAAAGGCCCAAGAAATCTATTCTAGGAAGATGATAAAGATAAAATTCAATTCAACAAGTATTATTAAGTTCCTACTGTATACCAGGCACCTTTAGTAATCTCTGCAGGTACAAAACCAAAATAGACAAATTCCTGTCCTCAAGGAGCTTACATTCCAACTGTCTACCTTAAAAGGAAGGAAAGGAAATCAGCTTAATCCAGTGGCTGCTTCCTACTGGAGAATCTTCCATAAGAAAGCTTCCTGTTGGTAAAAACCAAAGTTGGATTCCTTCTAATTAAATTGATTAGAAGATTTCAGGTGATATAAAAGATCTTTTTTTTCTTTCTAAGATAACATCAGTTTGTTACCCAAGTAAGCTTGAGGTTTGGAAGCCATTGCAGATGCTTCTTCCCACCTATAAAAAAAAAAAAGAAAAGAAAATGGCCTGATTTATTTAGTCCCTGAACAATGAACAGTTCACTGCACTGATTAGCCAGATAATAAATAATATGGTAGTGTGATGAAGAGGCCAATGATCAGCTATTACAGGAATGTTGGACAAATAGGGTGTGAGTTAAGTCATGTGAAAAATTGATTTTTTTCTTTCTGCCCCAAGACAGATCAATAGCAACCGTAACCAGGAAACATTCAAGTAACTAAACACTGATTGGTAAAGACAGTGGCATTTTGCAGGTGTGCACAAGATTATTACCAGAGCTGTTCTCTACAGGACGTATTCTCTGTTACTGATTTTTAAATGACTCTTGGGCTCTTGCCCTGGAAGAATCTGCAATACTGAAAGTTGACATGAAACAGGGGAGAGGTTCAGATCCAATAACAGTCAGCAAATTTATTTAAGCACCTACTGTGTGCCACAGTAGTGTGCTTGTCCCTGGAAAAGATACATTTAGAGAAGACACAGTCCGTACCTCTATGGAGCTGAGCACTTAAGGACATTAATGTAAAATAAGTTGAAGTTGAACATTATAGAATTGCATAGCCTCAAAGAGATTTGAGAAAATACTTCCTTCGCAAGGCAGAGGGGAAGGGAAGAAGTCTTAAATGTGGAACAATGCATATAATCTAGGCCATTTTTTAAAATGAATTGATCAGTTTTGTGATTTTTTTCTTTTTTCTTAACTTAAAAATATTCTTTGTCTTAGAGAGTGGCATTTGGGTGTAGGAATAGTAGTTGTGAAACCATTTTAAGAGAATTAGTCACTAAGAATTTATTAAGCACCTACTGGCACTTAGCAGAGAAATTTAGGAGATATAAAACCAAAAGATATCAATAACAATTTATTTTAAAATGTCATTTTATATATATATAGTGGATAGAGAACACACACTCACCCTGGAGTCAGGAGGACTTGAATTCAAATTCACCTTCAGATGAGACCCTGGGCAAGTCACTTCATTCTATTTGCTTCAGTTTCCTCATCTGTAAAATGAGCTGGAGAAGGAAATGACAAACCACTCCAGTTTCTTTGCCGGGAAAACCCCAAAAAGGAGTCACAGAGAGTTGGACACAACTGAAATGAGTTGACAATAACAGTGTGTGGAATTGTTAAGTTATAGACTGTAGGATTCTAAACTTGAGCTATTCTTAATCTGGCCATAGAAGTCAGCACAGCTACCGGATTTAATTTGCTGCACTCCTATTGACATCAATAGAATGTCAACTCCAATAACATTTTAATTTTAGGCTTTATAGCTATATCTCCTAGCACAGTGCCTTGTACACTGTAGGAATTAATAAATGTTTGTTAATTTGAATTTAATTATAGTCTGGTAGAGGGATAGATAAGACACAGAGGTAACTAATACATAATATTAGGTCATTTCTCTTACCATCTATAAAATGTGGAATTTGGATTAGATGAACTCCAAGGGCCCTCCCAGGGCTAGATCTATGATGGCAAAGGTAAGTAAATCAGAGAGCTGCAAAATAAAAGTGTTTTATGAGGTTTAAAGGGGGGGACAGTTTTTTTATTAGCTGTAGAATCAGGCTTTGTGGAAGAAGTGGCTTTGTGTCAGATTTTAAAGGATGGTTAGAAATTCAGCAGGCAAAAAGAGGAATATATAGAAAACAGTGAAATATAAAGTAGTTTGTGGGGTGAAGTGAGGGCACTAGCAGCTGTCAGCATCAGGACAGGCTTCAAGGAGCAGTTATGTGGTGCAGTGGATAGAACACCAGCCCTGGAGTGAAGAGGACATGAATTCAAATCCAGTCTCAGACACTTGATATTTAGAAACGGTGTGACCCTGGGCAAGTCACTTAACCTTGATTGCTTGGGGAAGTGGTACAGAAAGGACAAGATTCAAACAGAAAGTGGTACCTGAGCTGTGTCTGAAAGGAAGAGACAATGGGCGCTATGAGGCAGAAATAAGGAGGGAATACATTCCAGGCATGTGGCAAACAATATCAACTCGGGGAACAAGAAATTAAGTAGACCTTGAATAGATTTTATAATTCAGAATGTGAAAATGATACAAGTACCAATTTAGACAGATTCAGCTGAGTAGGAGGGAGAGTTAGTTAATGTACCAGCTTAGAAGATAGAATCCCAGAGCTAGAAGGACCTGGGATTTAGTTCTAAATTTTCCTTTTCCAAGTAACAGATTCTAGGTTCAATGCTCTTCTCTGCTCTAGCTGAGAGACTTCTCTGAGGCTCCCTTCTTCACAGGATGGAGCGGGGTGAAACTCATGGAAGGAGAGGGGCTAGTCTGCCTGGAAAGGACAGAGAAAAGGGACAGGAGGCAGGGTGTGAGGCAAGAATAGGATAAAGCAGATTTAGGATTTATGGGATGGAATGAGAGATGAAGGAAGTGAACAAACTGAGGTTCTCCATCCATCCATAGAGTTGGCTTTCTGTTTTCCATTCCTTGGCCAACATCCGAGATCATGTTCTTCTCATTGTCCTCTGCTGCAAAAGTAACTAACACATGTATATATAACACATGTATCTCCCCAAATGGAGAAAAGCTCCAGTGGCCTCATCCTAGTCATCAATCTGAGTAAGGTCTAATCGAGTTGTTAAGGACCTTGAACGGCCTGGCAAAGGAATTGAAATTTTACTTAGCAGATAGCAGGGACCCACTGAAGATCTTTGAGCAGAAGACCAGATTTGTGTATAAGAAAGATTAATCTGATGAGAGTATGAGGGAGTGGGAGTATAGAGTAGAGAAAGAAAAATATGTTAAATAGGCAGCAATAAAGGTATAACGAAGGTGTATATTTGAGTGAGCCAGTGGGGTAAGAGAGGATGTTGGTGGAACTATCAGGCTTTGGTAACTTCTTGATACAAGAGGAAATAGTGGAAGATATCCTCAACAAGTATAGAAGTCTGGTGGCACTAGCAGAAAATTATCAGTGGGAAGAGCACCTCTGACTATGGTATAGGCCCCTCAGTGGGTTGACTCTGCATCAGGACAGCAACTTCTGAACAGGACCACTGCTCCCCATCCCTCCCTCCTGACTGATGTGGGACAGAGTAAATCCAATAAAAATTCCTTGTTACTGTCCAAGGTACCACTGTTTTTGATGGCAGCTAGGTAAAGCAATGAATAGAGCACTGGACTTGGAGTCAGGAAGAACCAAGTTCAAACCTAGTCTTAGATACTAACCAATTGTGCAGCTCTTGTCACTTGCTCAGTTTCTTCATCTATAAAATGGGCATAATAATAATATCTATCCCCCCACAAATGTGGTAAGGATCAAATGAGTTAATTGTTGTAAAGTGCTTTGTGAATCTTAAAGCATGATAAAAATGCTAACAATTATTATCCTTCCAATTACTCAGGATTGAAACTTTAGTGTTTCCCTCAATTTTTCAAGCTAAATCTCCTTTAGTCTACATAATCTAATTGGTAGTTAATTCTTGTACCTTCTAGTCTCCAGAACATCTCTTGCATTCATCCCTATCCCTCCCCTAATATCCATTACCCAAGTACAAGGTCTCATCATCTCTCATCCAAACTATTTCAAGAGTTTCCTAACTGGCCTTCTTGCCTCAAGGTTTTCCCCGCTGGAATCTCTCCACTACAAAGCTGCCAAATTGATCTTCTTAAAGTTCCAGGTCTGACCATATCATCCTCCTTATTCAATAACTACAGAAACTCTCTACTGCCTCTAGTATTAAATGTCTTTATCTTATAATTTTAAAATGTGCATTACTTAAGTGAGTTTTATAATGTATATAATTATTAATATAACACTACATAATTTATAAATAGGGCAATTATATAGTTCTAAGTGGTGTAGTGGATACAGTACTGCACCTGGAATCTATACAACTTGAGTTCTAATCCAGCCTCAGACATTTACTAGCTATGTGACCTTGGACAAGTCATTTAGCTGCTGCACGCTTCAGTTTTCCCTTCTTTAAAATGGGGACAGCACCTTTCTCCCAGGGTTGTTGCGAGGATAAAATGAGATCATGTTTGTAAAAGACTTTGAAAACCTTCAAGTGCTATCGAAATGCTAGCTATGATGGTACTAGAACTAGTATGCCCATCATTTTCATTTTTACTTGAAGGAGTTCATTTTAAAAGTTTAGAGACTACTGGTCTAGATATCCAGATTTCTATACCTTTTGGGGATAAAGAACAGAAACTTTTCAAATGTTCCTTTTACATTTCCTTTCATTGACAACACACTGTACCCCCCTAACACACACACACAGCCCCTTCACATTACCCACATTAATAATTTTACATTTCTTTTTTTAAAATCTCATTCAAGGTGTATCCCATCCATACTTATCTTCTGATTAATTTATTATTATTCATTATTTATCCACGAAGGAGTTATTTGAAAATGTTATCAAGGAGACTGATTTCCTAATGATTTTAGAGTCTAAGCTATTAAACACAGAAAAAGCACTGAATCATTGAATTGAAGAATTGGATAACGCCTCAAAGACCATGTAGTACAACCTGCATCTGATCAGAAAGCCCTTCCACAACACTCCTGAAAATTGGTCAAGTTTTTGCTTTAAGGGGTGGAAGTCACTACCTTCCAGAGCAGCCCTTTCCACTTACGAATAACTCTAATTGCAAGCTTGCCCATAGTAGGCATTTTATTTTTTCCCTTACATCAAACTGAAACCTGCCATTTTGCAACTTCTGCCCCTTCCTCTTGACCTTAGTGGTCAGGCAAATCAAATCTTATCTACTTTCCACCCAAGGGTTCTTTAAAATCTTTGAAGCCAGTTATCTAGATCCCCTATGTTCAAATCTCCAACTATCCCATCCCCAAATTTCAGACAGCTACTGTTTGACCCATAAGGGTTTTGAGCCTCTACATGAGTATTATGTTGAGAAATCAAGCCAAAAAAGCACACCAAGATAATACTTACTGGAAGCTGGGCTGCTGTAATAGATGTTCTTGGGAAATTCGACTTGACCCCAGATCTCCAGAATTCCCTCTTAAGGGTCCTTTTTACTTCTGCTATGCAGCTCAGGCAATGAAATGATGATTAAGTACGATTTCTGTTTGAAATCTGAGTCAGTAGGAATTTCCCAAGCCAGCACCTTCCTGTAGGTTTATTCTGATTCCAAGAATGAGTGAAAAATAAGATCAAATCAAGGGAATTCACCCCTGTATTGGCTTGGCAGGTGACTCTGAAGAATGCCCTATAAACTTCTGGATGCAAAAAGAAAGTTGTCACCCACAGTAATTTTTTTTCTCCTTTCTTCTTTGAATCAAACCTGATTACACACCCATCTTGACTTTTTCCAGGAACTACTCTGGTAGAGATTTCTTTCTTTCATTTAACACTTCTCATCCAAATGCCTCAATCAAGGGACTTTTAACTCTTTCCATGCATTGCTGGAGAAGGTAGTGAGGATTGCCAATTGGAAGGTGGGAAAAGTTCTAGAGAAATTGTATTCTGTACACACTCACACCCACATATTCCTCCAGTGGGTTTCAGGAAGTTTTGTTTATTAATGCACCATGGGATTATTTTCATCAGGGTCAAAAGGTAGAGAGATAAGCAGGATTTCCTATAACATTTCCCTGTAATACCTGAAAGGCACACAGACAACAGAAAATGTCAGCTTTCTAAAAGTTCAGTAGTTTGAGTATCTCTTGAACATCTGAAATGCATTTATTTATGTGAGAGATGTTAAAGTAATCTGAAGACTGGGTTTGATTTGGTCATTGTAGTGAAGTGCATTGAAATGGTATATTCCTGCCCCATCCCTCAAAATTTAATCTTTTGTATAAAAGGGGCCTAGTGTTAGGGAAGAGCAGTGAACTTGGAAGCAGACCCAAGTTTTCTACACCAACCCCCTCATTTTATAGAAGAGCAAACTTAGGCTTTTGATTGCAATCGATTGGTTCCACCTCTATCCCTTTGCCTAGGCTGTGCCCCATGCCTAGAACACACTCTTCCCTTGCCTATGAGATTGCTTGGTTTCCTGCAAGGCTCCACTTGTGTCCCTTTTCTACATGAGGCCCTTCCTAATCCTTTCCTCTCCCTAAGTGTTAGTGCCTTCCCCCAACAAAATTAATTTATTTTTCCTTTGAATATATGTTCCCTTTACTTTCCTGTTGAGCATGTTGTTTCCATTGAGTTGACTGTAAACTCCTGGAGGGTAGGGACTTAGTTTTTTTGTCTTTGTATCTCTAGCACCAAGCACAGTGCCTCCCATGTATTAGGTCCTTTATGAATGCTTACTGAATATTGAACAATCAATCAATGAATTAACATTTATTAAATGCTTTCTATATACTAGGCACTGCAAAATACTGGGGATTCAGAAAGGGTCAAAAGACAGTCCCTTTCCTCAAGGAGCTTACAGCCTAATAGGGAAGACAACATGCAAATAAATACATGCAAAGCAAGTTTCATATTTATAAATACATATGTATACATACATACATACATATATACACATTCATATATATATACATATATATATATATAATTGTTCTTCAGTTGTTTTTTTGTTGTGTCTGGCTGACACCATTTGGATTTTCTTAGTAAAGATATTGGAGTGGTTTGCCGTTTCCTTCTTTCATATTACAGATAAGGGAACCAAGGCAAACAGGATTAAATGACTTGCCCAGAGTCACACAGCTAGTAAACTTCGAAGGCCAGATTTAGACTTAGGAAGATGAGCCTTTCTGATTCCAGGTCTGACACTCTATCTGCTGTGCCACTAAGCTGCCTTCAAGATAAACAGGAAATAATTAACAGAGGGAAGGCACTAAAATTAAGAAAGACTAGAGAAGGCTTCCAGTAAAAGATGGAATTTTAGTTGGGACTTAAAGTAAGCCAGTGACACCAGTAGAAGTGAAGGAGAGGATTTTAGGTATGAGAGATAGCCAGAGAAATTTAACATTAAATTCCTGGTTTCAGTATTACTTGCTATTGGATCTTGGGCAAATCTTTTAACCTCTCTGAGTTTCAATTTCTCAACTGTGACAAGGGGATAATAAAAATGAGGTCAACATTTTGTAAGCTATGAAAAGGTTGTAGAGTTATGAATAATTATTAAGCTTTACTAGAAGTAATTTGTCTTAGTCTCTCACACTATGATAGTTTCTTTTATTTGATAGCTTTAGTCAAGATAAATTTAAATAGCATTTGTGATTTTGTTGGTTATTGTGTGCCAGGGTATAATGTTAATGGGATATAAGATCTCCTCCACCCATTAATAGGACTCAGGTGGAGCCCCTTAAGGCAGCAATTCTCAACCTGGGGGTTGCGACCCTTTTTGGGGGTCGAATGACCCTTTCACAGGGGTCACAGGGGTCACCTAAGACCATTGTAAAACACTTATTTCGGATGGTCTTAGGAACTGAGACACTGCTCCTCTATCCCTCTCCAGGTTGGTCTGTCCACATGCAGATACACCCACATATGCATTAGGAAGGTTGAGAACCACTGCCTTAAGGGAAGCTTGCTTAGGGGAGGCTTGCTTATAGGAAGGTTTTCACATCTTTTGTTAATTTCTAATTAACCACTGAGTCAGGAGGATTGTAATGCCCTCTGGCTCTAAAAAAAGGGTATATATACTCTAGGGTTGGCATTTTTCTTTGGGGCTCACTCACTGAAAGAATGTTCTTGTGATTTGACCAGATAGACTCTGGGTAGCTGTTAAGAAGACCTCCCAACCCCTTTGAAAAACCCAGATGTTGATCTCTCTGGTAACTATGTATGTATTGCCTTGGTCAGATAGCTGGATCTGTCTGTTTATTTGCGCTAATTTCTCAGACAATTAGAAGCCCTGTCTGTTGGTCTTTATTTCTCTGCTTGTATTTTCTCTGTAATTTCTCTCAAGTTCAGGGTGCTGACTTTTCCCCTGAACTAGTGAATGTAATTCAAAAAGATTGTTGACCACTTAGACAG
>CM053598.1:80299061-80326057 GCA_028646575.1 Pseudocheirus occidentalis
TGTTTCTCTAGGTCTAAGATGTAACTTTTTAATCAGATTGAGGAAACATTTTCTACCATCTTTCTATTTATTTCTTGGCAAAGAAGAGTAAAAGATCAGCTACTTCAGACAGCAACTTATTTTTACTTTAAGTGTCCAGTTAATTGCTTCAGTATACCACTTTGGGGAAAAATGTAGAGACCTAATCCAGTGAAGGGATAGTAGAGTTTTATTAGAGGCCCTAGAACAGCAGTATCCCAAATCTACTTGGTAAAATTGTTGTTACAGGATGGCAGGAGGCAGGGTACAGAGACAATGGAATATAAAGTTTCATATTTCAGACTTGGTCCCATTTTTACCTTGTAAAGGTGTGTCACTTTCAGATTTTGATTAGACCAGTTGCATTCGAAAGGGCCAGAATACTCGGTCAGAGATGGTAGAAACCACAGATCTGGCCTTGACCTCTAGGATAGCCATGGTGAGAATTTAAGAGTAAAAGAATTGGTTTGTGGAGTCATTTGACAAGATATGAAGGGAAGACTCCAACATTAAAGAGTTGTCCTTTACCTTTTACCTCGCACCTCTTGGAGAGTGAAGCAGGTCCCCACCCTCATCAGAAGGGGCTTTCTTTTTCCTTTCCACCATGATGGTCAATGGTGTCTTACAGTAGAGGCGCATGGCAAGGAGTCTATTCAAATTGAAGAAAGGTATTATAAGTTTGGTACCTGGAACTGGGATACTGCTTGAGAAAGCTGAGACTCCTAATGGTTCTAAGATGAGACCTCTTGCTCTTTGTGAAAGTGCAGAAAAGTAGGCCAGGTCAAGATTTCAGCTATGTCTAAAGCTGAAGTCAATGCAAAAGCATCCATCAGAGTAGCATCTAGTACCATCCAGTTGAGTTGAGTCTTAGGAGACATGTAAGGCCATCAATGACTCTGCGGCTTCAATGGGAATTGTCCTTCCTTCCATGTGCCTTGGCTGTACATGTGTGCCTTTCCACTTGTAAACTCTAGATGTGTCTAGTTTTTTCAATGTCATGGTATTTTTGTGGGACAGTGTCCCATAGTTTATGTGAAAGATGTTTCATTGCTACTGTTTTTACTATGTTATTTCAATAAAAGACTTTACCTTGACATTTATGAGTTGTTTAATTGCATATTCTGGCTGACTAAAATAAAGGTAAACAGAGGTAGAGGCCACTGAGCTGTGGCTTGAGGAATGGCTAACTCATAGATGATCTTGAACCTGGGTCCCTTGAGAACCTAACCTACAAATGTGACTCTCTTCCCTCTCTCTTTTATTCTGTAATTTCATTAAGAATGGGCCCAGTGATGGACCTGCTATATGTCTGTCATCCAAAGGTCAGAATAACTAGCTAAATTCATTACTTGTTACTAGGTTTGCCCCAGGATAATGAATATTTTTGGCTGTAGGACTCTCCAAGACTATCTATTGTAGAGGGAATTGGGTGAAATGTAAGGAACATTGAATTTGATGTCAAGAGAAACTGAGGTCTGAATCTTGTTCCTAATTCTGGCTTCTTTTTGCATCTCCTGTGCTTAGCACAATATCTGGCATAGTTGTTGTTGTTCAGTCATTTCACTTGTGTCTGACTCTTTGTGACACCATTTGGGGTTTTCTTGGCAAAGATACTGGAGTGGTTTGCCATTTCCTTCCCCAGCTTATTTTACAGATGAGGAAACTGAGGCAAACAGATTTAAGTAACTTTTCCAGGATCACATTGCTAGTAAGTGTCTGAGGTCACATTTGAACTCAGGTCTTCCTGACTCCAGGCCTAGCACTCTGTCTGCTGTGCTACCTAGCTGCCCAGAGGCTAAATAGCTCTGGGTAATCATCTTAAAATATTGAGACTTTAGCATGAGAAGAGATCTGAGGTCGAACATGGGAGAAGGTCCTGAGGGGAAAGAGGGGAAGCAGCACCAATGGACCATTAGCATAGAAAGAAAACTTGGATCAGAGAGATCCAAGAAACTGAAGGAAAGCATCAGCCACTTTCTGATCTTATCCAGAAAAGATATTGCCTCTACAAACTTATTCGTGTGTCTGCTCAAAGTTCTGCAGATACTTCTGTTTCTTTTTTAAACCTGACCTAAAAATACACAAAGTCAAACCGAGATTGCTTTAGCACCCCGGCTCCTACTGACTCAGGTTGGCAGTTCCTGTGATCAATACAATTATCATGACCTCTTTAAGATGATAAGAATTTTCCTGTTTCACTTGCCAAGCTGGCAGAAACCTCAACTCTTACCATTTCCAGAAATTCTTTTTTTTTTTTAAATTTCTGACTGGCATGTCTCCACACCCAAGAAGGCACCAACCTATCTGCAGGTATCTGGAACAACAAAGAAATGCCTTTCTACTTTGTTCAGGAAACATCTTGTCTTATGACCTTAACCCTCAGCAAGAACAATCTCCTTTTGTCTGGACTCCAGAAATTCCCAAAGATGAGAGACAACACCATGATCCAAGAGAGCCCCCTTTTCAGAATGAGGCTATCACCATTTCCAGATTCCTATCATCTTGTGAATGATTAGAAAGGAAATCCCCTATTTTTCTTTGAACTCAGCCTGTCAGATTGCAGAGTCAAAAGGTATTAGAGCTGCATTGGGCTTTAAGACATCAGCTTACTCAAAGGTGACATCTTACCAATGCTAAAAGATGTTCCCAAGGTCACACAACTAATAACTGGTGGAGGTGGGGCTGGGAATCAGAGTTGTTTTAATTTGTATCTCTTAATATTAATGGTTTAGAGGAAAACTGCTCTTTATAAGCTTGCTTGTTTTCTTTTGAGAGCTGCTTATTCATACCCTTTGGCAATTTATCTATTGAGGAATGTCTATTTTGTCAAATATCTATCACTTCCCTATATATGTTAGATATAAGGCCTTTATTAGAGAAATTTCCAACAAATATTTTCCACCAGCTAAATTTCTTTCTAATTCTAACCACAATGGTTTTTTTAAAATTATTTTTATTTTTAAATTTTATTTTTATTTTCAGTTCCAAATTCTCTTCCTCCCCTACCTATTGAGACAGCAAGAAACACTACATATCAAGTCATACAAAATATATTTTCATATTAACCATTTTCTGAAAACAAAAACAAAAAAAGTAAATAAAGAAAAATAATGCTTCAATCTATACTCTAAGTCCAGCAGTTTTATATCTGGAAGTGGATAATTATTTATGTCATAAGCTAACATCATAAGTTTCCCCAGATTTTTCTGAAATCATTCCCTTCATTTCTTACAGCACAATAGTATTCAATCATATTCATGTACCATAACTTGTTCAGCCATTCCCCATTTGATAGCCATCCCTTCAGTTTCCAGTTCTTTGTTACCACAGAGGGAGCTACTATAAATATTTTTGTACATATTTCTTCCTTTTCCCTTTCCTTTGATTTTCTTGGCATACAGACCTAGTAGTGGTATTGCTAGGCCAAAGGGATGTACAGTTTTATAGTCATTAAGGCATAGTTCCAAATTATTCTCCAGCATATTCACAGATCTAGTTTACAGATTCACCAGTAGTGCATCAGTGTCCCAATTTTTCCATGTCCCCTCCAGCATTTGTCATTTTATGTTTTTGTCATGTTAGTCAATCTAATGGGTTTAAGGTGGTACCTCAGAGTGTTTTCATTTGTATTTCTCTAATTAATTAGTAATTTAGACATCTTTATATTATTACTGATAACTTTGATTTCTTTCTCTAAAAACTGCCATTTTTGAGAAATGAGATCTTTATCTGAGAAATTTGCTATAATTCCCCCCCCCCACCTCCCCAGTTTCCTGCTTTTCTTCTAATTCTAACTGCATTGGTTTTGTTTGTACAAAAACTTCTTTTGTAATAAAAATTATTTATTTTACCTCTTGTGAACCTCTCTCTTTTGGTCATGAACTCTTCCCCTATCCATAGATTTCACAGGTAATTTTTTCCATGTGCCCCCAATTTGCTTATTATATCTCTTTTTTATCTAAATCATATATCCATTTTGAATTTAACTTGGTATATGGTATGAGATGTTGGTCTGTGCTTAGTTTTTGCCAGACTACTTTCTACTTTTCCCTGAAGCTTTTGTCAGACAGTGAGTTCTTTTCCCCGTATATGGGATCTTTGAATTTAGCAAACACTAGTTTACTGTGCTTATTTACTTCTATATATTGTATCCCTAATCTACTTCACTGATCAACCACTCTGTTTCCTATCCAGTGTCAAATTGTTTTGATGATAACCACTTTGTAATATAGTTTGAAATCTGGTACTGCTATGTCCCCTTCTTACACTTTAAAAAAATCAATTCCTTTAATATTCTTGACTCTTTTTTCCTCTGGATGAATTTTTATTATTTTTTCTAGTTTTATAAAATAATTCATTGATGGTGTGATTGGTATGGTATAAAGTAAGTAAATAAATTTAGGTGGAATTGTCATTTCTATTATAACTGGTATAGCCTACCCAGGAGCAATTAATATTTTTCTGATTTTTTACATCTGTCTTTATTTGTGTGAAAAATGTTTTGAAACTGTGTTCATATAGTTCCAGCTTTTGTCTTTTGAGATAGAATTCCAAGAATTTTACACTGTTTGCTGCTATTTTAAATGGAATTTCTCTTTCAATCTCTCCCTGCAGAGTTTTGTTGATTTTATGTAAATATTGATTTTGCTTATGCAAAAGCTTTTCAGTATTCAAATTCAATTCAATTCAATATTCAAAATTGTTCATTTCATATTTTATGATTGTCTCAATCCCTTGTTTAGTCAAGAACTCTTCTACTAGCTATTGTTATGAAAATTATATCCTTTCCTGCTCCTTTAGTTTATGATATGACCTTTCATTTTTAGGAGTTTATTGGGCTAAAAGATGTGAGGTTTTAGCCTAAATTTAATTTCTGCCAGACTGTTTTCCCTTTCCACTAGCAGACTTGGTCAAATAGATAGCACCACAGTAATAGATGTCTTTGGGTTTAGATCACTGTAGTGTTAATGAAACTTGCAACTGCTGTGGAGGTGTAAGACCAATAACACCAGCACAGAGAAAGGCTGCTAGTGATGGAGTTACTAAGTGATTGATTGACTAAATGTTTATACTTTGTTCAAAACTGTGTGAGCACTGTGGTGAAAACTATGTGACCATTTTCTGTGACACATTGTTGTGAATGTGTATTTTGATTATCTGTCATAAGTTGTAACACTGTGAATGCTGTACCTTGATTTACTGTGAGTTTTACTCTGGTTCGTTATTGAATAAATAGTGTTTACTATACTATATAATCAGAACCTTAAAAGCTATTCACAGTAGCATTCTTCTAGAAAGCTCCTTGTGTTTGGCTTTACATTATGTTTCTTTGATCTGCTTTTCTAAAGGAAAGACAGCTTCAAAGGGTTCAACAATCTTACTTTAATTAAACAATGCAGACAGATAAATAGAAAGAAGTGAGTATACAAGAAAGAATCCAACAGACAGGGCTCCAACTGTCTAAACAAAATAACAGGTGCATAATCAGCAGACCAAGGAGCACCAACATCTGTATTCACAAAGCTGGATGGGGCTGTTTAACAATGGCTACCCAGAATCTCATCTGGCCAAATCACAAAGAAACATCCTTCCCATGAGTGAGCCCCAAAGCGAAATCTCACCTCAGAATATACATACATTTTTGAGAATAGGCTCAGAGCCAGAAGACATCACAATTCAGTGACTCAATGCCTAATTGATTCAGTGCCAAAAGGTGTGAAAGCCTTTCTGCAAGCAAGCTTCCCCATAAGCAAGCTTCCCCTTAGGCAAGTTCCACCCGCAATGGGCTCCATGTGACTCAGGATGTGTCACAGCTATGAACAGAGCCGAAGCTCAAAGCAGCAAGACATCTATGAAAACATGTGGATAGGACGAGGCCTAGTAATGGATGTGGAAGATCTTCCATTAACTTTGCCATCACTCTATACTACTGTGCTACTGGGGCAGAGCGGTGATGTAGTGGATAGAATACAGGCCCTCAAGTCAGCAGGACCTGAGTTCAAATGTGACCTCAAACACTTACTAAAATGTGTGATCTGAACTCACTTAGGCTTGTTTACCTCAGTTTCCTCATCTATACAATGAGCTGGAAAAGGAAATGGCAAACCACACCAGTATCTTTGCCAAGAAAACCCCAAATAGGGTCATGAAGAGTTAGATAAGACTAATTGACAAAACAACAACAACATATTACTATGCTTGATTTACTTTTGTTTCTTGTTTATCTAACGTGTTCCATTGATCAATTTTTCAATATCTAAACCTCTATGAAATAGTTTTGATTATTGCTACTTCAGCGTATAATGTGAAGTCCAGGAATGCTCAACCTCCTTCCTTTCCACTTAAAAACAAAACAAAACAAAACTGCTTTGGGATTCTTTTGTTCCTCCAGATGAATTTTTTCATCATGTTATCTAGTTCTAGAAAACATAATTTTTTCATCATGTTATGTAGTTCTAGAAAATAGATTTTTTCATCATGTTATCTAGTTCTAGAAAATAATGCTTTGATGCTTTGATTTGTCTAGCTCTAGACTTGTAAGTTAATTTAGGTAATATTTACATTTTAAATATATTAGCCCAACAATGAACAACTGACATACCTGAAAGTTATTTTCTTTTTTTATTTCTAGAAAGTGTTTTGTAGTTGTATTCTTAGAATCCAATAGAGATTTTACACTTTCTGTAGTTACTTTGAATGGGATTTCTTTTTCTGTCTCTTCATACTTAATTTTGTTGGTAATATAGAGACAATCTAATAATTTTATGGGAATATTTTTATCCCCTCAAATTATTGTTTAAATTAATTTTTAGTCAACTCTCTAGGCTTTCTTAAGTTATATCATTATATTATCTGCAAACACTAATAGTTTTATTTCTTCATCTTTGGTTATCCCCTCTCTTGCTTCACTGCAATTGCTCTCTTTTCTAGAACTATATCAAATAATATTAGCAATAATGGCCGTCCTTGCTTTATCTCTAAGCTCATTAAACAGCCTTTAGGATTTCTTGAGTGCAGATAATGTTAGCTCTTAGTTTTAGATAGATACTGCTTATACTCTGTTTTTAAAAGTTCCATTTAAAAGTTCTTAACATAAATAGGTTTTTATATTTCATCAAAAGTCTTTTCTGCATCTACTGATATAATGATGGGATTTTAATTTTGTGGTTATTCATGTGATCTATTATGAACATAGTTTTCCTCATGTTGAATTAACCCTGTATTCCTGGCATAAAACCAACTGGGTCATCATATATTAATCTTTTTAATATGTGGTGACCTCTTTGTTAACATTTTATCCAATACTTTTGCATCAACATTTATTAGAAATATTGATATATAGTTCCTTTTCATCATCTCTTCCTGGTTTAGGTATCAGAACCATATTTATCTCATGTAACTAGTTTTGTAGGACTCCTTTATTTTTGTAAACAATTTATGCAATTTAAAAAAATATTAGCTTGAATTCAATTATAAATTCATCTGGGCCTGAAATTTTTCCCATTTAAAAATTGTTCAATTTCTTTTTCTGAGACTGAGTTATTTAAATTCTATTAATATGAGTATTTTTATTTTTTGTAAGTATTTATGCATTTATGTATCAGTTTTGTTGCTGTAGAATTAGACAAAAGTTTCTAATAATATCTGGTGTGAAGATGAAGAATTTTCTTTTTGGCATATGGTAATTTAGTTTTCCTCTTTTAAAAAACAAAATTAGCTAATTTTTATTTTGTTAGTTTTTGCAAAGCTTCTAATTTTATTTATTAGTTTAATATCTTCCTTTATTTTCTCTTTTTTACAACGTCTATTTTTATTGTTGACCTTTTTGAGATGAGGATTACCACCTCATTTTTTTTGAATTGCCAGAGGCATAATAAACTTTGCTCCAATTCTCATTTTAATTGTGTGAATATTTCAGATACATTTCTTGTAAACAACACATGGTTGAATTCTGCTTTTTAATCTATTCTGCTACCTCTTTCAATTTTATGAATGAAATGCCATCACATTCTTAACTATGACTGTTGTCTTTTTTCCTCAACTACATCCTCATAATTTTTCCTTTCTTTGCTCCTGGAACATGTCTTTACAAAGAAAAAGGAGGTGAGGGATTGAATCAACTCTTGTGATCTAAAATTGAAACAGTCTCATTCTATTCATCTCTCTTTTCTTTAACCAGTCCAGAGTGGGGTGGATTAGAAGGATAGGACATGTTCAAACTTCCTTTCCCCCTTTCACATAAGAGAGGTTCGTGAGACATCTAATTTGTCCACTCCCTCCTCCATGTTTGTTTAGTCTTCTCACCAATACCTCAATTAGTGAGAATAAGCTTTTCCCTATTCCTCCTCCATTTCTTCCCTAATGTACCTCTTTCCCTCTACCTTCTCTTGCCTCTCTTAAAAATAAAGCAAAATAAAACCATACTCAGGCCCTGAATTTTTCCTTATTCTTTTTGTACTTTTATGACTACTCAGCTCTGTGGGGTTCTAAAGGGACATGTCCCTTTACATCAAATTTACATTAAAATATAAACACTGCATTTCTCTTGTTTCTTGCATTTGCATTTCAAAGTTCCTACTCGGTTCTGATCTTTTCATCTGGAATTCTTGAAAGTCCTTTATTGTGATTAAAGGTCAATTTCTCCCCATAGGATTATACAAAATTTTACAGGTTACATATCTCTTTCGTAGAAGACTTTATATTTTGCCTTTCTTCAGTGTGTATTCCAAGAATTTCTCTTCTTTCTAGTACTTTTTAACACTGTCCTCTTGTGATGCTGTCATTCTTTTTTACTTGAATTTTATGTTCCTCTGCTTTCTTTTCAGTATATATATTTTTTGAAGTGGAAACTCTAGATTTCAGCTATCACGTTCTTGGCAATTTAGGATTTCCTTCAGAAGATGACTGATGTATTCTTTCAAAATTCACTTTGCCCTCTGCAGCTAATAGATTTGATTTTGTTTTGTGATTTCTTGAACTACAGTATCCAGGTATTTTGTGTGGCCAGTTTTCAGAGGGTTCAGTCATTCTATTTTTTTTGGGGGGGGGGCGGAAAGGCAAGGCAATTGGGGTTAAGTGACTTGCCCAAGGTCAGATAGCTAGTTCTACTTAAGTGTCAAGTATCTGAGGCCAGATTTGAACTCATTGCACCACCTAGCTGCCCCATTTGGTTATTCCTGAATAATCTTTCCTCAACCTCTTTCACTGGTTGTTAGTTTTTGATAGTGGACTCCTTGTTCAAAGAAAATCTTGGTTTGGGCCTTTGCCTTCAAAAATGAAGCAAACTCTGGTAGACGAAATTAAAAGGATTTTACTTAACAAACACCAAGACTGAGACTAATTGATGGGATGGCCACAAAGGACCAACGCAGACCTCAAACTCCTAGCTACTTTTAAAGATAACTTTTTGTAATAAGAGCAAGGCAATCCTGAGAGGTCTACGTCTACAAGTGGGTATGGATCATTGGTTTTCAGCTCACCCCTATTGCCACATCTTGAGAAATGAGATTGATTAAAGGCAAGGAGGATGGGACTAAAGTCCATGTAACTATGTTCTGAATAGGAGGTAATAAAAAGAATAAGGAAATAAGATCAAAATACTTGCAGACTGGCTAACGCCTCTCTCACAGGCTGATTAACTTTTAGCAAGTACTTACTGGGGAAGACAAATCCAACTGGAGAAAATAGGGTCACTTAAGGTACAAATTTCAATATCCTTACATGTTCTTGTAACTTTTCAGTCTTTTGATTTTATTCTAATATTTCTTGTTGTCTCATGGAACCACTGAATTGTTTGTTTTATTCTGTTTTTCAAGTAGTCTACTACTTGGGTTATGTTTTCTACCTCCTGTTCTAAACTATTCTCCTTTTAATTTCTTCCTCAAAAGCTCACATTTCATTGTTTTCTCTTCCTTCCTTTCTTCTTTCTACTTTTGGATTCCTTGTCCCCAAACCATTTGAAGTCCTACTTATACTTATTTTTTAGTTATTCCCTTCTGGGTTTATCCTTTGGGCTTTTCCTGACCTATAGTATTTCTTCAATTTCTTCATAGATTTCTTTGGTTTCCTCTCCCCCCCACCCCCCACCCCCTTCAGACTTAATTCCTAGACTGGGTTTTTGAGGAAGGGTCAAACTTTACTTTTTACATTCTTGGATGGCATAGGCCGGTCCTTCCAGGTACTATTCCCTCTGTAGTCTGGGTCACTGTTGTTTCCCTGCCATAGTTCTGGATGGGGTAGTTGGGACCAAGGCCTTGCCCTCCACCGAACTGTCTGCCTACTGTTTCTGCCAGTTGATTTAATGTGGGTACCTGCCCTTATGTGTTCTTGTGCAACCACCAAATGGGAGTTGGCTTTGTTATCTGCTGTTGTCACGAGAGTCCTTGACCTGATATAAGAAATCAGACTACTTTTAGACCTTTGGTGTGGGCTCACCAGGTGCTTTTATTTTCATTTCTCTAGGCTATCCCCTAGGAGGACCTGGTTTTACTGCTACAGCTCTGACAGGTGTAATTTGTCTGGGACTACTGACTTGAATTCATTAAGGATTATACTCTTATTGTCTCTTTGGGTTTCAATTCTCTATTAACCATTTTTCTTCTGTCCTCCCCAGTACAAAGCTCATTCCCATTGAGTAACATATTTTGGAATTTTCCTAGGCATCAAAATTAAGATTACTACACTAAAGTTTTAAGAATCTATCCCCTTGGGGCGGTTAGGTGGCGCAGTGAATAGAGCACCGGCCCTGGAGTCAGGAGTACCTGAGTTCAAATCCGGCCTCAGACACTTAACACAAAAAAAACTAGCCGTGTGACCTTGGACAAGTTATTTAACCCCAACTGCCCTCCAAAAAAAGCAAAAAAAAAAGAATCTATCCCCTTTAACTTTCTTATAATAACAGCAGAATAAGAATTGAGTAGTCCTTTCTTCCCTTTGCCATCTATTATTATTTTTGTATCTAAACTGACCAGTGGTTTTATGCTTCCTTTGATAATGGAATCATAGAATTGGAGCTGGGAGGGACCTTGGAAGTTGAGTCCAGCTCCTACATTTTGTGGATGAGGAAACTGAGGTTGAGAAAGAGGGAGTCACTTGACTAAGGGTCACACAAATCAGGGAGAAATTAAGCAGAGGAAGATAACAAAGGTCATGAATACAGTAGGAAAGATGCTTTAATAATAGACACAAAAATGATTCATTGTGACAGATTGGATTTACAACATAAATGTAAGGATGGATTAATATTGGAAAACTATGAAGCAATACATTAAAAGCATAGTAACAAAAATCATACTGTAATATCAATAGACACAGGAGAAGTCTCAGAATAATTATATTGCTTGTTTATGCTAAAACACTGAAAGCAAAGAGTAAAAGGAACTTAGATTGATATGACAAAAAGTATCTAAAACCCAAATCTAGCATTATTTATTAAAGTGAATTGCTGGAAGCTGTTGCAATAGAATCAGGTATTAAGTGAGGATCCCCAGTGCCTGCCTCTACTGTCATTTGGCATAGTACTAGGCATGCTAACCATATCAGTAAGTAAAAATAAATTGAATGAATAAGTATACATAAAGATGACAAAATTATCTCTAGTTTACAAACAATGTGCAAATAAAGCCTCTCTATGGTTTACTTAGAGAAGTGTCAACAAAAAGATGAATCACAGTAATGGTACCAGTAATGTACAAGGAAACAAAATAAACCCATAGAAATCATTAGCCTTACTGTTTAGTACTGACAGAACCCAGGATAAGGAGATAGGAAGATAAGTTCCATTTAACATAATAACAAAATGAATTAAACTATACAGAAATTACCTTCCTAATATGCACACAAGATTTATATAAACATAACTACAAAATAATTTTTACAGAAATAATGGAAGAACCAAATCAGGGGAGAGACAATGTTTATGTCTGGGCTATGCCAATATTAGGGCAACTGGGGAGGGTACTAGATAGAGTACTAAGCATGGAGTCAGGGACGCTCATTTTTCTGTGTTCAAACCCAGCCTCAGGCACTTATTAGCTGCCTTATCCTAGACAAGTCACTTAACTCTGTTTGCCTTAGTCTTCTAATCTGTAGAATGAGCTGGAGAAGGAAATGGCAAATCACTCCAGTGTCTTTGCCAAGAAAACCCTGAAAGGGGTCACAAAGAGTTGGATGCAACTAAGAAACAATTGAACAACAATGCCAATATCATCCAAATGGATATGCTACTCAAATTATTCAGAAGATTTAGTACTCTGCCAATGACATTGACAAAGGGATATTTTATAAAGTTATACAAAATAACCAAATTCATTTAGAGGAATAAAAGTTCAACAATATCAAGAGATATAATGAAAAAGAAAGTAGGCTAAAGAAAATTTGGAACCACCAGATTTCCAACTATACCACAAAACAATTTGCAAATGGATAAAATGTTTAAAAGTAGGTCTGTGGAGCAGAAAGGGCAAGTAAGACCTCTGATATCATACTACGATGAAAATGATGGAGAATGTGAATATTAAAAGTTACAATATAAAAATGTTGGAGAGAGTAGAAAGTTATACTTTTATAATTATGGATTGATGACATAATGCCCTGGGATAGAAGAGTTCATGAAAGACAAAATAGATTATATTGATTATATGATATTAGAAAGCTTTTGTACAAAGTCCCTCTCTGACAACTAACTCATTGTATCATGAACGGTGGGATGCCAGTTTATAGTTTCTGGGACCTCCCTCTTAGTTACTGAAAACTGAAAGTAAAATTCTAGATTTTTTAAACAGAAAAATACAGTGATTTATTTAAAAATTTCTGTCCCATCACCTGAAGAGTTTTAATTTTTGTGCCTTTTGTCTTATTTGGGGGGGGGGGAGATAGTTTCTTTTACACATAATACCTTATACTGTTGCTTTAAACATAGAGAATCTTTTTTTAAATTTGGTACCTATTAAGCATTATCATGAATTTCTTTTCCCTCTTCATTCCCATCTCCCTTTCCCTCATCCTCTCTCTTTCTATAGATAGATAGACAGACAAACAGATAGATAGATAGATAGATAGATAGATAGATAGACAGATAGATACATAGATACATAGATAGATAGCAGCTAGGTAGACAGTGGATAGAGTGTCATATGGATTAAGGAGGGCCTAAGTTCAAATCTGGTCTCAGACACTTAGAAGCTGTGTTATCCTGGGCAAGTCATTTCACCCTATTTGCCTTAGTTCCTCATCTGTAAAATGAGCTGGAGAAGGAAATGACAAACCACTCCAATGTCTCTACCAAGAAAACCCCAAGTGAGACCATGAAGAGTCAGACGTGACTGAGACAACTGAAAATAGTAACAATAACAAAAACAAAAATAGATCTATTGGTCATAACCCAGGAAACAATTACAGAAGGACAATGAACTGGGCCTGGACTTGAAAAGGAAGAAGAAAGCAGGCTGGAACGCTTTCAGGAAATTGCTGTATTCTTTTACTACAGGTGCAAAATACCTACTCTTATAGGGCTTTATCTCTCAGACTCATTTGTCTAAAATCCAATTTAGAGAGAGCTAGTTTAGTAAGGGAGATGACTAGTTTCTAATAAAAAGCACCAACAAACATTTATGATGGAAACAGCATGGTTCAGGGAGAAAAGCAGTAGATTTAGAACAGAAGGATGCAGGGTTTAAACCCCAATCCTGGCACTTGCCTATCTGTACAAGGTTGGACAGGTCACTTAGCTCTTCCAGGTCTTAATTTACTGTGTAAAATAAGAGAGTTCAGCTGAGTATATTGTAAAGTCTCTCCCAACTCCAAATCTCTGAGCCTAGAGGTTTATATGATTCCAGAAGTTTGTATTTGCGGCAACATTGAGAATCCAAGATGAGAATGGCCATAGGTGAGAGCCTCAGCCCATTTGTACTGTTGCTTTGCAGTTTCTCACAGGTCTTTCCTGTGGCTACACCAATGGGGCTGTACCAGCTTCTTGCTTGCTATCACTCTGATATTTGCAAAGCTGAATGTAGAGTGACAAACTCACTGTAACCCCAAAGACAGGTGACCTTCATCCTAAAACCCGCATAGGAAAATTTGAGATTACAAAGTAGATGGACTGATTGGGGGGTAGTGGTTACTTACTTTATAAAATCACTTTAATAAAGGAGTCATTTTGAGAAGCCTTTAACAGAAGGTGTTCTCATCCTCTTTTTGATCATGGATTCTTTGGGCAGGCTCATAAAGCCTATGGACCTCTTCTCAGAAAAAAAAATGCTTTCAAATGCATACAACACTTAGGACTGTAGAGGAAATTAGTTATAATTCAATACTGGCATCAAAACATAAAAACAAACATAAAAACTGAAGTTCTTAGACCCCAAATTAAAAACCCTTGCTTTATAGCTAGCTCCCCTAGTGCTCTAGATATTGAAGAAGGGGGAGCTCAGGGCTTGGAATCAGGAAGACCTGAATTCAAAATCCTGTCTCTGACACTTACTAGCTGTGGTATCCTGGGCAAATCACATAACTGTCAGGCTCAGTTTTGTCATATGTACAGTAAAGATGGAAAGAACTACTCTCTGTTTCCCTACTTCTTTATATTTTACTTATCTTTTTAAAAAATTTCCTCGATGAACCACAGGTGATCACCTTATGTGAGGCCCCTTGAGATATCATGACTCTGCCCAAGCTTCCCTGCTCTCACTACACCCAGTAGCTTTTTGAAGACTCTGGGATTTATCCCCAACCTGGGGATAAACCTCTTCACTTCCCTGTGGGTGGCTTTTGGAGATAAAGATGCTGACAGTACAGGATTCCAGAAGAAGCAGACAGATTCTTGGAACTCTTTCTTTGTACACTGAAAAACCTCATGTCCCTTTCTGAGCCCATGGCAGAAGTAATTGATACAAAATGCCAATAGGACCAACACAAATCTGTCCAGAGAAGCTATTCTCCAAACATACAGAGAAAGCAAGGAAGGAGTAAATGTTTCTACTGGTTCTGTGGCACTCTCCAACTGGAGTGTTTGGTTGGAGAATTTGTTTGCAAACGATGCTCCCTATCTTTTTGGTGTAAGTGGTCTGTCTTGTATACTTTAACAGCTTGTAAATATTTGTGTAAGGAAAGTCTCTGGCTGGCAACTATCTCAAGAGGAAAGCAGCGCTTCTATGCAGCCAAATTATATCAAACAGTATTGTAATTAGCTGTACAAATAAAAATGGATTTGTCTCTTTCATCTGAAACCCAGTGCACTTAATACTGCTAGAGGCTTTAGCAAAGAGAATTTCCAAAAGCGGATTTTCTAAGCTTTTAAGAGTTGATTGTACTGCCTGGGATACAAAATACCCACTTGATTTTTACCCCCTACTTCTCTACTTAGCAAAATTAATTGGGAATTTAATGTCATTGGACATTTGGAGAAGGTCTATGTCCTTAGGTTCAACCTTTTGATTCAGTTGAAAAGTTGTACTTAAGGACGTAGAAGGCCACATGTGGCCTTATGGCTGAAGATTCCCCACTGCTGGTTTAGATGCATGCACCCCCCAAACCACAAGAAAAGGTTATTTAAACCTTGAGGCACTGTTCAAGGCAATGTGGTACAACTGTGGGATACCAACTGGCCAGTGCTGTACGTAGGGAGAATAAGGAGTTGAACCGTTATGTAGACAGCTGTGGCATAGAGGGGGTGTTCAAGAGGACTAGCACCTCTGGTATGAAGGCATGCTGAACCTTTTTCAGGGAAGCTCATCCATCTTTGGTGTCTACCTGGCATTCAACTTTTATCTGTGGCTCCAAGTAGCTATAGTGTGCACAGTAGCCACAACCCCAGGAAACCATCTTGGCAAATGGACTAAATCATGTTAAAGGTAACCTGCAGGCCTCAAGCCTGTCAGTTAGATGTCTTCCCCAGCCATGTAAAGATTGCCCAGTGGAATGGATTGATGAGTACAGTTTGTTCCAACAGCCATGAAAAGAGGCTGAAGCAGGCACTGTGGAGTGCTCAGAGCTCAGTCAGACAGGGAAGACCCCAAGGTCATTCACTGCATCTCAGCCATTGTTACACATCCTGACTTTTGTCTTTCACGGGACTTCAGTGACTCTTGAAGAGAGAGTGAGACTGATGACTTTGTGCAACTCTGTCTCACTTAAATTTTATTCATGCACAGTCAAGACATCGCTCCATGATGTCATTGGTCCAAAGGACAAATAACAACAGACATGGCTATATAATGCAATCCCTTGAAGCACTGGAAAAACATCTGATACCTGATATCAGGAGACTCCTGGGTTTGCTTGCTGGCTCTGTGACCGGGAAAAATCATAAGGAACATAAGGTCTTGAGGGAGAAGGAAGGAACCTTGCGGATAATAAAGTTTAAGAGTATAGCAAATTATGACTCCACAGGCCAAATGTGACCTGCTGCCTGTTTTTGTATGGTTGTTGATCTAAGAATGATTTTTACATTTTAAAAATGAAATTTCATTGTATTTATTGGACCAAGCTCTAGCCTAATCCTCCCATTTTATAGACAAGTAATGAAGAGTAATGTGACTTGCCTATGGTTACTTTTCTAGGTGTATGTTTTCTAATCTTAAAATGAGGGATTGGAATAAATCATTTCAAAGTTTCCTTCTAGTTTTAACATTCTATGATTATATAATTTAAATGGTAAAAGAGGAAAGTTGAAGAAGGCTTGGGGATTCAGAGATATGCTTGTATACTGTTTACCAACCAGCTCTCTAGAAAAACAAATGAACTAACATTTATACTGCATAGCATTTACTCTGGGCCAAGCACTGTATACAGCACTAAAAACATCCCATTTGATCCTCACCGCAGCCCTGGGAACTCTTATTATCCCCACTTTACAGATGAGGAAACTGAGGCAAACAGCAGTTATGTGACTTGCCTAGGGTCACACAGTTAGTAAGTATCTGAGGCCACATTTGAACTCCACTCTTTCCTAACTCCAGGCATAGCCCTCTGTCCACTGAGTCACCCAGCTATACCATCAGTCAATAAAAATTTATTAAATGCCTACTATATACTGACAATGCTTTTATATTTCATCTTCATTCTTAACATTTTCTCCATCACTTTAAGTTGAGACAACCAACAACAATGAAACAATTTAAAAAATCAAACCCTGATTTGTAGCATTTGTTCATTTCTAAGGTGTAAATAAATGCTCACATTGAACACTGCACAGTTGGTTCTCATATGCTATGAGCTTACTCCAGCACATCACTGCTTGGGATAATCCAGAGAAAGGTCCAATAAACCTGAGCCCCATTGCCCGTGAATTGTTTCTCATTTCTCTGAAGTTTCCCAGTGAGCTCCTTTGGGCACAGCATATCAGTGGATCCACCCCAAAGTTGCTGGGGAAGGGGGCACTAGCCCTAAGGTCCTCTGCTCGTCACTTTGGAGCAGGTTCTTCTGGAGAAGCAGTGAGGTGAAGAGAAAGAGTCAAGTCAACAAATGTTTATTAGGCTTTTACTACATGCCAGATACCATGCTAAATGCTGGGGGTACAAAGAAAGGCCAAAAGCAATCTCCACTCTCCAAGAGCTCTCATAGTCTTAAACAGAAAACAATGAACTTGGAAGAAGGAGATCTCATTCAGTCCCAGTCTAACTGGGGCAAATGAATCAAGAAAGGACATGGTGGCCCCCATCCCTATCCCATCACACTTACATATCAATGAAGGGTAAGGGTAGTGGCAAACACCATCAGTCCCCATGAAAGACTTGGAGGCCATCTTGGAAAAGTGCTTTAAAGTGTGTAAAACAAACAAACAAATCCCACAGGATTAAAAAGGAAATGAATTATATTGAAATATAGGTTCCAAAATATTAAAAAATCAAACAACAAATTGAGGAGGCCGGTTGAAGCAGACAAATGGCTAATTCCCTGGCACTCTTTGCACTTTGTTTTCTGCAGAACCTGGGTGGATTTTTCAGCCTAAAGCTCTGCCTTGGCAACCAGTGTGCCTCTCACTTCAGTCCTCTGGATCTGAGTGCTGAGTGGATCAGATTTTTATGTTTGCTTTCCTCCCAGCTTAGACCCCAGCCATTCTGGATGCATCCCCTACTCACTCCTTGTGGGGGTAGAAGGGTGTGGTAGAGGATATGTGTTGTCTTGGTGATATGCATGTGTTGTGATTTGGATAGCATATGATAGACTTGCATTCAACATCTTCCATTTGCTAGCTTTACTAGTTATGTGACTATGGGCAAAGTGACTTTTCTTAATCCCAACTTCTCTATCTGTAAAATGGTGGTGTAATACTAACTAGACTCTCATACAGTTGTGAGGAAAGTGCTTTGAAAAGTGCCCTGTACATGTGAGCTATTATCATTATTATTAGCTATTAGTGAGTGTGTGTGTGTGTGCATGTGTGTGCACCAACAGTTTAATTCTTGCCCTTTTGTAAGACCTTTACAATTGTTCCACTAAAATATCTTTATTTTGCTTCAATGTAAAGGTGCTTAAATCCTCAGATAAGCACTTGAAAGTCTTGTCCATATCTGGGGTATGCTTGAGCTCCCTGTAATGGAGGATTAAAAGGACCATCTTGTCCTTCTTAAGCCTTGGGATCAACTTGCCTGATGCTTGTCACCCAGTCCCTGGTTGGAAGCTGAGTGTGAGAGTATTCCACATTCTGGCATAAGCCACAATGGGTGACCAGGGGACTGTACTTTGAGGGACAACATCTGCTTAGAAGGAAAGGAGAGTTGGAAAGATAGAGTTAAGTGCCTCCCTTTTTATTCCTACCAATGCTTTTTCTGCATACTTCTGTATTCCTGGATCAGAGCATCAAAACTCTAGGTATGTTCTGCTCTTTGGTGAATTCCCTACCCTTTGTGCCTTTCCACCATAAATCCTTTGAAACATTTTCTTCTGGGCACTATTCTATTTATTGCAGAAAATACACACGTTATACATATAATATATATATATTTATACAGATGTAATATTTATATATTAGTTCTCTTCCAGCTCTAAATCTTTAATCCTATTACTGGTAATATTTCATGCTTATTTTCTCCACTCTTCAAAAATGCTCTAGGTTCTCTACTCCTTGTAGAAATAGAATTTAGGATTTTATTTTGTACCAAATGACAAATGTTTCTTTTGGGTTCCTCCTAAATAATTGATTCATAAATCATTATCTCAAAACCACCAGGGATACATTTACAAAGGTTTCAGTCACCACTACAGATGTCAAGCTCCCATTAGTTTTTAGCTTTTGTGTACGGTTGGATAGAACAAAATTCACGAACATATAGTAGGATCAAAGATTTAGAACTAGAAGAGACCTTGTAGATCATTTAGGGCAAATCCCTTCATTTTACAAATGAGGAAACACTGTACCATGCTTGTCTTCTGCTTATTTAGACATTTTCAAGGCTGATACCCACAATAACCAGTGATTTCATGAGAGCATACAAATTGTTCAGTAGCTACATGGGGCAATGAACAGAGCCCCAGGCTCAGAGTCAGGAAGATTTGAGTTAAAAACCAGTCTCAGAAACGGTATGACCCTGGGCAAGTCACTTAACCTGTTTGCTTATTTCCTCATCTGTAAAATTATCTGGAGAAGGAAATGGCAAAGCACTACAGCATCTTTTCCAAGAAAACTCCAAATGAGGGCATGAAGAGTTGGACAGACTGAAAAATGACAGAACAAGAGATTTCCTGGAAAATGGAGCTGGGATATCATATAAAAATTTATGCTGAAGATTTCATTCATTTGAACACATAACCTTTCTTGAAAGTGTCAGATTCATTCATTCAACATTGTTAAATACTGTTGGAGCACATGAGTTATTCAAAGCACTGTATTAAGTGCTAAGGAGGATACACTTGGTCTAGGAGACAAAGGTAAATATGTAATGATTACCTGATCTTAACGTTTATAATCTAATGGGAGAGAGAAGATATCAAGCACTATCATGTAATTAAAATATGATAAATAAATACACACGAGAAGTACAAAGTGCTATGATACTTCAGAGAAAGAAGCAGTCTCTCACTGGGATCCTCATGGTGTAGGAATGAAGGAGGGGCATCATGGAGGCAGTAGCCGTTGAAGTGGATATTGAAGAATGGACAAGATTTCAACAGTCAGATATAGAAAGGGGGAACATTGCACAATGAGAAGTGGTAGGGAAGCAAGAAGTATAGTCTTTAAGTAGATTGGGGAGAAGTAGGAAAAAAAGGACAAGCTATAAAGATAAGTTGGAGACAGATTGTAAGCCTTGAAAGTCAGGAGAGCAAGTTTAGACTTTGAGGCCAGAAAGCATGGAAGGTATTTGAACTCTTTTTGAAGATTTCCTGACCTCTGTGTTTTTGAAGAACTTCTAAAGACCACAAAAGTCTAAGAGTTTGGTGGCTATTTACACTGTTAAAACCACAATAGTTATCCAGGGGTATTACTAATTACTTTAAGAGACTCTCTTGGCCCAAGCCATAAGAGGTTGCCTGGAAAAGAGATCAGAATGAGAGGGTTGGGTTGCTAAGGATGCTTAAAGCACAGAATCCTACTGTCCTTATAACTCAACTGAGGTGTTAGGCAGTGGGATAGGGAGGTGACAGCTCTAAGTTGGGCTTGAGCTCAACCAGAACCTTCGAGGTTAGTGATTCATTTCTGGAGTACCTAAAACATTTGACTGTTTTGTTTCACTCCGTGTTCCCCCAAATTGACCTATTGTCTTTTCCAGGCCTCTGTCTTTACTCATACCATTCTCTAATCATAAGGAGGCTTTAAATCAAAAGTTATCTACTTAAAAAGTAGTTATAGAACCCTGCCCTAGAGAAACAAAGCAAAGACCCAGATCAGCAGCATGATCTTCTGGATCATGTTCTCAAGTGAAGTTAGAATTAAATTCCTATTTTGATGCAATCATAGTGGCTCCACTGCTTCTGGCACAAGATACTTCCATCTGTCTGAATTCCGTGGATAAGAACTGGATTACTGTCCCACTTTCAGGCTCAGCTCCACTGTTACTTCCTCTCTGAGGCCTTCCCTGATGGTCCCAAGCAATTCCCTTTCATCTTTCTTTTGACTTCTGATGGGACTCTGAACCTCTTTAATGCACTTATCACATTCTAGCTCGTATTATAGCTACTTCAGAGTTTCTGCAGGATTCAAAGTTGGAAGGAACCATCAATCCCAACCTTTCATTTTGTTGTTGTTGTTGAGTCATTTTTAGTTGTGTCTGACTCTTTGTGACCTCATTTGGGGTTTTCTTGGCAAAGATACTGGAGTGATTTGCTATTCTCTTCTCCATCTCATTTACAGATGAGGAACTGAAGCAAACAGGGCTAATTGACTTGCCCAGAATCACACAGTTAGTAAGTGTCTGAGACAAGATTTGAACTCAGGGAGAGTCTTCCTGACTCAAGGACCAGCACTTTATCCACTATGCTACCAGATAAAACAAATACACAAGTAAGTCCTTGGTAAGGTAAATGACAGAATCAGATTCTGAGCTCAGATCTATTGGTTAACATATTGGTGCTTACAATACATATGTATATCTTCCTTTCCCTACTCTCCTAATAGACTTTAAGCTTCTTGAGAGGCAATGAAAAATGCTTGGCTGGGAATCAAGAGACTTGGATTTCCAGGAGTCCCAACTCTGATACTAACTGTGAAACCTTTTGCAACTTACTTATCCACTCTGGGTCTGTTTCCTGATCTGTAACATGGAGGAGGAGGGGAAGAGGTTGGACTAGATGGTCTTTAAGAACCCTTCCAATTCAACACCCTATTCAACTCTAATGAGGTAGGCTATCTTTAAAGCCTTTGTATCATAGGAATTCAGTGAATACGTTGAGTCAAAGGATTGAACCATTTGGTATCTGTAGTACGGGTGTTTACAGTGATCAAGATGGGATTCTTTCTGCCAAGGAATTGAAACTCTTTTGATGGCAGATAATACATGAGAAATAATGACCCTAGCTTCCTCCAAAGCTCAGCTCAAATGCCTCTTGCTACTTCCCCCTAGTTCTTTATGCCTACCCCACATCTAACATTACTGTGTGTTTATTTCACATACATTTTGCATTTACCATGTGAGTCAGAGCTGTGTTCCTCCTATAAACCTAAGATCCTTGAGGGCAGGGACTGTTTGTTTTTCTGTGTTTAGCACTTAGGACAGCGTCTAGCATTTAGTTGGGGCTGGAGAAGTGTTTGCCTTCTCTTTCATTGGTACCCAGTCGTGTGTCTTCTGATAGAGAATGAGAATGTTCAGGTATGTGGGTATGATCCAAACCACTGTGAGGACTATAGTAAGACCACAACCTGAAGGCAACAACGCCAGATAGCATCCAGTGTCTGATGTGGGGAGTGGTAATTGAATACAATAGTCTATAATACACCAAAAGCAAGTCCTTTAAACTGCCCCGGTTTTGCTTCCCTCACCTGGGAAATGAAGGTACTGGACCAGATAGCCTTTGAGTCTGCTCCAGTTATGATTCTATGACCTCCAAAATACCCCAGGGACTTCTAATTTTTGTTAGTATGGGAGCTCCATTCCAACAAGAACCCAACCTGCCTATAATTTAAAAGTCTAAGAGAGATCCCCAAGGTTTAGAGAGATTGAGAAATTTGCCCACAGTCATACTGTGGCTAAACTCAGAGGCATGATTTGAATACTGATCTTCCTTCAAAGCTAGCCCTCTATCCACTGATGCACGGTGCTGCTCATAAAGACTTTTCCCCCCAATCAATCAATAAATATCAAGTGCTTATTATGTACCAGTCACTCTGCTAAACACTGGTAAGTACAGAATTTAATTTTTAATTTTTATTTTCACTCTAAAATTCTCTCTCCCCTAATCCTTTGAAAAGACAAGAAATGTAATACCCTTGTCATCATGTGAAACATAATATACCTTTTAAAAGAACTGTCTTCATCTGCTTGAGTTCTGTACCTACTTATGCTGTTAGGCTATTCCTAATCTCAGCAAATCAGAAACCATTCTAACTCTGATGTCTCAGGTAATTCTTCTATTTGCAAATTTAACCTGCAAAGCATCTGAGCCTCCTATTTGTTTCTGTTTCCAATTAAAATTCACAGAGACACATTTTTTACTATGCAATAAGGAAATCCAAGAGGAGGTCATATTTTCCAAAGAGGAATGTCCTGTGAATTCTGGGAATGGTAGGTCAGATGTTTTTGGAGTCTTAATTTCATCTTCATTTGTTTTAACAGTCAGTGTATTTTAGATGGCAGGGAACCAGGGATGAGTGTAATAAACTGACCCCATTTTTTTAATTGAAAAAGGCTACCTGCCAGTATCTGATTCTATCGACACCTTGAAATATGGCTATTCATTACAAATAGCCTTGTGAGTTCATTAGCTCTCTGTGGAAAAATCTCATTTCCCAACTGAGTTTTTACTTCCTCAATTTATGAATCTCATATTTTTTTCTATGTTGGATGCAAATCAGTAGGGTCTTTTCAATTCCATGAAGTGACAAAATGGATACTCAAAGTGGAAAGGAAAGATGGGCAAGTAGAAAGGAGGGATAAGTAAGAGAATGGAGGGAGTTGGGGGGAATTGAGTTATTCTTGATCGGTAAGTATGCAAATTTGCTGGGTAACTAGTTATTTAAGGTAGGAGTAATAAGGATCAAGAATCTAGAAAACAAAATCTACTCAGAAGTAACAAAGATAATACTTATCACAGATTTTTCTCTAAGCTCCAGAGTTAGAATCACCAAAATTGATCTCAAATAAAGGAGTTGCTACGATTGGTTTTTAGGAATTTTCCTTACCCTGGAAAGGCTCCTGCTCCCCTGCAGCTGGAAGTGCTAAGTGCTTCTCTTGGCCTTAGAACTGTGACCAGGTCCCCTGCTCCCTTATAACTGACCAGAATTGCTTCTCTCCACCCTGGAACTTTGACCCAGAGATAGATATGAGCAAGACTCGCCAGATAATGCTGGCTGCACTCCATGTCAGTAAAAGTTTCTCTGTAATCTCTTTCTGACCATTTTCAGTTTTCTTCTGGAGAAGAGACTTAGCTGGCCACATGATGGCTGTCTTCAAGTATTTGAGTTGTCTTTTTTTTTTCAGGGAGAAGGCAGAGCAATTGGGTTTAAGTGACTTGCCCAAAGTCACATGGTTAGTGAAAGTGTCTGAGGTCAGATTTGAACTCAGGTCCTCCTGACTCCTGGGCTGGTGCTCTACGTCTTCAAGTATCTGAAGATTAGCATGTGGGAAAAGGAATGAACTTTTTTTCTGCTGTAGCTTTTACTACAAAGAAGGAGCAATGGTTGGAGGTTGTACAGGTCTATTTAGGTTCAATGCAAAAGAAAGACTTCCCAACAGTAAGAGATGCCTCAGGAGGCTCCAGGTCACTGGGCAAAGACTGGGAGATCATTTGTTGCAGATAATGGAATTACAGAGTTGGGAGGAACCTCAGTGGCCCCCTTGTCCCTTTTATACCGAACACATAATTTCCTCTAAAAAGAACTTATCAGTGACAGTGAAAGCTACTCACCTCCTGATCTAGAGGTTAGAATTTAAATCTGCAGGATGAAAGAGATGCACATTTTTGGAAATAACAATGTGGGAATTTGTGTGTGTGTATGTTTGTGACTGAATATTCATTATGAGGATCTAATTTTTCTTTTTTATTTGCTGGCAGAAGAGGTGAGAGGAAGGAAATATCCTTGTTAATTGAAAACAATTAATTAACACATTATTTAATGAGTATTGGCACATACTTTGAGGAAAAATCTTCCGCAATAAAAGTCAATTAGTAATTATTTGAAAACAGAAGGGATTCTTCTGCAGGTAGAGGCTGAACTATATGGCCTGTGAGGTCCGGTCTAATACTTAAATTCTGCACCTTGGACCCTGTGCCTCCAACAGAAACATTGCTTAATAAATATTAGTCAATCAACTGGAGCCAAAGCACCCAGGGAATGGCATGAGGAAGTTGTATTCTTAAGCCCACAACAGAACCACTTCTTAATAGTTTCCCTCATCCATAATTAGGGTATGTGATACATGTGTGTATGAAAACTGTTCTGAATCACTATTAAATGTCAAGTGTTTCTATCCATCTCAGACAAACACAGATGAGTGATTCTTTCCAAGATGGACAGCAGCAATTTTATTTGGTGATGTAGATGTGTATTTTTTCCCATGTCCATTAACAACCAAGAGGCACACCCTGAGCATCCAATGAGAGGTCACTTTTGTTGTTTGCATCACATTCCATAAAGATTCAAAAGAAATCATCAACAAAACCTTTGCCCCTTATCACTGAATTTTGAGATAATTACAAACAGTCATGAAATGAAACTATAATCAAAAAATTATAGTCCCTTTGAAAATGCACGAAAGCACCAAGGAATACCCGAAGTGTTTTCCACTGGACTGATGGTTTTCCCTGCAATTAAACACTTCTGGAGATTTAAGATCATCGATTGTAACATCAAAACAAATTAGAAGTTTTCTTAAAAAATGAGAAAGATCAATAATTTCTGATGGAAATCTCCTAGCTGTAGTTGGGTGCGTTGTCAAAAGTAGAGTTCTTTGGTGAGCATGGAGACCATGCATGGAATTTGTTTCTTCTCATTGAAAGATGGGTTATCAGACTGAGACTCAAAGTCCATGGCCACTCTGTAGTTCACTCGAGTGAGGATCTGCATGATCTCTAGGCTTTTCCCGTCCTCGTTCAGGACCGAGCAGAGGGCCTGCACAAACCAAGAGCCCTTTCCTGGATTCCTCCATGAATAATAGCCTGCAGAGAGGGGAGAGGGAAGATCAAAAGGGGTGACTTTGGCAACTGGTTCCCCAAGATCCATTGTGAAGAGATAAGCTTTCATGTATTAGAAAGGCCTTTTTGGATCTGCTTTTTCAGAAATATTCTTAAGCAGTCCTAATTATGCTTGCATGAGTTAGTGCTGATTATGGAACTGAAAGGGACCTCAGACATTATCAAGGCCAATCTCATTATTTTATAGATGAGGAAACCAAGGCCCTGAAAATGTAAGTGAATTGTTTATTGTTATAAAGCAAGTATCCGAAGTGAGATATGTACCCGAGTCTCCCTGACTCCAAGTCCATCTTGGCAGGTAGTAGATAGTGTTGCACTCCAAATCAGGAAGAACTGAATTTGGGGGGCGGAGCCAAGATGCAGCATAGAAGCAACAAGGTTCCACAGCTCCCACACAGCCACCTCAAATACCCATAAAATATGACTCTAAACAAATTTTAGGGCTCCAAAACTCACAAAAATACAGAAATACATCTCTCACTGAAGTCAGCTTGGCACAAAGGGCTCATCACAGCAGGCTGAGAGTCAAAACCAGTCCAGCCTGAAATTACGGCCTGGCCCCATGGCAGTCAGGAGGAGCCTCAGCTGGAGTCTCCAGGAGAGCAGATCAGTGACAGCTGTGGCAGTTTCCAGATTTATCAAGCCAGAAGAAATAAGGACTAAGTGAAAGGTCAATGGAATTCAGCTAAATTTGGGGGAGAAAAAACGGTTAACTGCTCCCCGGGCAAGGAAGCAGCAGAAATGGTGGTCTTGCAGCCTCCAGGTAGCTGCTTCAGAGCTCCCGGCCTGCAGACTGCAGGGGGGCCAAGCAATTGTTCAGAGGCTAAGTACTCTTGTGTTGAGCAGCCTAGATCTGGATGATGATGTTGGGTGGTGGTGCTGGTGTGCATTTTCAGTGAGCCAAAGCTGGTGGGGGCGGCAACAGCCCCCTAATAGCTCTGGCAGCTGTGAAAACCCCAGCAATTTGGGACAGAGCTTTCTCCTCTGGAAGCAGAGTTCCATAGAGCTAAGAAGACAAATAATTTACTGGCAACATTAGCAGGAAAAGGAAGCAAAGTAAGAACAGCAACCAAACTCTAGAATCCTTTTTTGGGAACAAAAAGGATCAAAGCATGGAATGGTAGGAAGACAACACAGTAAGAACTCCCACACCAAAAGCTTCCAAGAAACATGAAGATTGCCTACAAGCCATAGAT
>CM053598.1:80326557-80342092 GCA_028646575.1 Pseudocheirus occidentalis
GGAAAGCTAGAGAGGTGTTGGAGGTGGGCATAAAAGGGAACAGATTGTGGGAGGGGTCTTACAGTGTGATCAATGTTCGGGGCTGGGGGGTAGGGACAAAAAGGGGAGAAAATTTGTAACTCAAAACCTTGTGGAAATGAATGATGTAACCAAGAAAATAAATTAAAATTTAAAAAAAAAAAAGATTTAAGAGTCAATAATTTTTACTGCTTCATCAGAGACACTCTTAAGTGAAGAAAGCATTTTTTAAAACTGCCTGTGAGGACTACAATGATGAATAGTCCAGTCTGATGCCACTGACATGATTCACGCTAATGAGTCAACAGGTTGACCTATCAACTGCTTTGGCACCATCAGTGTCAACACAGTAGTGCCAGGATTCACCAAGACATTTTAAAAAGTCATTCAACACTTTGAATACTTTAGCACTGCTTGTGTTTGTGTTTGTGGCCAAGCATTGTCCTAAAAAAAAAATCTTTGACCATTAGCTTGTGCTGATGCTGGACACATCTAAGCAAAACAGCAAGCCTAGGCATGTATATAGATTTGTCCATTCATAAGGCAAAAGAATTCTCCAGATGAGATATATTAACTCAGTTTTTATGTTTGTAGCTAAATCTTTAATTCACCGGTCAAGATGAAGTCTATATGAGAATGAGAGTAAAAATATGAAGATGAATAATGCCTTGGAATTATTACAAAAATAGTTTTTGACTTCGTGGACAGCAAGGATCTCCAAAGAATTCTCCATCCACACTTAGAGATCTGCTGTTCTCGAATATTAAGAGTCTGAGTTATTTGCCAGAGGCCTCACATTTATCAGGAGTCCCTGCCCAAGCTTCCTCTCTATTGAGGAATTAGCAATTACAATATTCTCACACATCCACTTCTTGAGAAACTACTAATCACAACACCCTTAGGACTTAACTTGCCACAATGTAGAATTTATAAACATGATACCAGCATTTTCAGGCATTCACCACACCCAGGCAGAGCTAGGACAAGGCATTCCAGTCCAAGTTTTAAAAATAAACTATAACATACTCCGGCCTTATGTCACAGATAAACATTTTCATGCCATAGGCAGGAGAATATTCCTACTGTATTAAAATAAGTGCGCTTATAAAATATCACAAAGTGTCGCTGAAACGATGCCATGCAGTAGGCAACGCTTCTCTTGCCGATTCCTAGCTTAGAGCCTCCACCAAGGAAATGAAATTGGCAAACTTACAAGACACTCTGAAATGAATGGACCTTGCACCTCAAAGTTACCAACTAGAGTGTGTATGTGTCTATTTCCTCTGTACTCTATCTCATAAGCACTTTCTCTAGGAATATCACAAAGATTCAGGACTTCAAAGGACCGTCAGGATCATTGCTCCCTTACTGATCCCTGAGAAATTAAATGATTTGCCCAAGGTCACAGAGGTTAAGTGTCAATGGAGGGATCTGAACCCAGATCTTTCAACACCAAATTCAATGGCCTTCCCATACTATCAAACAGTCCCCAAAGCAGACATTTAATGGTGCTGACTGAAAATTGTTTTAAAACATATCAGTGATTTGAATGACATTATTATGTATAAAGGCACCACAGAGTAAAAAAAAAGAAAGACTTCTAGAGCCTGGTGTGAGCTATTTTTTTAAAAATGGGGTTGCAGGATCATAAATAACCAGTTGGATAGGGCCTTAGAGGCCATTTAGTCCAGGTTTTTCATTTTTCCAGATGAGGAAGCTGAGGCTCAGAGAAATTAAACGCCTTGTCCAATATCATATGGTTTTCCCTTAGAGGCCATATTTGAACTCATGTCCTCTGGCTCCATAGCTAGGATTCACAAAGTAACAAACTGTTGTACTCTACTCAAAGGGCTTCAATATGTTAGCTGATTAGAAATTTAATAGTTTAATAGAAAGGAGAAGAAAAACAATTCTGGTGACCATTTCTATTTTTATTATTTTGTTATTTTCAGTCATGCCTGACTCTTTGGGACCCCATTTGGGGCTTTTTTGGCAATGATACAGGAGTAATTTGCCATTTCCTTCTCTAACTCATTTTACAGATGAGAAAACTGAAGCAAACAGGGTAAAGTGACTTGACCAGGGTCATACAGCTAGTAAATGTCTGAGGTTACATTTGAACTCAGGAAGATGAGTCTTCCTGACTCCAAGTCACTGGCACCACCTAGTTGTTCTTCCCTGCCTCTACTCAATGAGCTGGCTTTACCAGTACGTATGCTTCATGAGAACAAGAATCTCTTATTATCTACCTCAGGTTTGCTGAAAATGAGGAAAACATGTTTTTATCAGTGAAAATGTGTAAATAAGGGCTATTATTATTATTATTTCAAAAAAATAATCGATTTACAGCTAGTACCTTAAAGGTCTTTCAGAGAAGCCCCTTCATTTTACAGAGCAAGAGACTGAGGCCCAGAGAAGTTAAGAGGCTTTCCCAAGGTCACACAGGTAGACTTGAGTTAGTCTTCTGGCTTTCTCTGTGTACCATATTACCCAGTGTACCTCCTCTATAGTGCTCTGAATGTTTTGTGGTTAATAAATGCTTGCTGAACTCAAATTCATCTAGGAAATCACCTACTTACTGCTTAGGCACATGAGGTTAAAAAAAAAATCATTTTTCCTCTCCTTATTGAGAACAAGGGAATCTCTGAAACAGGCCTCATGCCCAAGAACACAGCTTCAAGAGGTCCCGTGGTTTTAAAGAATAAACTTAGGGGAAATAAACAATAACAAAACCATTGGGGTTTGCCACAGGAAGGAAAAGGAAGCCAGAGCTTGGTAAGGCTCCTTCTCCAAAACAATTGAACGGATAACCTCCACTATAAACTGTTCCTACCCAGAGAGAAGGACAGCAGATTGCTTCTCCTACCTCGATGGAGACCAGGCTCCCCGATTTCTAAAGCCTAGTTTGGCTTCCTTGGGAGGTGCTCATAATAAATTCACGCTCAGAAAAGAGGGTGGGGGGTGTGGAGTGGGAGTGGGCGTCCAGGCCACATGCATTTGCCTACGGGGCCTTTACAGGCTTCCATGGAACTCTTGGGGACTGACTCACCAAGACAAAGCCCACAATCTGGAAGGAGCTTCCTTGTGGGAGGAGGGCTCTTAAATCTGCAATGCCAAGAAATGCCTGGATCCTTGGGCAGAACAGTCTAACGGAAGTTAGTGAAGGAAAAAGACAGGACAAGAGCGGTCTGGTCTCTTTACTAGGGGAGTGGCTAAGCCTCAGCTTCCTCAGCTATAAAAAGATAGTAGTACTTGCCCTATCTACCTCACTGGGTGACTTCAGGGCTCAAATAAGATAATGTACATAAAAATACTTTGTAAATATGAATTAGTAATTAATTTTAGTGAATAATTGTTGTGTAATTAATAAGTTAAAAGGGGGTTGTATTGGGAGACAAAAGACCTGGGTCTCTAAACTCATGACTCTAAATTACTAGCTGAATGATCTGGGCATGTGCCTTCATTTCCAATCCTCAGTTTCCCCCTCTGTAAAATAATGATACTTGCCCTAATTATTTCATAAGGCTGTCATGAGAAAAGTGTTATGTAAATATCATATATAATGAAGATTTACTGTATAAAGGTAAGTCATTATTGTTTAGTTCAGACATGCTGCAACACTTCTCGCCTTCATGGGGTTCCACCTGCGTGGGACTCCACCTATACAGATTTCAGTCTTATCTTATTTCAGCTCCACCTTGCTTCAAAACAATGGCCAAAAAACTAACAGGAGAAAGAAATGCATTCCTATGAGAAACTTTCCTGAACGTGGTGCCCGTGAGCTGAGAGGCAGAGCCATCACTAGCAGCCATGCCGGAAGCCTGTCTAGCTTGGAAGACTCTGCCACATCACTCCAGTATCTTTGCCAAGAAAACCTCCACGGACGGTATTAAAATACTAAAAGACACGACAGCAGGATGGCACGCTATGGTCCACAGGGTCACAAAGTGTTGGATACCAATGAACAAAACATGTGTGTATATATGCATGTATACCTGCATATATACTGTATTTACTTATACATGCAGAGGTAGCATGGTCCAGTAGAGTGGGTCTCACCAACAGGAAGACCTACATTCTTAGAGCCATACAGGCTGTGTGACCACAGGCAAAGGACTTAACCTCTCATGCCCTAAGCTACTCTCTAAGCACATTTCAGAGAAGATGCTGACCTACCTTGGTAGAGAGTCTCCTTACAGAGGAATCCCCTACACAATGAGATCACTGGTGTGATCTCTATATTCTCTATATTCCTGCTGCTGTCTAACCCCCTTGTCCATGCTGGTCAGGGAAGTTTCCTGAGACTATTTGGTTGTTTTGATTTTTTTTTGTAGTTTCTGTATCCACAACACATAGCTCTGTGCCTGGCCTAATTCAAAGCAGAAGCTTAATAAATGTTCCTTGGTTGATTGTTTAAGGTCAAAGCACTATAGATTTAGAGCTACAAGGGATCTCAGAGGTCATGCGGTCCAACCCCCTCATTTTATAGATGAAGAACTAAGGCCCAAAGAGTGGGTGCAGTAGCCAAAGTCACAACTGAATTATTAATATAAATTTTTTATTTGTCTCCCTGTCTTTCCCCTACCCCAACCCCAAAACAGTGATCCGACTGTAAAGCCCCTCCCCCTATCTGCTCTCTAACTTTCTGGTAGGGCAGGAAAGGTCTCCCTACCCCAGCCCCTGTATATCTTAATTCTTAGTTGCATGTATTGCAGAGCTTTAAATTCTAGATTCTTTCGGTTCCCCCCGTCACCCACTCCCACTGGAAGGACAAGCAATTCAATACAGGCTGTGCATGTGTAATTACACAGGACATCCTCACAGTGAACATATTGTGACAGTCTGATCATATGTCCCTCCTTCCATCACACTTGAATTAAATGGTATATTTGTTTTTCAGTCACTTTTAAATAACATCTGACTCTTCATGACCCCATTTGGGGTTTTCTTTGGCAAAGATAATGGTTTGCCATTTCCTTCCTCAGTTAATTTTACAGATGAAGAAACTGAGGCAAACAGGGTCAAGTGACTTGCCCAGGGGTCACACAACTAGTAAGTGTCTCAGGACACATTTGAACTCAGTACTTCGAGACTCCAGGCCCAGCACACTGTACTACCTAGCTGCCTCACCCTGGACAGAGCCAGGATTCAAACCCAGGTCCTTCAACTCTAAATCCAGCATTTTTTTCCATGTTTAAAATTCAGCTCTAAAAATCCTGTGGTCCTTTGAATCTCAGTTTCCTCATGTATCAGACAGTAAAACTAAATCATTTGTAAAGGCTGAATGGAAAGGGGCTATAATTTCATACTGTTTGGGTGAACATAAGTTAATCCAATCTTGAACCTGAATTTCCTCATTTGTAAGAAATAGGGAGGCTGGACTCCCAGAGGTCCAAGCTTCTTATCAACTCTGGATCTTTTATCCTATGATCTCAAATACCCTCTCTGGTTTCATTTCTACGATCTCTCCCTGCCCCCACTAGCTAAGTCTACTTCCCAGTCCGGTTGGGAGTTAGAATCCTGCCTCTGAGACTCATCTGTGTGGCCAATCACTTAACTTTTGTTACTATTCACGTTCCTCATCTGTAAAATGGGGATAATTATAGCACCTACCTCCCAGGATTGTGGTGAGGCTCAAACGAAAAGTTTGTTAAAGCATTCTGCAACCCTTGAAGAGCTCTGTAAATATCTATTACCTCTATCTATCTATGTGTGTGTGTATATATCTATATATCTATATATATACAAATATATATATATATGAAAATAATATCACCTCTCTCCCAGGGTTGTCCTGATGTTGCAATAAAACATGTAAAGCGTTTAGCAAACCTTAAAACCTTGTAATAAAGGCTAGCTACGATTATATATCTATATTATTAAATTTTTCAAAAGTTTATTAAGAACTATTTCCGTGGCTTCCTAGATAGGGATACAAAATCAATTACATACTAACCCAGGAGTTTACAAATAACCCACTGTCCATCAACAAGTGTGAACTCCATCAGACAGCCTAACTGCCCTTTCTGCTAAAGGCCAGGCAGCCCCAGAAAAGCCCCATAAGCCCAGAGAGTGAGAAGAGGGTCTGCTAGGTTAGGAAGGGGGTAACTGAGTACAGAGGACCCGCGGCCCGGGACTGGAGAGGTCAGCGAGGATGTGGGGGCTGACAGGCAGGAAGCCCATACAGTAAAGAAAAAAGAAAGCCCGGGGAAGGGGTCAGCTGGGATTACCGTGTCCACCGTGGATCCTGGAGGAGGTGGAGGAAACGTTGCAAACAGACCGGTCTGCAAACAGACTGGCCAGCCGGGCCAGGTTATATTGCGCTTAAGGCGCAAAAGCGAAAATGGACAGAAGGGCGGAGCCTAGGCCGGCCTGGGGTCGGATCCCGGCTCCCCGAAAGCCCGCCTCGTACTTACGCTGGGGCTGCCCCAGCAGGGAGTTTTGGGAGGGCGGAGCGAGCGCTCTCCAGTTCCCTACGTTTGCAGCGCCCGGGACACCGCCCACATCCCGTGCGCGCCAGGAGGTGCCTGTGCCCCGTTACGGAGTTTTTCCGGGTTCTGGGGCTCAGCGGCACAGAGGAATCCACATGACTTCTTTGCATTGAAATTACCCAGGTTTTCTTCCTTGCCTCGCCCGATTCTCCGAAGAGGCGAGGCTTCTGCGCCCCATCTCCTGGATTTCCCACCTTTGGAGTCCAGAGTCTGGTGTTCCTTGAGAGTTTTAAAGACTGGACTGTTAAGAAGGAGAACCTTGGTCCTCCTAGCAAGCGCCGCTTAGTCCCTAATCCAAATTCTATTTCCCCACCCACTCAGGCCTGCAATCTCATCCAATTCCTGTTTAAAGGTGAATGAGACGCCTCCGTATTCAGCCCTCGAGGCCTTGCAAGCTTAGAAAAAAATTAGAATATGAGAAAGTGCAAAAAACCCGAAGAGATTAAATCCAGGAAAAGATATGTCATTTTTAACTGGAGGGATCCTGGAAGGATGGAGGAAGATCTCTCAGAAGATCAAGTCGAGGCAGTTAGTCAAGAAACATTGCTTAAGAGGTCGCTATGTCTGGCCCCGTGTTAAGCGCTGGGATATACAGAGGAAGACAAAAGGTCTCTGTCCCAAGGAACTTACAGTCTAATAATGGAAAAAACAAGTGGGAAAAAAAGATATGAGACATAAACAGATCTGTGGGATTTATATCTTAGATAAAATCAAGTTTAATCTCTTTTTTTTTTTTTTTTGCTTTTTGGAGGGCAATTGGGGTTAAGTGACTTGCCCAAGGTCACACAGATAGTTTTTTTTTTTGTGTTAAGTGTCTGAGGCCGGAATTTGAACTCACGTACTCCCGACTCCAGGGCCGGTGCTCTACTCACTGTGCCAGGTAGCCGACCCCTAATCTCCTCATTTTAAAGACAAAGAAACTAGTCCAGAGAGGTTGTGACTCATTCAGAGGGGGCCCTCCCCCCTTCTCTCATTATGAACTCTGCTCTCTTTGTACCTGGACTGACAGCAGAGACTAGAGCAGGCAAGGCCTTTGCCTTCATGAAAAAGCACATGATCAACAGCACGGAGGATGGAAAAGGCCAGTGAGATAGAGCATGATGAACATTCCCATTTGGCTTAATTGGAGTGTTAGAAGTTGAGACACAGAGTTTGGAAAGGTACCTTGGAGGGAGTTTGTGGAAGACCTTAAAAACTAGGCTAAAAAAGGCGTTGCTCATCCTTTCATTGTCCCCTCTGCCCGGTCAAAATAGGCCATGGAATACAGGTGTTCACTTTGAGATGTAATTGGTTGATAACAGAATTCCCAGGAGTATTTGCATCCTTATCTAGAGTCCCCTCCCTTCCCCCATGTGACAGCTCTTCTCTATGTCCCATAAGCTCATATATGCTCCCTTTTCTATCAGGAGTTGGTGCTCAGACCTCTCTCCCTTAGTCTGACAGCATTCTAGGCAGTGGGGCCTTTTTCAAACATTGCTATATCCTATGTATGCCTTCCCACCCTTACTCCTACCTTTGTAGTCCTCTTTAGGGCTGAGAAAAAGAGTTAAGAAGACTGAAGGAAGGCTACCTCTGCCAATTCTTGGAGTCACATACCTGAGACCTCTTTCCTTTGCTCCTTAAATATTCATTCAACATCCGTTTATTTTTGTACCTGTTGTGTATGATATGCATGTGTAGCACAAGGTAACAGATTCCATCTTGATTTAATTAAGAGTTGGATTCTGATAATACAGAGTGTCCCAAAATCTTAGTTTGGTTTTACATGGTATTGTTGAAAGAGTGCCGAACTTAAGAGTCTGGATCTGAGTTCTAAATCTGTCTCAACAACTTACTGTGTGACCCTGGATAAATTATTGACCCTCTCTGGGCCTCAGTGTCCTGATCTCTAACATTTGGGGGGTGGGATAGTTGATAACTGTGGCTCCTCGGGTTCTAGATTATCCTAAAGGCCTACATTCAGAGCATGCTAGAGACAGCTCAAATTGACTGCCACTGATTGTCCCATTTTTCCGTAGGAGCATTTACACCTTGGAAGTCAGCAAACACATTTCAGGGTTTGATTTATTGTTTTGTTGGTTGTCTAGACTTAAGAAAATAATGCAGATTAAACTTATAGATGAGTCACTTTTTTGGGGGGTAGGGGGGAAGAGAGAGAAAGTTGTTAAATATTTACCAGCACAGCAATGCCTACTTTCCACTCTATCATGAAAATTCCCACTTTTATGGAGACTTCAAAACCTTAACTAGAATATCTCTAGTGATAAGAATCCCAAGCACCTTCTAGTAGGGATGACTCTTTTTGGAGTGCCTCTCAGGTCATAGAAACTAATTGTCAGATGCTTTCCTCTACTTTCAGAAAGGGCTCAGCCCATGATATTTTGAGAATTCTTTTTCAAAGAAGAAATGATGCGATATGGGATGCTTTTGTCTGTAACCCCAGTTTGTAAAACCTCACTTGTGTTTGGGTACCTATGTATGTAACATCAGTCTGTAACAAGCCTGTACAATTAAGTTGTAAAAGTCACACTTTCTCCCCAGCCATAAAGGCATAAACCTTGCCTCTCCCCTTCCCCCAGCCTAAAAGTCTTTTACCCTAAGCTAGCAGTCTACCTAGCAACAATAGCCACCCCTATGAATACATCACTCAAGTATTTTATAAACAAACTCTTTAGTCTAGAGAAATGCATAGCCCCTTTTTTCTAAGTGGCCAGCTGCACCCAAAAGCCTTGAACAACATTATCAGGGAGATAACTCCTTCTCAATATGGTACCTCCTGAATCCCTAATCAGTCTAGTTCCCTGACCTGGAAACAATCAAGCCTATCCTCCCAAAAGCCACATTGGACATATCTCATTCATCCTTGACCAAAAGTAACATAGTGACATTTCAAGCTCCAAACAACACCCCCAGACAGCCCGCTTAGGGGGATTTCCCAGTGAATTATGGGCAATTTGCATGTGCAGTTGATATAAAAAATGCATGTCCTTTTAAGCACTGACCACTCCCAAACTCCTCCCTAACTCCACCTTTGCCCACCTAGTTAGCATAATTAGCCTTTGACTGACAATTTTAGGGTTATAAGAACTGCCTATCAAGCCACAGCTCTTTGCAGGTTCCCATAACCTTTTCCTGCCCGCTGCAGAGTGTAAAACTTTATAACTCTACCTTAGATCCCTGCACTTTGCAGGTCCCCCTATTTCTCCTGCCTGCTATTAAGCCAGCCTATCAATAAACTTTGAAACTTTGCCAAAAGACAGGTTGGGTCCTAACAAAATTCTTTTCCAAACAAGAACCCACTAGGGATTATATGACATCCCTAAGACACCCCCCCTAAGACACCCCAATCTCCAAACCTCTTCAGAAAGACTGAAAAAATGAAAGAAGCAATAGTAATAGGAAATGTTTCTTTAAAAAGAGAAGCATCCACTTCCTCTTCCTCTCTTCTTAACCCCTTATAATCCAGCTTGATCATATTATTCTATCAAAATTGCTTTCTCTAGAATTAGATTTCCTAATTGCTGAATCCAATGCCATTTTCTCAATCCTCGTTCTCTTTGGCATCTTTGCAGCCTTTGACACTATCAATCACTCTTCTTCTTGAAGCTCTTTTCTTTCTGGGTATTTGGGACACCACTATCTCCTGGTTTTTCTTCTATGGATTTGAAAGCTCCTTCTCCTACTCCTTTGCTGAATCCTCTTCCAGATCATGCCCTCTAGGATGTCCCTCTGCATTCCACTACTTCCCTTGAAGATCTTATCAGCTCCCATAGATTTAATTACCATTGAAGTTCTACGGATCCTGCCCAAAACTCTCTGTTGACCTCTGAACTTGAATCTCCCAACTGCTTTTCAGACATCTCCAATTGGATGTCTAGTAGACATCTTAAACGCAACATGTCCAAAACAGAATTCATTATCTTTCCCTCTAAACCCTCCCCTCTCTCCTACCTTCCCTGTTACTAGAGGGTAACACCATGCTCCCAATTCTGCAGGCTCACAGTCATTCTGCACTCCTCACTATCTCTCACCCCATATCCAATCTGTTACTGACTTTACCTTTGTAGCATCTCTTGAACATACTCCCTTCCCTCCTCTTGACACTGTCACCACTCTGGTGCAAGCTCTCATCACCCCTCTCCTGGACTGTTAAAGAGCCTACTGGTCAGTCTGCCTGCCTCAGGTTCATCCCTGCTCTAATCCATCCTCAATTCAGCTCTCAGACTGATCTTCCTGAAGCACAGGTATGACTATGTCTTGCTTCTTAGTCGATAAACACCAATGGCTCCCTATTACCTTCAGGATCAAATGCAAAATCCTCTCTTTGACATTCAAGCCCTTTATAGTCTAACTCTCTTCATCCTTTCCAGTCTTCTTACACTTACTCCTGTTCATATATTCTTTGATTCAGGGACATTGACCTCCTTGATGTTCCACAATCAAGACACTCCATGTTTTGGCTCCAAGCATTTTCTCTGGCTGTCCCTCATGCCTGGAATGCTCTCCCTCCTTAACTCTGTCTAGTAGTATTCCTGGCATTCTTTAAGTCCCAGCTAAAATCCCACCTTCTGTAGGAAGCCTTTCCTAAGCTCTCTTAATTTTAGTGCCTTCTCTCTATTAATGATTTTCTATTCATCTCGTTTGTATATAGTTGTTTGCTTACTGTCTCTCCCAATAGATTCTCCTTTAGGTCAGGGACTGTTTTTTGAAACCAAGGGCTTAAGAACAAAGTAGGCACCTCATAAATGTTTGTTGACAATTAGACTCTAAGTGGGAATATTTTGAAAACAAGAATTATGCTGCTTGACTTATTTTACTTGCAGGCTAGGCTTTGTGCTGAGCTATTCTCACCTCATTCTCAATTCCTTTGTAAATGACAACTATTTTTTCTTTTTGAGAAAACTAGATAAGGTAAAAATGCAACAGAATGAAGCTGTACCATGATACCACAACTTCCTGTTGGCATACTGAATCAACTTTCCCAAGCTAATAGTTGTCAGTTAAAACAATATTTTTTTTAATGAGTCTCTTTCTTTTCTCATTCCAACCACCACTTTTATACACACACACACATAAATCTCATTGCTCCTCTCTCACAGACTTCCCTTCCAAATAGCTCTCAGTGACGCAACAAAATGTATTGACTGGAAGTTGGGTGAACTTGGACTTATCACTTCATGTCTTACTCAATATTTTTTGTTAAAGATTTGGATGAAGATGTAGAAGGTATGCTTGTCAAATGTATAATTAATGAAACCCTGAGATGGACTGCTACTGCTTTAAAAGACAGAATTAAGATTAAAAAGTATTTTGATAGGCTTAAAAGAGAAACCGAAACAAATGAAGATAAAGTTTATAAGTTCAATATTTAAGTCCAAAATATCAATACAAATACAAGATGGGAGGAAATCTGGCAAAGGTATAGGGGTTTTGGTTGAATGAAAGTTCAGCATGACCTAACAGTATGATCTGGTTGCTTAAAAAATTCTAATTAAATCTTAGAATTTATTAATTAAAATGTCATTTTTATTATTTAAAAAAGGTAATAGTTACACTCTTTTTTGTTTTGGTTAGACTGCATCTAAAGTGTTATTTTTAGTTTGGGATACTCTAGTTTAAAAGGGGCATTGACAAAGTGTATATAAGCAAAGGTGACTAAAATCATAAAGAATATATAAATGTTGGTATAGAAAAATATTTTAATAAATGTGATGTTTACCCTGAAAAGAGAAGTTATGGTGGTGGAGGGGAACCAAGTATATAAATAATAAATAATCATTTGTAGGAAGAATCTCAAAGGAAATCATAAAAATAAAAAGTGGGAATAAAGAGTAAATAGCATTTCCATACCTCAGGCTATACTATTCAAAGTTAAATATCAAATCTATTTTATTTTTAGAAATAGAAAAATATATAAATAGAACTAACTAGATAAGGAAGAATTAGAAGGAATTGAACTCAATGAGCCAGAATTCAATCAAATGAAGAATATAAATTACTTGGTGAACTTCCTGTTTGATAGGAAGTATTGGAAAACTTAAAGCATTTTGGCATAAATTGGGCTTAGACCAACATTTTATATGAAATAAGCTCAAAATGGATTCATGCCTAAATATTAAAACTCACACTATAAAAAATAAGAAGTTGGAAAAGAACTAGGTCATGTACCTTTTGTTTCTATAACTAGGGAGAGAATTCTTAACCAGATAAGGGTAATCTTAACAAGTTAAATTTCAATTACAGGAAAGTGAAAAACTTGCATGAACAAAATCAGTGCTACCAAGTTAATAAAGGAAGTGGTTGATAAGCAAAGAAAAAAATCTTCATGTCAAGCATTTCTGATAAGGTTCTGATTGAAGATATGTTGGAAATTGACTCAAATATACAATAACAAAAGCCCATCAAAGGATATGAATAAATAGTTCTCAAAAGAAAATTGCAAGGTATTAACAATCATATTAAAGACTGTTCCAAATCAGAGGTACATTTGAGAGAAATGCAAAACAATTCTGAGGTTCTTCACCTCACACACAGGAAATTGGCAGAGATGACAAAAGATGGAAATTATCAATGTTGAGGGAGAGAGTGTGGAAAAATACTAGGTACACTAATGAAAAAGAAAAAATTGGCATGTTGGAGTTGGAAACTGGTCCAACCATTCTGCAAAGCAATTTGGAATTATGCTAAGAAATTGACTGAAATATCCATACCTTTTCACTTAGAGATCCCAAGTAAGTCAGTAATACAAAGCAAGGTTTTAAAGACCCCAAAATATTTATAGCAACACTATTTATAGTATCAAAGAAATGGGAACAACGTAAAAGCTCACCAGTTTTGGAATGACAAAACAAAATATGGTACACAAATGTTACTGAACATTACTGTGCTGTTAAAAAATAAAGATGAACATAAATTAATGGAAAGTGAAGTAAGCAGAACCAAGAAAACAATTTACACAATGACTCTAACAGTTTAAATAGAAAGTAAAATAAAAATAAAATGGAATACTGAAAAATTAAATGAACAAACTAATCTCTAAAGAAGAGTTGTAAGAACGTTCCTCTATCCCTTCTTTATAGAGATAGGAGACTATAGATGGGCAACACTGCATTTAATGGTGACTCAAGTTGACATTTTTTTTAGCTTGATAAATAAGTTTTTAGAATCCTTTTTTATTTCCTCTAAAGGACAGCTTTCAGGGAGAAGATGAAGGAAGAGTGAAGTAAAAAGCAAAAGTTATCAATAATTTTTTTAAAAAATAAATTACTATCTAAATGTGTTTTTATTCTAATGATGGCAAATCTATTTAGACCATGTTTCAGTTTTATGAAGGGTTTAAAAAATAGAATGATAGCTTAACAACAAAATTTTAAAAGGCCATGTTTGTTTCAATTTAGTTCAATAAGCGTTTATAAGAGGGCCATTATATTCTAGGTACTGTCATAAGCCTTAAGATTCCAAAGAGAAAACAAACAAAAAACCCAGCCACAAACTCAAACCAGCCTCTACCTTTAAGAAACTTATATTCTACACATAACAACTACCCTGGTCTTTATGATACCTGAATTTAAGACATTGAAACAGTTACAATACCTGGTGTTTATATAGTATGTTAAGGTTGACAAAGCACTTTACATGTATTAATTATCTCATTGGAGCCTCAAAACAACCCTGTGAGAAAGATTCTAGGCTATCTTCATCCCTATTTTACAGATGAGCCCAAAGCTCAGAAAGGGAAGTGACTGGTCTCTGAAGACACTGACAGTTATCAGAAGTAGGATTCAAACCCACGATGTCAAGTATGTCACTCTCCACAGATTTAGCCTTACTCTATTCGACCTCAATTATAGGGCAAAAATATTCAGTGGTAAAGCCAGTATTCATTTGTCCTTTTAGCTTTATGTTTCTACCCGAGGGAGTTATTTACTATATCCGAAGTGCCCAGTCTAGGAATAGACGTAAGAATAACTTTTCATCCTTGATGGTGTTATGAAGATACAGTGTTATCTCTTTAAAAGCTCTTTTCTTAGCTAATGATCACAGCTAGCATTAAACAACCAAGAGTGAATGCAGAACGGTCACCTTCCAGGATTTGGTCATCCAGACAGGCATGATGCTGTTCATGAGTTCACTTTTCTATTTAGAGAACCATGTCAGCTAGAAATGCCTTTACTATCCCTTCCCCCAGTGTGCATGTTGACAGAAGCGCCAAAATAGACCCTCTGAGTAAGTGGCAGCTTTATAAGCCATCCAGCTGCTGATTTCAAACCAGAAAGTCAAGAAAGCAAAGGAGGTGGTTGGATAGAGGTTAACACAGACGGTTGACCAGGAAGGACGACAAGGAGATTCAGCAAGGGGCCTGGGTGCACTGTGGAGTTGGACAGCTCGACAAAGGAGTTATCCTTGGATTTCTTTTCTGTTACTTTATCTTTTCCCTCATTCTGACACTAAGATGAATGTGCAGGCTTGTTCTCGGTGTGGGTACGGGGTTTATCCTGCTGAAAAGATCAACTGTATAGATCAGGTCAGTAGATATTTCTTTGGTCTTTGAGGAAAACATTTATTATTTTTTTCACCTGAGTAAAAACTCCTGTGCATTCTGAAAAGGTAACTTTTGAAGAGGATGGATTTTCCCCCACCTCTTTTTTTGCTTGTGTCTGTTTCTAGGGCAGAATTATGACTGTCTATATCATCTTGAAAGAAAAGATTCTAGTCTTTTAACTTAATATATGGTAGTGTTTTTTTTTAACTCTTTCTCTTGCCCAAACCCCAGAGTGACTGAAGCTTAATAATTGAGTTTTACTCTGAGTCATATCTGAGTATTTGGAAATTATAGAATCTCCCTTTCTGTTTTCTGTGTGGTTTCTAGACATGGCACAAAGCTTGTTTTCACTGTGAGGTCTGCAAGATGATGCTAACTGTCAATAATTTTGTGAGTCACCAGAAGAAGCCTTATTGTCATGCGTAAGTGTGTTTGTAGCTTTCTCCTCTCTGCTCACCCCCAGCCTTTTTTGACATCCTTTTGA
>CM053598.1:80342592-80353659 GCA_028646575.1 Pseudocheirus occidentalis
TGAGGAAAAGAATGCCTTAAAAAGTCAAATTTGCCAGATGGAAAAAGAATCTCAAAAACATTCTGAAGAGAAAAATTCCTTCAGAATTAGAGTGGAGCAAGTGGAAACTAATGACTTTATGAGAAATCAAGATACTATTAAACAGATACAAACACATGAAAAAACAGAAGGCAATGCGAAGGAAGAACTGAGTTCAAATCCTGCCTAATATACTTATTAGCTGTGTGATTCTGAGCAAGTCCCTGAGTCTTTCAGTTTTCTTAAATATAAAATGTAGTTAATAATAGGGCTATTGTGAAGAACAAGTGGGATAATCTATGTAAAAAGCTTTGTGTGAGCATGGAGACCATGCATGGAATCTGCTTCTTCTCACTGAAAGCTGAGATAATAAATACTATATAATATGAGCTATTATCATAGTATAGAATGGTAGATGGGGCACAGTTTTTTCTTATAATTCAGGACTATCCTCACCCCTGTGAAACAAGCGAGAGGGCACTAGTGGTAGGTTAATAAATGAAAAGAAATAGATTCAAGTCTTGTATACACATTACTGTGCCTTCAATGGGAACCTCATTGGTTAAATTTTGACCTCAAGTAAATCAGGAATAATCTGTTTGGTCATAGCATCAGCTGCTGTCAAAAAAAAAAAATCCCAGCCGATTATACTTTCAGCATGGTCCTTGTCTAAATGCAATGGGAAAAATTTACTTCCTAAGGCTTGCGTTATATTTTCTGGTTTTCAAAGTAATACTTTGTACTACTGCTGGTTTGATCTTTTTAACCTCAAGAGGTAGCAGGACAGTTTTTATTATATTGGTTAGAATACAAGCTGCCCCACCAAAAAGCAATCTCCCTGTAAATTTAAAAAATATATACACTGAAAGATAATTATCCAAAGTCACCTTATTTGTTAGTGACTTTCCTTGTGCTCTCATCTACCCTTTACCTGAATCCCCCACAAGAAAACAATTTTGCATGGTTTTTTTTTGTTATAATGGAATGTAAGCTCCTTACGGGCAGGGGCTTCTTTGTTTTTGTCTCTTATTCCAAGTGTCTAGCTTAATGCTTGGAATGTAGTAGGGGCTTAATCCATGCTTGCCAATAAAAAAATTGTGAAAAGGACCTTCGATCTGGAGCAAGATGATGCCCTGACCCAGGTAAAAGTCTTGGCTCCGTTGCCAACTGGCTTACATTAACCCTGGGTAAGTCACCTTGCCTATCCAGGTCTATTTCTTCACCAGTCAGTAAAATGACTATGTGATCTTTAAAGCCCATTTTCATTCTAAATCCTGTAACAGACTTAGAAGAGGCAGAGGCGTCTACTAAATTTCAATTGACTTCAGCCCTTCTCTCACTGTTGATCAGTCTCAGAACTTAAAAACACATGGGTACCAGAATCTCTGCTTCCCTCCCCACCTATTTTTCTACTTCACAGGAGCGGGGTAGGTGAGAAACAGAGATAGAAACAAGATCTGGTGATAATTTTATAATGTGGAGCAAGTGAGAATGAAGAGATGTGAACCTGGGTGACTGGAAGGATGGTGGTACCTTCTAAGTCAGCTATTCTCAAACTTTTTGGTTTCTGGACCCCTTGTCACTCTTGAAAGTTACGAAGTACCCCAAAGAACTTTTGTTTATGTGGGTTATGTCAATCAACATTTAATATATTCAAAATTAAAAGCACTAAATTTAAAAATATTTATCAATTCATTTTAAAATAACAATAATAAACCCATTACATGTTAACATAAAGTTTATAAAAATAACTATATTTTACAAAATGAAAAAAATCTGGTGAGAAGATTAGCAGTTTTACATATTTTTTTTTGCAAATCTCTCAAATGTCTGGCTTAATAGAAGGCAACTGGATTCTTCTATCTGCTTCTGCATTCAATCTGTTACAATATGTTGTTTTGGTTGAAGTAGATATAAGAAGAAAATCCAGCCTCACAAAGATATAGAATTGGGTCTGTGTTGTTATGAAAATTTTGTTTTTGTAGGACTTTCTGAAAGGGTTTTGAGGAATCTCGGGGGTCCAGAGACCACACTCTGAAAACTGCTGTTATATAATAGGTAAGTTCAGAAGAGGGTTAAGGTTTTTTGTTTTGTTTTTTTTTTGATATGTTGAGTTTGAGATGCCTATAGGACAATAGTTTCAAATGTCCAATATATGGCTGCTAATGAGAGACTGGAGCTAAAAGGAACTACAGATGGAAATATCTCTATCTATAGGTCTATCTATAGAGATGAGAGAGTTATGTTTATAGAAATTATAGTTAAACTCATGAGAATTGATAAGATGAGTGACAGGGTGAGAATGTACAGAAAGAAAGAAAAGAGCAACTAGAACTTGGAGGTAAACACAGAATCCCTTTGAACTCTTAATCTCATAATAAAGTGGTCTTATGATTTGATCACCTTCCCCTCTCTCTTCCCACTCACCATGGAGGATGTAGCATGATATATATGGTAGGGTGGGTGTGATATGGTTGAAGATTCATCCTAGGAGCCTGAGAAGGAGTAGTAGGACTAGAGGAAAGAATCAAGGAAGGAAGAAAAATGTTTATGAAAACCCAGAGAACAAAGAGACAGAACAGTCAATAGTACAATGCTATAGAGAGGTGAAGAAGGATGAGAACTGAGGGAAAAACCCCATTTAGATTGGGCAATCTAGAGATCACAGGTAACTTTGGAGTGTGCAGTTGAGTGATGAGGTTGGAAGCCAGAATGCAGAAGGTTTAGAAGAAAATGAGAAAGTGGAGGCAGCAAGTAGAGAAAGATATTTTTAGGACTTTATCTGAGAAAGAGAGGAGAGATGTAGGAAAAAAGCTAGGCAGGATGGAAGGCTTGAGTTAGAGCTTCTGAAGGATGGGGAAGACACGGCTTTGTTTATAAGCAGCAGGGAGGGAAGGAATAAATAGAGAGAGACTGAAGATTAGAAAAAGTGAGCAAATGAGAGGAAGGACAATCTAAATTGAGAGCTGGAAATAACATTAGAGTTAGTCCAATACTCCCATTTTACATATGAGGAAAATGAGTCCCAGAGGAATAATGTGACTTGTTCAAGGCCACAGAGATAAGTAAGTAGAAGAGCTGGGATTTCAACTCAGGTTGATTCTAAATTCAGTGTTCTTTCTACCACATTATAGTACATCCTTCATGGTCAGGAAGGAGAGGGAAAAGGTAATTAAATCATAGGATGACTTTGCCACCAGATTCAGAGTTGGAAGGAGCATTAGAGAGGCTAATGAGAGGTTAACTAATTTGCTCAGAGAAATAGAAGGGTTAAATAACAGCCAGAATTTGAATTTGGTCCTTCCTCTAACTCCAAATGTTCCAGCATGCACACTTCTTAAATCCTGCGGCATTAAAAGCCTCACAGAGCTCCATCCGTAGGGACTCCCTGAATCATTTTAAGAACACAGTGAATAGAGTTGACCTCAAAGCTTAGAAGAACTGTGTTTCAGTCCCATCTTTGACTCACATCAGCTGGGTTAGTTACGGTGGGCAACCTTAACAATTTAATCTCTTGATGCTCTAAGCAACTCTCTAGATTGCAGAGAACCTGTACAGATAGAAGGAGTCTTCTTCATTCAGGGATTCTCTATGGCAGTGGTGGTTCTCAACTTTTCTAATGCCATGACCCTTTAATACAGTTCCTCATGTTGTGGTGACCCCCCCCCCAACCATAAAATTATTTTTCTTGCTACTTCATAACTGTAATTTTGCTACTGTTATGAATTGTAATGTAAATATCTGATATGCAGGATGTATTTTCATTGTTACAAACTGAACATGACCCACAGGGTGAGAACCACTGCTCTATGGCAATGTAACTGTAGGTATAGTCCGCATCCCTACCCCAAGCTAACTTAACCTCTTCCTAAGTATTTATTTGCTGTCAGCATCTCCTCTGTAGCCAACACTTACAAAGTCTGTTAAGAATTTTAGAGTTGTAAGAATTTTAACTCAGGTAGGATGTTTTTACTAGAACAAAAATAATGGCTTTCATTACACAAGATCTGTACAGGTTTTCCTAATGACAAATAACAAGCGTGCTCGCAGACTGCTGGCATTTTTGTTTTTTTCCATACTTGTTTGTACTGTTCTTGGCTATTTCTGTCCTTGGCTAAATGAGGAGTGGCAGTCAAGGGAGGTGAACAACAGGGGGAAGCTAAGAGTGGAAATGCATCTGGGCAAATGTTACTTGAATCCGTGCACTTGATGCTCACAAACCTCAAAACAAAACAAAATAAAAAACCCCACGGGAGTGTTTCTATTTATATAAACATTAATAGACCTTAGTGAAAATACTTTTGAACCTCACATTTTGCCCTGGAATATTACATTTAGAGGAGTATATTTAGATTTATACCTGGAACTGTGGAATAGGCAAAGAGAAAATCTGCTTCAACTGGTATCTTGCATCCAGGATTAGCATTTGTATCATTTATAGGTCCGGAGTCCGTCTGGATCCCATCATCAAACTCAGAACCTCGGCAAGCCTGAAAACCAAAGCAGGAACCACCCAACAGAGTTTAAAATGAAAACTAGTGTGTTGGCTTCCTACCAAGTTATGGTGAGTATAGAAAATGGGAGTGTTGCAAGCTATTTCCACAAAGTCCACAGTGAGGGAACTAATGTACTCATCTCTAAAGAAAAAGAGGGAAAAGACCTCAGCTGCCTTTTAAAACCCAAACAGAGCAAATATGTGGATACATGGATATAGCCTAGTTCAAGTGTCTCTGTGGGACAGTCTTTTCTCTAACTTTGTTGACTTTGAAAAGTCATTACCTGAATGAAAAATAATTTGGGTTTCCCTAAGAGGGTCCTGCATTTATCTCCCCTAAAGTGGATAGTGAGATCTCTTATTGGGGTGACTCCATCTGTCCCATATATTAGGTCCTCTTCTCCATGGCTCAGAAGGATACAGGCAAAGCAGGCTGAGTCGCTATGGTCCTCTTGAGAAACTGTAATTAAGAAGTGATTTACAATGAGAAGATGAGAGAGCATTCAGGCCGTCTGTTCTTCCCTCCCCAGCCACTAATTTCTCTGCACAATTAACATTTCCTCAAATCTGATATTTATTTTTGAGTGGGTGGGAAAGGGTACGTGGGTAGCCTCAGTGAAAAGTGTTGGAATATGGGGATAGTTGGGTTTTTTTCATTCTCATTCTCTTTTCCCTATCAGGTTCTACCAGGAAACACCACAAACTGTCTGACAAGTGATGTGGGTATAGACAAAAGGGGCAGAGCTTTTTCCATTATAATTACCTGATAAGTTCTTTTATGGCTAGAGGAAATAGGGGGGGGCGGGAGGAGGTGGTAGTGTTGGTAGTGATATATGACAGCACTCAGAATATTTTTTTTCTAATATAGATTTAAGAAGAGATAAAGTAAGACAAGTTAAGTCAATTCAGTGACATCTTGCCCTCATTGCTACCACCACTTCAGTCAAAGATAATAGGAAAACCACTGTCAATCTAATAGGCCGGTAAGAGAGAACTCTATGACTATTACCTATTCTAGTTTTCTCAGGGGTGCGTCAAGTGTCATAAGGAAAACCATTCTGAACACAACACTGGTCTGAAAAAATAACAAATTTTTCTCCTTTAATGTGACTTCACTAAAACTTCAATGCGATCTGTCATCTCATCCATCATAACCTAGGGAGGGCTGTTGGCTTCTCCAACAGCTACAGAAACATTAGCAGTGACTTTGCTCTTGTTGTTTTCAGTCATGTTCAACTCTCTGTCACCCCATTTGGGTTGTTTTTTTTTTTTGGCAAAGATACTGGAGTGATTTCCTTCTCCAGCTCATTTTACAGATGAAGAAACTGAGGCAAACAGGGTCAAGTGACATGTCCAGGGTCACACATCTTGTAAGTGTCTGAGGCCAAATTTGAACTCATGAAGATAATAAGTCTTTCTGACTCTAGGCCTGGAATTCTCTAGCTACTGACCCACTTAGCTGTCCCAGTGACTTCCCTACTAGTCCATGTTTAAGTTGTTTGATAATCAAAGAAATTCTATGTGATTGCTGCAAGGTAAAAAGAAGGTTAATCCCTCTCACTCGAAGGCTTCCAATGAAGGTCTTTAATCCTTTCCCCAAGTCTATCAAAGACATTTTCTTGACTTTTTCCATATCCCTAAATTTCTCTCAAAGTGGTCATTCTAAAATGCAGTGAATTTGCTTACGTCTGACTTTTAGTCTATCTTATTATTTTATAGCCGTCCCCTAGTCCTTTTCAAGAGTCCCGGAAGAGGCAGAAGTGCCTCGTGCATTTATTCAGTGGTCACACAGCTGGTGTTTGAGGTGAGATACAAATGCAGGTATTGCTGATTCTAAGTTCAGCACTATCATACTACCAGTAGGCTAAACGCTGGTCAGACAAGGCAACCTTGTAGGAGGGAAAGGTCTGTAGTGCATCACTCTCTCTGCTTGGCTACGAGGTCTTTTTAAAAAACTTTGTTAAATATTTCCCAATGTCATCTTTAAAAATTTCTAACATTCATCTTTTAAAATTTTGAGCTCCAAATTCTCTCCCACTCCTCCCCCATCCATTGAGAATGGAAGCAACATATCATCAATTATACATGTGAAGTCATCCAGAACACATTTCCATAACTGCCCTTATGCAAACACACACACGCACACACACACACACACACACACACACAGAGTTCATGCTCTGTACCATTCACTTGCATTAACACTGGCTCACTGGAGAAAAAGACACATGGGCTCACCTTGTTTGAGTAGATTCTGCATGTCAGAACAAGAACGGTTGTTATAGACTGTCACGTCAAAGCCTAAGCTTTTGAAGCATTTGTATAGCCCTTCAGCATCTTTATCTGTGCCATTCCTTGTACCCATGCCTGGAGTGGGAGTGGAATAATCAATAAATTAGTTAGCCAACAAATCAATCAACAAACATTTTCCCAGGAGTCTGAAGTTTGGCAGGCATATGAAAACAAGCTAGAGGCCAGTGAACACTTAATACCATTCATTCTTTAATTTAATTTCCTCCCTTGGTGCCTTGAAGGGCCAAACTTTAAAAAAACAAGCAAAATAAAAACCAAACCTGCATGGATCAAAGCACTTTCAAACCAACCAAGGAGAGAACCCTTTGAATCAACATTCTGGTAAAAACTGAGCATTTCCATAATAAAAACCTACTTGTATGGGCCTTCTGAACCATCCCACATAGGCCATCAGAGGGGTTTTTGTTATCAAGCTGGAATATCTTGATTGTTGGGTATCTTAATCTCTCCCTTATATAATAGTTAACTTCTAAGTGTTACCTAAGTATCTGACTTGAGGGTTAGAAGATGTGGACTGAAGATCTCATTCCATCATCTACTAGCTATATAATCTTGGGCAAACTATTGAACCTGCTTTTCCATCTACAAAATGGACACAATGTCCATTGTCACATGTGCACAATGTAACTTCCTGGATTATTTTGTAGACCAAAGGAGATAATCTATGCAAAGCACTTTAGAAGTCTTGGGTACTCTATGTCAGCTGTTGGCTATTAGGGTAGGACCACAAGCTAGAACTTACTGTTTATTAGTTCTCTTCAGAGAGCTCCTGCATCCAGGTTCAATCAACAGAGACCATCTGGGTCAAGGGTAGGGAACACTGTGGCCTTGAGGCCACATGTGGCTTTCTAGGTCTTCCAGTCAGTCAAAGAGCTGCACTTGAGGACCTAGAGGGTCACATGTGGCCTTGAGGCCTACGTCCCCCACCTCTGATCCAGGTCAATGCCCTCATGGTACAGATGAGGAAACTGAGCCCCAGAAGAGTTAAGAGACTTGCCTAGGGACATAAAGATATCATATCTGAACTGGAATTTGAACTCAGATGTAATAATGTTTATAAGGATGATGATGATGATAATGATGATGATGATGATGATGATGATAGCATTTCCATAGTGGTTTAATGTTTGCAAAGTGCTTTACAAATATTAACCCAAGGGGCAGCTAGGCAGCATGGTGAACAGAGCACCAGTCCTGGAGTAAGGAGGAACTCAGGTCAAATTCCACTTCAGACACACAACACTTACTAGCTGTATGACCTTGAGCAAGTCACTTAACCCTGACTGCCTTGCCTCCCTTCTCCAGAAAACCTCCCCCCAAAGTCAAATGTTAACTCATTTGACATTCCCATTACTATTTAAGTCTTTTGCAGTTTAGATATTCCCAGTCTCTTTATTCAGTCTTCATATGGCTTTGATTTCAAGTAGGACTTACGAGTTATATCATCAAAATGCTTGTTATTTATTATGATGCATTTGCCAACCTTCTTGTAATTCATATTATATTGGAATTTGGGCACAACTACTCGCTTATGGTCATACAGGGATTGGTTTGACTTCTCGGGCACATTTTTCTTTTTCCTAGGGAAAAAAAACAAGAACAAAAAGCCAATTAGAGGCCATAAAAGGAAAAAAGTGTGACCTCTGTAGCTCCCTTCTTTACTGTCTGCCTGTACGAAGGACTTTTAGCCCACCAACATGTCTGTGTGCAGCAAAATTAATGCAAGTCTGAAGATGGTTGCACCACCTGATACTCAACAAGCATTTCCTAAGGGTCAGGTATTGTGTTAAATTCTGAGGAGACAAAGAAAGGCACAAGATAGTCCCTGATCTCAAGGAGCGCACTGTTTCATGGTTCATTCTCGGTTCTGTATCCTTCACATCTAGTACAGTGCCTAGAAAAGAGAACGAGCTTAATAGCTGTTGATTGATGCCTAATTAACATATTAAAAGGACAAAAGATATTACAAATAAAATAAGGGCAGGTTCCCAACCCCAGAATGCTATCTGGTTCTATAAACATTCAAAAACACAGAATAGTCACAGATGCATGAGAAATCTTACCTCATTCTCTAGTATTTGATACTATGGATCAGCCCTTCCTCATGGATAAACTTTTTCCATGGCTTCTATGAAACTGCTCTCTCCTCATCCTCTTGCCAGTTTAACTTCTCCTCATTCTCTTCACTGATTCCTTTATCCTTCTCCCACCCCCTTCCTACAATCATCAACCAAGAGCATTCCCTAAGTCCATGTGCTAGGCCTTCTGCTCTTCTCTTTCTATGCTTTTCCACACAGTGGACTTACCCGTCCCCTTGGTTCAGTTGTCATCATCTCATACAGACAACTCTCAAATCTGCCTAAATAGGTTCAATGTTTCCCTATAGCACCAGCCCCCATTCTAACTGCCAACTCAACATTTCTACCTGGATTTCTACAGTACCTCAAACCCATCATTTTACTTCATAAACCCATGACATCCTTCCTTATAATTTCCTTATTTCTGTTGATGGCACGCAGTCACCCAAATCTGAAACCTTAAGAGTCAGTCCTCATAATACAGACTCCTCTTCCCTCCCCTCATTTATAATGGGTTGCCAAGTCTTTTAGATTCTATCTAAAATCCACTCTCCCTTCCCCACTCTCATGGCTACTATCTTAGTTCAGGCCCTCATCGCTTCTTAGTTATTAAACTACTCTCCTGGCTTCAGGGATCTCCGTCTTCCTGGTCATTCTTTCTATAAATGCCAAAATTGTCTTCCTAATGCACAGGTTCTAACCATGTTATTCTCCTGCTCTAGGATAAAATGCTGATTTCTTAACCTGGGATTTAAATCCTTCTACAACTTGGTTTCAACCTACCTTTCCAGGCTTACTGACCCTTCCTGAATTCTATGTTCTTGTGTTTTTTTTTGTTTTTTTTTTGCTTTTTGGAGGGCAGGTTGGGGTTAAGCGACTTGCCCAAGGTCACATGGCTAGTTTTTCGTGTTAAGTGTCTGAGGCCGGATTTGAACTCAGGTACTCCTGACTCCAGGGCCGGTGCTCTATTCACTGCGCCACCTAGCCGCCCCTGTTCTTGTGTTCTGTTAGCCACTTAATCTCAATCTTTCTTCTTTCCAAGGAATCACAAATGCTTTATACTCATCTATATGTGTTAATTTTTTCATCTTTAGGCTGAGATTCCCATAAGGTGAAAATTATTTCTCCTTTGCCCCTCTTACACTCACCTTGGATTACACTCAGTTTTGTTCACATCAGGTCCTATTTAAGCTCTGTGAGGACAGAAACTGTATTGTTTCTTACCTTTATATATGCCCTGCACGTCTTATGTGTTTAGTGACATTTTAAAGTTGAATTAAAGTTTATGATAGAAACATCAAATGTTAGAACTGGAAGGGACCTTACAGGGTATGTAGTCCACTTATTTTACAGATAAGAAAGGAGAAGGAAAGCAACGTTGAAATGCTTCCAAACTTGGATCAACACAAAGACAGCTAATGACTTTAGAAGAGTGTTAATAAAGCATGCTTCCTGCCTTGGTCTAGAAGTACAGGTTAAGACAGACCTCATTAGAAATGGCCAATATGTTGATCTATTTACCTTTACTGGGAGGAGGACAAGTTAGTGGGTAGTGACAGAAATATACACAGAATAAAAGGAAACTAAACCTTCTGCCCCAAATCTCATCATTGATTAAGTATTCTGACTCTCAGGCCAGTGGTTTTTCCATATACATTGGCATTTATGATTTGTTATATGAAAGTAGATAAATATTGATGTATTTTACCCAAAGATATGTTTGAATTGCAGAGGACCCAAATGACCATGAAATTATAGCATCTGGCCACATAACTAACTCCGTTACTGATTTTTTTTCCGTTTTGCTTTTGGTTTAGATTTGTGATTTCACTGGTGTAAGGAACTTATTCTACCAAATAAAACAAAGTTGTCTGGGGCAGTGGTGTCAAACTCAAACAGAAATGGGGACCACTAGTCCATACATAAGGATCCCAATGGGCCACATATCGACTTACTTTTAAAATGTAATGTTATTTATGTTTTACTGCATTATTTATTTGTTTTTGTTAAATATTTTCCAAATCCATTTCTTTTTTTGCTCTTTTGGAGAGGGGAATGCAAGGCAGTTAGGTGGAGTTAACTGACTTGCCCAAGGTCACATGGCTAGTAAGTGTCAAGTGTGTGAAGCCATTTTTGAGCTCAAGTCCTCTTGACTGCTTGGCC
>CM053598.1:80353759-80392730 GCA_028646575.1 Pseudocheirus occidentalis
ATTTGAGCCTCACAAAGAAGTATGAGGAAAATAATAACTATTCATTTTTATATAGTGTTTTCAGACCAATCCTGTGAGGTGGGCAGGGTATTTTAGAGATGGGCGAATTGAAACTCAGGGTGTTTTATGTAGTTATGTAGTTTACCCAGAGCTAGCAAGTGATGCTGCCAGGACCAGACCCAGATCTTTTGACCCCAGGCCATATTTCCTCCCTATTATATCTTGTCATATAAAATGTGTCATTTTATACAGGTGATTTGATCTCGACAATTTTTGTCCTTTGTATATTTAATTCTGTCAATTTTGACTACTCCTTAACATTTCAGACCTGACCAAACACTGTATAGCTATTGTTCAAGGTCTAGCTTAGTTACATTCTGAGATGCCTGACAATAGGATGGCTGTAGGTCAAAGAAGCTTTTGGTAGCAGCAACTGTTAAAAGATATTCTATCAAGTTATAAGGGGACTGTAATCTGTATCAGTGAAGTCAGGATCCACCTGTCCCAATGAGATTTCCATCCTTAAAAGTACCAGGAATCTCAGAATCTTATACTCCCATCACTACTCTGGGACCAAGCCATAGACTGAATTTAGTTTCAATTCAATAAACCTTTATTAAGTCTTCATTATACATGAGGCATTGTGTATGGGGACTGGTTGAATTAGGCTTGCAACCCTCTCTTAGATTTCTCTTTAAAAAAAATTATTCATTGCTTGTGGCATAGTGGTTAGGGCCAGCCTCAGAGCCAGCCATTCTTGATCTCAGGGTCAAGTCTCCTCTGTCATATATACTGGCTATCTGTTTGTGAGGACACTTACTCTCTAAGTGCTTTAGGCAAACATCTTAAAGAGAATAAATTGCAAAGAAGAAGCTTTCTATACCAATGAAATCACAGGCTGAATCCCTTATCTTCAACAAGACTTGACTGTTTTCGTATGATTGCATTCATTCTTATGGGATGTCACACATTTTCTTAAAAAACAAAACAATGCAGATAAGCAAAAAAAAAGGGACACGTTCTCCTTATTAAACCAATTCATTTGCACATCTAGGCTACTTTTTCCTATTGTTTCTTTCCTATGTCACGTGTTAGGATACTTGGGGGTTTCATCACATTGTTTTCTTCACCTAATGTTAAAAAGGACAGTCAGGATTACAAGCTCAGCAACCAGAGGTGCTCACAGCAGTCAAGAATATTCAACTCTTCAACTCAAGCTTCCATCTTGATGTTGGCCAAAGTCCTAAGGACACCAGGAGCATCAAAATGGGGATTGTGTGGCCATGGGCCAGGGCAAAGGGGAGCAGAGGCAAGAATGTATTTCCTTGTTGCTCACTCAATAAATTTTCAATGACCTTCACTCGTTTTTCCTTAATGGTTCCTGTTGCTGTCTGTTCCTTATAGTTATGATATACTGAAAGAGTCTCAGTCTGGAATACAGGGTGAGTCCAAAGTCTAATTCTGGCTGTGCCCATTCACTTTACTTCTGAGATACAGGACAATCATTCTATCTCTGAGTCTCTTAGTTTGGACTTTTGCCAGAGTTCCATCAAGTACTAACATTTCATACTTTCTAACTGATAAGTGGTCAAAGGACATGAAGTCAGTTTTCAAAGGAAGTAGTTCAAACTATCAATAACCATATTTAAAAGACAGTCTCCTCAAACAGTAGGAAAATGCAAATTAAACCAACTCAGAGGTTATACCTCTCATGCCCATCAGAGTAGCAAGCTGACAAAAGGAAGAAAGATAATTATTGAAGGAGCTGTGGGGAAGTGGGCACATTGAGGCTTTGTTAGAAGAGTTCTGAACTGGTACACTCATTCTGGAAAGAATTAGTCTCCAAAATGACCAAATTGTATACCCTTTGACTCAGCAATACTAGGTCTGTATAACTCAAAAAAATCAAAGAAAGAGAGGAAAAAGGATACACAAACTAAAATATGTATAGTAGTTTTTTCCCCCCTTGTGGCAAAGAAATGGAAACTAAGAGCTAGCCCATCAATCAGGGAACAGCTGAACAAATTATGATATATGAATATAACTTGTACGAATGCGCTGATACAGAGTGAAGTGAGGAGACCCAGGAGAACAATCTGTAACAATAACAAAGACAAATAACTTGGAAATACTCAAGAATTCTGATGAATGCATCTTGATTCCAGAGAACCCATGATAAAGCATGTCTCACCTCCTGATAGGTGAAGATTAAGTCATATATATTTGTTTAATGGGGGTTTATTTTTCTGTTTTTTTCCCCACTAGGTAGGGAGGGGAGAAGGAAGAAAGGTGGGAGGGAAGAAAAATGAAGGTTTTTTATTGAAAAAAATTTTAATAAAAAATTATAATATATAATCTGTCCTGAACCACTTAGCAAAGATATTTTGATCCATCTGTTATCTCATTGATGTGAATATTTTCTTGGAAATGATGCAAATTACATCCTATCCATGGTTTGTCATTCTGGGGAACATGCATCTACAATCTCCCCAAAATCTTCCTCAGGGGTTCACCCAAGGTCTCCCACTGCATTCTGGACCATCTCAAGTCATCTTGATCTGTATCTTGCCACTGGGCCCAGATGGCTCTGGAGCATAAAGTGAGGCTGGTGACTTGGAACCATCCTCCCTCACTTAAATCCAATTCACTTGAAAGTCATGGCATCACCTCTTGTGTCACGGTTCTCTTCAAGAAAGGACAAATACCACCAACAATAATGTACTAAGGACCTCATTCTGGATGGTGGGGAAGCCAGTTCATTATCAATCACCTGCTGAAGATTTCTTTCTGAATATCTCGTTAGCATCTCAAACTCAGTATCTCTAATACCGAACTCATCATCTTCCCCTGAGAACCTGATCATTTTCTCAAATTTTCTATTTCTGTGGAGTTACCTGGTGAACCAGGTCTGTAACCTCACAGTCATCCTGGATTCCCTCCTCTTCTTCAACATCCCTTCCCCCCCAGATATGGGTTATTCAACTACTGGCCATGTTTTGTCATTTCAGCCTCCAAAATCTCGTATCTATGCTCTTCTTTCCATTCATGTAACCACCATACTATTTTAGAAACTTACTAGGAGTACAAAAATAGTCTCCTGATTCAACTCCTTATTTCTATTTTCTGCCCTCACTAATCCATCCCCCCATACAGCTGCCAAAACAAAATCTTCCTAAGGCACAGGTCTGACCATATCACTTCCTCCTTGAAAGCCACCAGGGGTTTTCCCCTGAGTTCATCAGATAAAATAATAACAACAATAATTGTAGTCAAGACTTTTGTAGCATGTTAAGCAAAGTGTATTATGTAAGAGGTGATATTATGGTATATTGTTTTGCTCCCACAAAAGTTATTGGAAGATAATCAATGGGGAAGAGTGGGGAAGCTCACCTATCTTATTTTATTAAGACCACCACCTTCCTGGAACTATGACAATGGCCAGAGGGAACTAGAAAGATGGATTGTGGTAAACAGCTCCAACCTTAGAGGTCACCCTCCCCCCCCCCATCACAAGTATCCTCACTACACCTGTATAATCTGTATATAATCTGCACATATAGAAGGAATATAGGGAAACAAAGTGAAGGATTTGACTAAGCCTCAATCTACCAGGAAGGACAGAATTGTAGAACTTTACTGCTGCTTCTTTATTAGGGAGGGTGTATTCCTAGTGAGCACCACACCCGCTTCCTTGGGGTTTGCTGTTTTAAGAGGTGAAGATTAAGACATATATATTTTTTTAATGGGGGTTTATTTTTCTATTTTTTTCCCCAGTAGGTAGGGAAGGGAAAAGGAAGAAAGGTGGGAGGGAAGAAAAATGAATGTTTTTATTGAAAAAAATTTTAATAAAAAATTATAATATATAATCTGTCCTGGACCACTTAGCAAAGATATTTTGATCCATCTGTTATCTCATTGATGTGACTATCAAGTGGACTTTCCTAAGGGCCCCCAGGGAAGCAATAGACAATAGCTTGTCTGGGCTAACTCCCTGACCCTGCCTGGGAAGTCCTGTGATCTCCATAAGCATGTTTCTCACAATTATAGACTCATTTGATCCTCAATTTCATTTTATCCTATCCTGTGAGATAAGTGCTATTATCATTTCCATTTTACAGATGAAGAAAGTGTGGCTGATCTATCAGAGGTTAGTGCAGAATCTCACAACTACTAAGTGTATGAAACACGATTTGAACTCAGGCCTTCCTGATATGAAGTCTGGCCTTCTATTAGCCTGGCTTTTAAGGCCCTACATAATCTGGCTCCCAACTATCTTTCCAGCCTTAGCTTACACTATCTCCCTTCATGAACTACATCCCAGTCAAATTAGCCCATTAGCTGTTCTATGAATGGGAGACACCATCTTTTACTTCTGGGCAGCAAATGCATCCCACTCCCCCAAAACAACACATACTATACTTCCTTCAAGGCTCAGCTTAGGTACCATTTTCTTCATGAAGTCTTCCCGGATCTCTCCAGTTTTGAGTCTTTAGTCCTCCCTTATACTTATTTGTGTTCACATTGTGTGCCTCTGCTAAAATGTAAGTTCCTTGAGGGCAGGAGCTGTTTCATTTCGTCTTTGTAAAGCCCATCCCCTAACACAATGCCTCATACACAGTAGGTACTTAAAATCGACTGTTGTTGAGCTGGACTCAATGGAAACCATTTTGTTCACTAAACAGGGTTCTAAGACATCAAATATGACTTTCTAGGGCACACAACAGGGCCCCTGTGGTTGTTCCCAGATCCCCCTAAAAAGCAGCTGCCTAAATTTTATAACCCTAATGTGGTGCGTGGAAGGTTATAACTTATGCAATAAACTCATGACAACCATAGCATTTTATAGAGCCCTAAGAAAAAGAAGAATCTCTGCATGTTTAGATGAGAAAGAAGCCTATGGTCACCCTTTGTATCATCAATGATGTTTTAAAGCAACTGCATGAGGCATCTGAATAACGCTTGATCTTTGATTAAAAGGAAGCTGCCATTAGTACCCACTGAACTTCAATTTAAACAAAACCTAAAAGTATCTGTCATTGGAACAACATGCTCAGACACGATTAACATGAAAAAGAAAAGGCTGTGCTTTTTATTAGAACACTTATTTAATCAAGTGGCCAGAAATAAATATAATGGGGAAAGAATACAGATACTATTTAAGGAAATAGCTTAAGAAAAAGTTTCCACTATTACGAAAAGGGTGTGTGGTTGTTTTGTTTTGTTTTAAGGATGAAATATAATGCTCTTCCCCAGGTAAGTTTCAAAAGACAGATAAAGGGAACTATCCTGCCCCCAAACAAAACTCCTACTCTTTATACACGAACCTAATATGTTTCCTCATTCCAGAACTAAAAGTCAAAGACCTTCCATAAAGTCAAATGACATCTCAATTGACCATCATTTCCCCAAATCCACCCAGTGTGGGCTGGGAGAGAGCAGTAGTCAGAATTTATTTGCTTAGGCCTTCCTAGATCAATTCTTTTCTAAGAAGAAAAGTTCTTAGGGAAAATGCCATTTATAACTGGGAGAGGAAATCCTGAAGCCAAGCTTCACAGAAGTAGTCAGAGAGAATGGAATGGAAAAGCACAGATTAAATACTATGTGCCAAATACTAGGAGATTCAAACAGAAAATTGAGACACATTCCCTCCTCTCAAGGAGCTGACATTCTAATTGGAGGAGACAAGACATAAAAGAAAGGTTTGTTTTCCGGGTTTAATTTATAGCCGATGGCTCAGAGCATTCTGGGGAGTAATGACAGAGATGGCAGAGTTTTGTTCGGCAAACACTGGATTAGGATTAAGAAAACCTGAGATCTAGCTCTACCAAGGTCAACGTGACCTTGGATTTCAGTTCCCCTCTCTTTGCTGCAGTTTCCTCATCTGTGAAAGAAGAGAGTTGGACAAAATGATCTCCAACCCTCCAACCACTAACATTGTTCTCTGAGCACTCTCTGAGACAAATATCATGAAACAAGTTGAGGCAAAAGGAAAAAAATCTCCAAGGGGAAAGATTTGACGTGCTAAATCAAGTCCCACTCCACAAAGATGCATTCCATCAGACTCAAAGTCCAGACAATTTAACTGTCTTAACATTAAAATCATCGGAGAGGCAGCATGGAATAATAAAGAAATGGATAGCTGACCTTAGAATCAGGAAAACCTGGATTCAAATTCCACCTCTGATACATGTTGGCTGTGTGATCTTGGGCAAATAACCTAAACTCTCAGTGCTCTAGTCAATCTTTAAGACTTTAAGTTGCAGAGGAGATGCTGACCTGCATTGATAAAGAAAATTTCCTCATTTCAGAGCTCCCTATACTAATAAAATCACAGATCTGGTTCCTATTCCTATTCAAACCACTGGATTATAGTCATGGAACCCCAGGGTTGGATGGGACCTTCAAGGGTACTTGGTTCAATCACTTACTTCTCTGTATGTACTCTCTGTACAAACCAGACTGGCTTGGAATAGATGGTCTCTAATGTTCCTTCTGGCTCTAAAATCTAGGATTCTGTGGATGGTTCCCTGAATTCAACATGCCATTTCCCAAAGATCCCAACTGATTTTCTTTTGTACTGATTTCTAGTCCCTTCACCACCCTCTGGCTGCATTCTGTCTTGTCAAAGTTGTCCTTAAAACCCAAGGCCCAGAACTAAATACAATACTCCAGATGTATCTAACTAGAACACAGTTCCATAATTAGTTCCTTTGTTCTGGACATAATGCTTCTAAGATCCTAAGATCTCATTAGTTATTTTTTTTTAAGTCAGCATCTCACTCTGTTGGCTCACACTGAGTTAGTGGTCTAATAAGACCACTAGAACTTTTCACACAAATTATTGTCTAGTCATGCCTCCCTCTCATCCTATACTCATACAATTTGTTTTTTGAGCCCAAGTATGGGAATTTATTATTATTATTATTAAATTTTATCTTATTAGAGTTGGTCTATTAGTCTAGTCTCTCAAAGTCCCAGCTCTAGAAGCCATGAGCAATGTAATTTTGGGCAAGTTACTTAATATCTCTAAATACTAGTTTCCTCACCTTTAAAATGGCTAAAGTATTGTTTTTACTATCTCATCACAGAATTACGAAGAGGCAGTATGGTATAATGAAAATAGGGCCAGATTTGAAGTTTGGAAACCTGGGTTTGAATTCTTGCTCTGCTACTTACTACCCATGTGAATGGGCAAAGAATTTTAGACCTCCCTGGGTTAGACTGGTCAGTGGTGTCCAACTCAAATGGAAATGGGAATTATGCATAAGGATCCTTGTTGGCCACACACTGAATTCATTTTAAAATATAGTATTATCCATGTTTTATTGTCTTTATTTGGTTAAATATTTCCCTATCATATTTTGATGTGCACACTATTGTGGACCACATGTTTGACACCTCTAGACATCTATGAAGAACCTTCCAGCTCCAAATCTATTACCATGTGCTTTATAAACTATTAAACATAAAAATAGGAGTAATTATTATTATTGGATACATATTCTTTCATTATAAATCATACCTCCTTAGCTTGAGGTCTTGGACAGATTTATTTAAGAATCCTCTAGCCTTCAGCCAAGTCACTGGTAAAAGCAATAAAAAGACTTGTCTAAAAACAGATCCATGGGACATTCCAACAGAGATCTCTCTTGAGATGTGATTCCACTCACTGGTATTCTTTGGGTCAGGTCATTTCAACTGGTTCCAAATTCACTATAAATTTTAAGTTCCCTGAGGGGAGAGGTAGGGCATTTGATGAAATCCTGTTGACTGACAACAGATCCCATTCTGGAGGCCTTGGTTCCATATAAGTGGAATGAGTTTAGGTATTTTAACACAAAACTTGATAGAATATAATCCTACCTTTTACTAGGGGGTAGTGTCATGTAGCTGTCTATCTATTCCACTGAACTTTTTGTGTGCCTAGAAACAATTTCTGGGGAGAAATGCCCACTGGATACCACCAATGCACTGACCTGTCCCCTATTGACTTGGGCCAGGTTCATTCAGCACACTGAGCAGGGCTTGACAGCCTGTGATGAACATGGATGGAACTATACGGAAGGGCTGTTTATTGAGCCTAAATTCAAGGAAAAAAAAAGCTAACCTTATACTTTTTCTTTATGGCATCGAGTTCATTTTAGAAAGAAAAAAAGGAATCTTTTTATAATTATTCCTGGTACACTTAGTGTTTCTGGCCTTGGAAACATGTTTAAGGATTGGTCCAAACATGATCCAAGATGACCCAACTTGAAATGATGCAATATGATGGATTTATAGCACAGGACCACTCCTTGTCTTTTTGATGCTTGGGTTGGCCCAAATGCAGGTACTGGTTCAACATGCTTTGGATCGGCCCAGGCCAGCCTTGTAAACTTTTCCTAAGCATAAGTCCTTAAATGAGGCAGACTCTTATCTCAAAGACATTTTCCTTTCTAAGGTGTGTATTACCATAATTAGGCAAGGCAAGTGCTATTCAGTAAAGAAAGATAGCAGCAACATCACTGTCAAGCTGCCAGGTTATAAAAGGAGGGTTAGCCCAGGTTTCTGGGCCAATATTCATAACCTAGGCCACTGCAGAACCGACTACATTGAGAGGAAATGAAAACAAGGGGCATCAATGCAGCTCTGGAGAGCCTGGTTACCCAGGTGGTTTTCTCTGTTGTGTGGTATGTTGATGTCTGCCTTCCCTCATGTAGTGTTCTTTGCCACTCCCCGCCCCCCCACCCCCCCGCCATTTCAGGCACTAGTCTGCACAATGCAGGCTGCTGGATTTCTTAAGGCACGACATATAATAAAATATTGGACAGTGACGATGCTGTCACAAGATCAGTGACAGTTGCAGCCTTGACACCCCTTTGGAGCCCTTCCCCTGTCTTGCTTGTGAGCGTCATCCAGAGGCTTGACAATCAATAGATCAGGGAATTCTGACAGTGAATTACATCAAATCATTGTCTCTTCAATCTAGAAGGCTCTTTAAAGATAATATTGTTTAATTTTGCTGTTAGCTGCAGCAATATTAGATAAGACCTGATATATAAAGATTAAGCCTAACTAGGAAAAGCTGGGGGGGAAAAATTATTAGGAAGCTACTTTATCAGAAAAATAATTGACTTCTTTTATTTAGTAGACATTAGGGCTCTTTCTCTTTTGAATTTTTTTCTTAAAATACAACTACTTAGAAGCATTGTTTGTGCTGATCAGTTTCCCCCCCTTTCTCCCTATTTAATCTTCTACTTTCATTTAATCCAATTAATAGGGCACCTCTAAGGTAAAGAATTTTAAAAACAGGTGTCAGCTCATCATTTACATAATATCTTGGCAGCTTAGGCAGAGTGTCAATGTTTGTTTGCCTGTGGGAGGTAGAGAGGTAAGGCTGAGTTGGAGGAAAGGGACATTTTACCAAAACAGAAACCTAATTAGTGGTGAAAAACAAAAATAAAATATCCTGGTCTCTACCACTGTTTATTTGATAGTCTTCCATATAATCTCAGGGGATGCCCATTCTCCATCACCTTCCTTTTATTCTGCTTTCTTTTTCCTCCCCTACCTTTCCATCTTAATAACCAATATTTGAGTGGCAGGATGGTACAGGGATAATGGCATTGGACTGGGAATTTGGAGATGTGGGTTCTAGTCACTAACCAGAGGAGAAACTTGACTCATTTTATTTTTCTGGGTCTTTATTTCCTTCTCTATAAAGAGAAGGAGTCTGACTAGAAGAATTCTGTGTCTTCTGGTTGTTGCAAAAAATGGTACTTAATTTAAAAATCCAATAAACTAGCATTTACAGAGCACTTTAATGTTTTCAAAGTACCTTTACAGATGTCATCTCATTTTATTTTTCACAACAACCCTGTGTTGTAGGTGCTATTATAATCCCCATTTTACAGATGGGGAAACCAAGGTATCAAAGTCTTCATTCTATTCTGTCCTCAGGGTCTCTTCTCTTAATTTATAATTCCTTATAAGCAAAAACAGTCCAAAATTAAGGGGACTTGTGGCATCATTCCAATTTGTGCTGTTTTCTTTATGAAGTAATTCCTATTGGATGAATCCTGATCAGTTTTCCTCATGTATGTCCCTCCCCTAATGGCTGTATTGGAGGTGTTTTCTTCTTCTCCTTCCAAACTATTTCACTGGGTCATTTTATTAGCCCCCATGGCTTTAACTATGATCTCCATAAAGATGATTCCCAAGTTTTTTTGTCCAGCCCTAACCACTCTCCTGACTTCCTGTCTCATATCTCCTACTGGACTTAAAAATTATTTAATATTTTAGTTCTCCCCAATTACATATAAATTTTAAACATTCACTTTTAAAAATTTTGAGTTCCAAATTCTCTCCCTCCCTCCCTTGTTTCCCTTTCCCCCTCACTGAGGAGGCAAACAATTTGATATAGGTTATATACGTGCAGTCATGCGAAAATATATTTCCATATTAGTCATGCTGTAAAAGAAAACACAGAGCAAAAAAATACAAGAAAAATAATGTTTAAAAAAGTATGTTTCGATTGGCATTCAGATTCCATTACTTCTTTTCTCTGGAGATAGACAGCATTTTTCATTATAATCTTTCAGAATTGTCTTGGATCAATGTATTGCTAAGAACAGCTAAGTCATTCACAGCTGATTATCCTATAATATTACTGTTACTCTGTACAATGTTCTCCTGGTTTTACTCATTTCACTTTGCATCAGTTCATGCAATTTTTTTTGAGAGCATCCAGTTCATCAAAAGTATGTCATCACAATCATCAGTTTGTTCAACCATTCACCAACTGATGGGCAGCCCCTCAACTTCCAATTATTCGCCACCACAAGAGCTGCTATAAATATTTTTGTATATATAGGTCCTTTCCCCCCCCTCTTTTTTTTTTTGCTTTTTGGAGGGAGGAAGGCAGGAAAATTGGGGTTAAGTGACTTGCCCAAGGTCACATGGCTAGTAAGTGTTAAGTGTCTGAGGTCAGTGTTGAACTCTGGGCTTCCTGACTCCAGGGCCGATGCTCTATTCACTGTACCACCTAGCCGCCCCTTTCCCCCTCTTTAAAAAAAAAATCTCTTTGGTATACAGATCTAGTGTCTAGCTGATTTATAATCCTTTGGGCATAGTTCCAAATTGCTCTCCTGAATGGCTGGATCAGTTCACAACTCTACCAACAGCATATTAGTATCTCAGTTTTCCCATGTCCCCTCTGACATTTGTTATTTTCCTTTTCTGCCATATTAGCCCATCTGACAGGTGTGAAGTGGTATCTCAAAGTTGTTTTAATTTACATTTCTTTAATCAATAGTGGCATAGCGCATTTTTTCAAATGACTAAAGAGATCCCTTTGCTTGCTTTGTCTGAAAACTACCTGATCATATCCTTTGACCACTTATCAATTGGGGAATGGCTTTTTTTTTCATTAAATAAATTTGACTCAGTTCTCTATATATTTGAGAAATGAGGCCTTTATAAGAGAAATTGCTGTCACTTTTTCTTCACTTATCATTACTAACTGTATTTCCCTCCATTCTATCCCCCCATTTATCCTACTCTCTCTTTACTTTCACCATGCTCATCCTCCAAAATATTTTGCTTCTGACTACTGCCTCCCCCAATCCATACTCCTTTATATCAGCCTTCCCACACCAATCTCCTTCTTCTCCAACTTTTTCATAGAGTAAGGGACATTTCTATGCCCAACAGACTATATATTGTGCTATTTCCTCTTTTAGTCAATTCTGATGAGAGCCAAGTTCCCTCTCATTTACTCTTACCCCTTCCTCTACCTGTTCTCTCCCATTTCCCCATTTTACCCTCCACTGTGAAAGCTCCACTATAAAAGCCTCTCACACAAGATAATTTACCCCCATTCTTCCTTTCTCTTTTTCTTCTTTCTCACCCCTTACTTTTATTTTTTTAGATAACCATCCCATCATATTCAACTCATGCCCATTCCCCCTCTATGTATATGGCTTTTAACTGCCCTAATAATGAGAAAATTCTTAGGAGTTACAAGTATCATCTTCCCATGTAGGAATGTAAATTGTTTAACCTTATTGAATACCCTAAGATTTCTTTTTCCTGTTTACCTTTTATGTTTCTCTTGAGTCTTGTGTTGGAAAGTCACATTTTCTATTCAGCTCTGGTCTTTTCATTAAGAATCCTTGAGAGTCCTCTATTTCATTTAATAACAATTTATTTTTCCCCTTGAAGGTTTATATTCAATATTGCTGGACAGGTAATTGTTGGTTGTAATTCAAGCTCTTTTGCTTCTCAGAGTATCATATTCCAAGTCCTTAGATGCTTTAATGTCGAAACTGCTAAATCTTGTGTTATCCTGACTGTGGCTCCACAATATTTGAATTGTTTTTTTTGGGCTGCTTATAATATTTTCTCCTTGACCTCAGAGCTCTGGAATTTGACTATAATATTCCTGACAGTCCTTATTTTGGGATCTCTTTCAGGAGGTGATTGGTAGATTCTTTTAATTCCTACTTTACCCTCTGATTCTAGTATTTCAGGTCAGTTTTTCTTTATAATTTCTTTAAAAAAATGATGTGTAGACTTTTTTTTTTAATCGTGGCTTTCAAACAGTTTAACAATTCTTAAATTATCTCTTACCACTCTATATTCCAGGTCAGTTGCTTTTCCAATGCGGAAGTTCACATCTTCTATTTTTTCATTCTTTTGATTTTTTTATTGCTTCTTGATGTCTCATGGAGTTGCTAGCTTCCACTTGCCCAATTCTAATTTTTAAGGAGTTATTTTCTTCATTGAGCTTTTGTACCCCCTCTTTCATGTGGCCATTTCTACTTTTAAAGGAGTTTGTAAATGAATTTTTGTACATCTTTTTCCATGTGGCCAATTCTGCTTTTTAAGGAGTATTAACTCCTTAAAATAAGGAGTTCTTTTCTTCAGTACATTTTGTGCCCCCTGTAACAAGCTGTTGACTCTTTTTTCATTATTTTCTTGCATCACTATCATTTCCTTCTCCAATTTTTCTTCTATTAGAAAAAATACATTGGGATTCTTTTAGGAATTCTTTTTTGGTCCTGAGACAAATTCACTTTTTTCTTTGAGGCTGTGGATGAAGCAGTTTTGATTTTGTTGTTTTGTTCTGAGTTTATGTTTTGGTCTTCTCTATCACCATAATTAATTTTCTATGGTCAGTAGACTTTTTGTTGTTGTTTGCTCATTTTCCCAGATTATTGCTTGACTTTTTAAACTTATATTATTGGACTCTGCTTCTGGGGTAGAAGAAGCACCGTCCCAAGCTTCAAGTTTTTTGTGCAGCTAGTTTTGGAGGTTTGCATGTTTTCACTTTTTCTAAGGTGATATGATCTAAGGAGAGGTGTGGTCACTGTTTTCCTAGACTGTGCTTGTCTATGAGTGAATACAAATGCTGTTTTCTGCCCTAGTGCTATGACTGGGATTCCCACTCCCCTGTAGTCACAAGCTCTTGTGTACTAGTGCTAATCTTTCTCAGCCTGGGACTGTAACCTAGGACTAAGACCCAAATCCACATATAGGCAATGCAAAAGGGTCTGCTCCTGGTGCCAGTAAAGGGACTATAATCTCCTTCTGACCAGTTGTCTGACCACCTTACTGTCTGTGGGGTGAGAATTCTGGAAGCAGCCACTGCTTCAGTGATCCAGTCATTCCCAAGACCTGCTGCTGGTTTGCTGGGGTGTGGCCTGCTGCTAGCACCGGACCCATATTTCCTGCAGACCTTCTAAGTGGTCTTGGGCTGGAAAATTTTTCCACCCCATCATTTTGTGGGTTCTGCCACTCCAAAATTTTTGTTTTGAAGTATTATTTAAAGTTGTTTGAAGGGAAATGCCTTTTCTCCACCCTCTTGGCTACCTACTGAACATCTTGAGCTAGAAATCTCATGGACATCTTGAACTAGATGTCTCACAGACATCTCAAGGTCAACATGTCCAAAATGGAATTAATGATCTTTCCCCCAAACCCTCTACTTTTCCTGTTTTTCCTGCCTGTCAAGGACACTGCTATCTTTCCAATCATCCAGGTTCCCAATTTAGGTGCTGTTCTTAACTCCGCATTCTCTCTCACCCCTCCTCCACATACAATCAATTGCCAAGTCCTATCATACACACATGTATATATGTATGCACACATGCATAGGTATATACGTGTGTGTACGTACATACCTATACATATAAATACACATGCTACATACACACACATATTTATTTCTCCTTCTCTCTTTCTATGCTGTAACCATGCTGGTGAGATCTTCATTTATTTTATACTAGGACTACCTACTATAATGACCTTCTGATTAGTCTCCCTGCCTCAAGCCTCTGCCCATCCCTGACCATCCTTCATTCTGCTGTTAAATCAATCTAAATTATAGGTCTGACCATGTCATTTACCCTGCCCCCTAATTTAATCAATTCCAGTGGCTCCCTATTGCCTCTTGGATCTAATATAAAATCCTGTGTCTGGCTTTTAAAGCCCTTCCTAGCCTGCCCTCCCCCCCACATTTCCTGTCTCCTTAGATGTCCTCTACATACAAGTGACGCTGGCCTCTCACGTGTTCTTCACACATGATACTTCCTCTCACTGTCTGTCATTCCTGGGGATTCCCTATCTCCTCATCTCCACCTCTTGGCTTCCCTGACTCCTTCAGGATGGGAGTTTTCCTATGCAAAATTCCCTATATCTATGAAACCAAATCTGGGGGTGGGGTGGGAAACACATTGTCAGGGCTTAAATGCTAGGCACTTGAAATTTAAAGATGATAACAATAAAAAAAAATAACATGAAAGTATACCTGTTCTTAAAGAACTTATATTTTACTGGGGACCAGGAGAGAAACCACTAAAAATACAAAATATAAACAAAACATACTGGGGCAGCTATGTGGTGCAGGGAACAGAGGGCTGGGCCCAGAATATGGAAGACCTGAGTTCAAATTCAGTCTCAGACACCCACTAGCCGTACGATGCTGAGCAAGTTACTTAGCCTTGTTTGCCTCAGTGTCATCATCTGTAAATTGAGCTGGAGAAGGAAACTTCTCTCCAGCAAACTACTCCAGTATCTCTGCCAAGAAAATCCTGAATGAGGTCACAAAGAGCTGGACATGACTGAAACAAATGAACAATACGGTTGGGGGAAGGGGAGGCAGACAGAGAAGATACCCAGTGTAAGGGAATGATAAAGTCTTATAGAGATGAGTCAGCAGCACAGCCTGGAGAGAGATGAAGAGCACACTGCCCAGCTAGCCTCAGTCCACTCCATAAACCTATCAACCAAGAAGGTTGTTTGGGAGATCTGCTGGGACAGGATTTGTTAATGTTTTTGTGGCAAGACCAAATTAGTTCGAGTATGAGGGATTTATAAAAGAGAATATTCCATACTAAATAATATTCCTGCGGGGACATCCTAATGTAACACATAAATGAAATTACTTTAATGATACCACTGGAATGTTTTGAAAAAACACTGTCATGCCTGAAATGTAATTATCATTCCACCTTGTTCCCAAATAACCATTCAGTGAGTACCATATCCAAGTTTGGTGATGCTATTAACCATCCCACAACCACACCATCTGGCACCTCTCTTAATAGTACGGCAGGTTGTCTTTAGTGATGAGGAACAGTTTTCACTTCCAATAAGGCAGAGAAGATAAATGTAGTCAGTACAACAGGGGATTGACCATTCCCATTTGCTAAAAGAATTGCAATCAGTTTGGTAATTAATTAGGGCTGCTGAGCAGATAATCAGATGAACTCTCTCTACTGGTCAGCAACAGCCTCAGAGACTTCTGAGAGAGGATCAGAGACTTCCAAGGAGACAGAACTGATTAATTAGCAGGCTGCAGAGAGATGGCCATGTTCTGAACTGCAGGGCACAGCAGGGTTCTGACGGCATGAAATAAGCAGCTTTCAAAGACCCAGGTAATAACCTTCTTCAGTCATAGAACTTTGTCCTCTAGGACAGACACAGATTGAAACAAAAACAGGTATTCTGGCTCAGCTTGGTGTTTGGATTTCCTACCAAGCTTACTTGGAACACACAGGATCCCTGAACCAATCTGCTAAAACAAAGGCTGTTTGTCTTTCAAGTGCCATTACAGATGGAAGACTTTTTCATCTTTTCTAAAAGTAGTGGAGGCCTCATCATGGCATTTCTTAAAGTTATATTTCCACTTAGCCATACTAATCTCTTACATTTGTAGAGTACTTTAAGATCATTCTGCAAACACTCCGACAGCCATCATCACATTTGTTTTACAGACATGAGCAATAAAGAGACAGTCATGAAAAATGCAAGCAAGAGAAGGTTGTCATTAGTACCAATGTCTATTTGATCTAGATTCAGGTTTTCCTCCTCAGCCTACCTCTATTTTCTGCCTCTGATAATTTTCTGCCACTAAAACTAGCTTATATCTTGCCTGCCTTGCATTTTGAAGGAAAAACCTTTGCCAAGGTCATCACATTAGGGGCTATGGGGGACAGGAGGAGGGAAATGGTCAGGAGATTAAATGGTCAGGGATCATAATAAACTAGAGCTCTATGTTTAAAGCTCTGGGCCCTTCCCAAGTTTATATACTTCGGAATTTTTGGAATTACTTATTATTCATTTGAAAAAAAATTTGTCAACGTCTTTCTATTTTTCCTTTTCACTGTATATTTAATGGGTACTTTATATGGGTAGGAAACTGAAGCTGGACCTTGATTTCCTGAGTAAGACAACTCCCTCTACCAGGACACTTGCCTGCACCGCCCCTCCCCGCCACAGCATAAGATTCTTAGAGAACTGCAAAGAGCACAGAGAGTGACTCGTCCAGGATCACACAGCCAGTATGCATCAGAAGTGGGATTTGAACCTAGGTCTCCCTGAACAAAGGTCAGCTCCCTCCACTATTACCTAGCTCAGGTAAGATTGCCATTAAATTGTGATTTCTTAGTGCATTTATATAGTGATATTATTTAAAGGGCTTTTAACTTATTCTCAGGGTATGTCAATATACTAGCTGTTGAATGAAAAGTTTCTCATGTGATCTAATACCTACAGGTTCTGGACTTCTAAATGAATGTGATTAATTTAGATTTAAATAATAATATTAATAATAACAAGCCTAGCATTTATATAATGCTTTAAGCTTAGCAAAGATCTTTATAAAAATTTTTTTCACATCAACCCTGGGAAGTAGGGGCTATTATTACTCACATTTTATAGATGAAGAAACTGAGGTCCAGGGGGGTTTAATTAAATTACATGCCCAAGATCATAGAGGTGGTAAGGCGTGGGACTGAAAGCAAGGTGCTGGCACCAGAGTTAGTGCCTTTTACAGAAGGACATGCCTGCCCAACATCACAAACCTAATTAGAGGGAAGGATTCAGTATAATTATTTTATTGCTCTCCCAACCTCACCTTGGGTATAAATATGGGTACCTGCTCACTATTACTCTCATTTCCTAGATGCTATCAGAGAGAGGACCTAAAAGACTGTAGGGTTCATAGGAGACCAGTTTGAGGTAGCTAGGAAGAATTCTAGGTTCAATTTACTTCTAATCTAGTCACCTAACCAGAAATGTCATGGTGTTTCTGACCCTTGAAAGCTTGTATATTGAGCAGATTCAGTCTTGTGTTAGATTAATAGCAATCATAGCTAGTCAAGAAACTAAGAAAAGTATAACAAAAAAAACTCTGACCTATTAAGCCTAACTCATAAAAAAATCCCTTCCCAATATAATGATAATAAATATTAATTACTATTTGTAATAAATATTTGTAGCATTATATAATATATGATAAATGTATTATTAGTATACTAAGAATAATCCTGACAGAAAACATGAGAGAAGTGGAATGCGCATTCACTTTCCAAATGATAAGGCAGACATCACACCTTTAAAATTCCTTGCTACAGGGAGTTGCCAGAAGAGGAAACTCCTACCGAAGTAAACTTATAGTCACTCTGAAGCTGATAGTCTTAGAGAAGAGTCTAGAGCACTGAGATGTTGTGACTTGCCCAGGCTCATACAGTCATTATGTATGTCAGAGGCAGAATTTGAACCTGGGTCTTCCTGGATCTTAGGCCAACTCTATCCATTCTACTGCTCTGCCTCTCAAAAGGTGAGATAGCTGGGATGGGGGTGGGGGGCACAAAACCAAAGAAATCAAGCTCCATTTCTGGGTGCTCGGCAAAATACATTTACACATAAAACTCTGGGCATGAGAATAATTTCCTCATCAAAAGATATCATCAATGCAGATTTAATCCTCTTACAGATTTCCAATGTGCTATTAAAAGAGCGCTCCTCCTGTCTACATGATGCTTTTCTGTATCAGACAGTAAATTAAATCCTGTTGGTAAATTCCCATTTATCCTCCACAGCTCCTTCCTAGAAGCTATGCCTGTTTTTAGCCTTGCATTAGCATGAAAGTAAATATGGCACCAGGCACAATTTTCCCCAGAGCTATTTCACATGGAACCAAAACTCTGCTTCCCCTGGCCAGCTTTTTGACCAAATTCTTTGGGGATGATTCATTCCTAGCTGCTGACATTCCAAAGGATGACAATCCCAAAGACCTACCTACCCCCCGAATGGAAGAAAGGACAAGAAACAGAGAGAAAGAGGGTTATTAATTCAGTACCTAGGCTCTTCATCCAAAAGCACTCCACTCTGCATTGGAAAGAGATTTCACCCAGTGTGGGATGGCAAGTTATCTTCTTTGTTGGTGGTATCAGAGACAGCATATTCAGGGTTAGGCTTGGCCAGGAAACCCGACACTGTTCATCCAGGCCTGGCAAAGTGACTGAATCAGCGGGATGCATGTGAGTGTGTGTGTGTGTGTGGGGTGTGTATGTGTGTATGTATGGATGGGTGTGTGAGAGAGAGACAGTGAGAGATGGAGAGATAGAGACAGAAAGAGAGATGCTGGAGTTTTCCATAGGATTATTCGAACTATCAGCTCTAGTGAGCTACTAGGGTCACAAAGGGCTGGGTGGCTACTTCTGCTGACAAGCAGAAAAGTCACAGCACAGCATCCCCCATCACTGGCCCACATGAAAGAAGACTGGTCTTTAAGAGAGAGAGAGAGCGAGAGAGAGAGAGCGAGAGAGAGAGAGAGAGCGAGAGAGAGAGAGAGAGAGAGAGAGGGAGAGGGAGAGAGAGAGAGAGAGAAAGAGAAAGGGAGAGAGGGAGAGAGAGAGCGAGAAAGAGAAGGAGAGAGAGAGAGAGGGAGAGAGAGAGAGAGAGAGAGAGGAAAGGCTGGCTGAATCCTATCACGTTCACATTTTTTAGATGTAGGAATATACTATGGGACGGGAGGGTTCTTAATCCGAGGTCTGTGAACTGGCTTTTTAAATGTTTTGATAACTGTGTCAGTATGATTATTTTCTTTCATAATCCTGTGTTTTATGTATTTAAAAACATTATTCTGAGAATAATACGCTTTACCAGATTGTCAAAGGGGTCCACAACACACAAAAATGTTGAGAAGCCTGGCTATGTGCATCGTTTATAACTAAAACTAATGCAAACAGCCCAAAGGAAGGCCCACTAGTGCTTGCCTGGACAGCCTCACACAAAGACGATCCTTCCATCCTTATAACTTTGCGTGGTGCCTAGCACACAGTAGGTGCTTAATGAATGTTTATTGACTATTGATTATTGACTCATGGTCCTTTCCTCAGTAAGTACTTAGGTGTTGTTCTCTTACGGTTACTTATGTATTTGCAGCATCTCTCCTCTAACCCAACCTTCACCCACGCCAAGCTGAGATTCCTAAGGCACTGAGCTGATCACTGTCAGCTCCCAGGGTTCAAGTCTGGCCTCTGATGCTTACTGGCTGTGTTACTCTGGGCAAGTCACTCAACCTGGATAGACTCTAAAAAAACCTCAACCCAACAACAATGACAAAAAACTTAGCCTAAGAATCATTTTCTGCAGGAGGCTTTTCCAGTTTCCCCCGTCTTCTGGGGCCTTCCCCTTGTTACCTTGTACTGATTTTGTAAATATCATATATATAACTAGGCAGGTTCAGGCCTTTCTCTCATTAGAAAGTAAGTTCCTTGGGGACAGAGACTTTTTACTTCTTCATATCCCCAGAATCTAACATAGTGCCTGGCATATAATATTTATTTGTTGAATAAATTGTTCTGTCCTTTATTACAAAGCCTGTTAAGATCCAATCTCGAGAAACTTAGTGAGTCAGAGGTGCTATAGTTTTAAAATTACTTCTCCATCAAATCAGACATAATTAAGTTTGGAGGGTATAGGAGTGGCTTTTTAAAGTTTGTTTTGGTGTGGCCCAGAACTTTGATTTCATCACAGGGTGCAGCCTTCCAGTATGGAAAGTTCTTGGACACATGCAGATGTGACTTAAGTCTTTGAAACATGCCTGGGCTCACTAAGAGATTAAGTGACTTACCCAAAGTCACACAATTAACTGATGTTAGTGACAGGATTGAAAAGTAAATCCTCCAAAGACAGCCTTCTCTTCGATATCTACTCTGTCTCTTGATTAAATCATTATCAGTTGGTATTTTAAAACAATATTCTTGGGGCTGCTAGGTGGCACAGTGGAGGGATCACCAGCCCTGGAATTAGGAGGAGCTGAGTTCAAATGAGACCTCAGCCACTTATTAGCTATGTGGCCCTAAGCAAGTCACTTAACCCTGATCGCCTCCAAAAAAAGTAGGAAAAAAATACACGACTTCCAGGACGTTGGTCTTAAGTAATAAATACAATCAAATTTTCTTTTACATTTATATTTCCCTGGAGAAAATGAAACAGTCTTTTCATATGACATCATCAGCAGCACCATGCAGCCCGTCACAAATCATGCTGGCATTCTCAGGTACATTTCCACAATCTGATTCAGGAAACTGTCAAATATCACAGCTTGGGAAAGTTTATATCATCTCTCCTCTTTGTTCTTTTTTTTTTGCTCCAGCTTTAATGGAATTATTTTTCATAAAAGCTATTTCTTTTTAAATTTTTTTGTTGAAGGAAAGGCAGACCACCTGGATCTCTCATAATTACACAAGTAACACATTTTCTATAAGAATTTGTTTACATATAACACTTTCTAGCTGTGAGAATCAAAATTATAGCATACAAGAAAATTCAGCGCCATTTATCAAGCAACCCTGGGGGGAATGGGTAAAACAAAGGACCAAAAAAAAATTATATTGGGGACAAAAAAAAGGAGTTCTTGATTTGAAACAGTACCTGAAAAACAGGGAATTTGTTCATTTTGAAAATGAACCTTCTTTCTCCTGCTGACCTCCCTTCCTGTCCTCTACTCTGGGAGACCAGGGGCATAAACAAAGCCTTCATCTATAAGGTGCATGTCCTGGTGAAATCCTCAATTGCACAATATCAATTCACTTTTGTTCTGTTTTGTTTCTTTTTGACCCTGAGCTCAGACTTAGGAGAATTTCCATTTCCCAACCAACTCTACCTATTTCATCTTCTTTTGTGAGGCAAGGTTTGTATTTAGAATAGCTCTCCATCACCTACCTAGTCAGGTCTCAACTCAGCTGCCTGACTTTTGAGGACCCTCCTAACTTAAGGAAACCCTGGCTGGTCAATCTTATCCTTCTCCGGTGTGTCACACCCATCCTCTGTTCCAATTAGCCCAGCCTAATTTATTTTCCCCCAAACATACCAGTATGTACCCATCTTTATTCAGGTTAGCTAATAGGGTCATAGGTTTAGAGGTAGGAGACACTTTAGAGACTTGGCTCCAACCCATTTGTTTTACAGAAAAACAAACTAAAGTGAACGACGGGAAAGAAACAAGCATTTATTAGACGTCTGCTATGTGTGGGGCAGCTAAGATGGCACAGTGGATAGAGTTCTGGACTCGAAGTCAGAAGACTTGAGTTAAAAACATGACCTCAGACACTGGCTATGTGACCCCAGGAAAGTCACTCCACCCTGTTTGCCTCGTTTCCTCATCTGTAAAATGGGTTGGAGCAGGAAATGGCAAACAACTCCAGTATCTTTGCCAAGAACCAAATGGGTTCACAAAGAGTCAAACACAATTCAGCAACAACATTAGGTACCATACAGGTGCAGAGGTAGCTAGGTAACGAGAACTCTGGGCCTGGAGTCAAGAAGACCCAAGTTCAAATCCAGCCTTAGAAACTTACTAGTTGTGTGATTCTTGACAAGCCACTTAACTTCTGTTTGCCTCAGTTTCCCCAACTGTAAAAAGGAGATAATAACAGTACCTACCTTCCAAGGTTGGTGTGAGGATTAAATGGGGTATCTGGAACACACTTAGCATAGCACTTAGTGTGCAGTAGACCTATATTAACGCTATTATTAATATAATTATTGCTAAGGTTTTCATGTGTCTGAGCTCAGATTCAAACCCAAGTCTTCCTTACTCCACGTCCAATATATTATCCATTCCACCGTGGACTCTGCTCTAACCTAAATGCAAGCCTTTCTTCAAGTCCTGCACCCTTGGGGAAGCCTTCCTTGTCAATCAAAACCACCTTCCCTGACCTCTCATCACACAGCTTTCACTATACATTTTTTTCTTTTTTTGGTCCAGACCTATGATTTCCCTGGGGCAGGGAACTTTGGACCCCACAGACATATACCAACAATTCTGTAAGTCATAGTCTATAGAAATGTCTGAAGCACTGAGAGGTTGTGACTTGCCCAAGGTCACAGAGCCAGTTACCATCAGAGGTGCACCTTGAATTCAGGTCTTCCTGACTAGGAAAACAGTCTCTCAGTATTTATCTACTCTAGCAAGCTGCGTCTATACAGCTTAATTCTTAATGATGAGTTATTTTATATTGTTTTCTAGTTTCAAAGCTTGCCCTTGAGTTAGATGGTGAGTTCCTTGGGAATAAGATCGTGCCTTTGGCTTCAGGGTTCACTATAGGACCTCACAGAGTTGGGTCCATAACAGGTCCTCATGGAACACTGCTGTTTGGTCACTTCAGGCACGTCTGACTCTGTGTGACCTCATTTGGGGTTTTCTTGGCAGAGATACTAGAGGGGTTTGCCCTTTCCTTCTCTGGCTCATGTGACAGATGGGGAAAATGAGGGACACAGGGTTTAAGTGACTCACCTGGAGTTACACAACTAGTATCTGAGGCCAGATTTGAACTCAGGAGGACAAGGCTTTTTGACTCCAGGTCTGGTGCTCTATGCCCTGCGCTGCCTAGCTGCCCCTTTTCTCATGGAACAATTCTTCACTAATATTATTCACAGAGAAAAAAGGAAGGTCAAAAAGGTGTTCCAGGACCAAGAGGGACGTGTGCCAAAGCAAAGAGAAGCCAAGTTAGCATAATGCTCCCGGGTCATTTTTGTTTTAAACTCAAGACTCACTTAACTTTGTCCTGGTCTAGTCACACTGGCCCATAACACTGACCAGATTCTCTGGATAAATCATTTATCTCTGTTCCACTTAGACTAAGTTGTAGTCGTTAGACTTTTTTTCTCCCCACGAAAGGTATTTATGAGGGAGAGAGGTGACGGGGAGACTTAATGCGGGGGCAAAGACGACTTTCCAAGAAGATGAGTAGCCCTGTAGGAATCCAGAGCTAGGGCTCAAAACTCTTTCCTTTGGAAGTTCAGAATTCCAGTGTTTAAAAAAACAAAACCAGGCAGGGTAGATATGGATAAGCACGTCTGTTTCACTGCCTCTGGGCTCTGCCTTAACCCTACACCATGCAGGAATGAGGGTGCAAGACTGAAGGCATCATGACTCCCGCCCCACTCCATCTGAGCTGAGTATTAATCTAGAAGGGCAAACAGAATAAAAGTAGTTTAATACCACCACTAGTCAATGCACTGCACTCATTACTCAGAAGGCATTAGCAAAATTAAAATACACTCTAGTATTTTTGCCAAGAAATCCCCAAATGGGGCAATGAAGAGTCACATATGACTGAAGAACTAAAAAATACAATACACATACTCACATATGTGTATATATACTATGTATGTGTGTATATGCACATATAACACTATGCACACATATGTACTCATATATGTGTATACATGTATACATAGAATACAGACACATGTAGATGCGTATATAACAGTACGCATATATACTATATACAAAATATATACAAACATACACACACACATATATATATATATATATACACACACACACCATACATGTGTCATACTATTATGTAAAACTACTAGATACATATATATCTCCATAATCCAGATCTCGGAAACCAGATTTTATTTTTAGAACCCATAAATCCACAACTAAGCCAGGTTCTAAGCACATTTACTTTTTTCTAAGTAGTTTTTTTTAAAAGCTCAAATACTCAAGTAATTATAAAGCAGCCTTTCCAAATGATTTAGTTTTCTGCTGCCAAACAAACTGGAAATAGAATGATGTTTTCCTGCCACCTAGTGGAAATGAGACAAAAAAGCTATTAGGGTCACAGATTTACATTTTGAACTAAAAGTGATTTCGTTTACAAAGAAGCCCAGTGAGCCAGTTTGTCCCAAGTCACAAAGCTTCTCAGTAGCAGCTCTGGATCCGAACCTAGGTCCTTCCTCTAGCTTCAAAGCACATATTCTTTGCCCATGAGCACCCGTCTTCTCAACTGTGAGAAACTGGATTCTTTCTAACATTGGCAAGTTCCCTTCTCCCATGGCTTCCCACAACCTTTTCTTAAGCAGCTACTTTTCACCTGGAATGCTGTCAGGGGAGAGGAATGTGGAGGGGAGGCCTTGTGTGAAGTCCCTGAGGAAAGAGCGAAAATGGTTTCTGGTGATGTTGGCTGACCCAGCCTTGCCCGGTGGGAATTCTAGCAAAGTAAACAGACACAAACAAGGTGGGAAGGGCTGTGGGAGACACAGGGACGTTAGAGATCTGCCAGGTAAGATCTCCAGATCTCCCAGGAGATTCCAATCCATACTTTTCCATACATGTTGCTAAGTAAGCAACATGTCTTCTTAAACCCTGAAGAGAACCCTTCGAGAGGGTGATCAGAGAACTCATTAATTTGTCGATAAGACTGGGCAACAAACAAGCAATTTTGAAAAAAGTCTATCACTTCACAAAAAATAGATAAAATGTAATAAGGTTAATAATTCCATCTAATATCCAAAAATGTGAAGAAGGAACATGGTGGGTGGAGCAAGTTATTGAATCAATGATGGGCACAAGGAAGGATGAGATGTATGGAAGCAATAGTGCTTTAAATGAGAAATGAACTGCTCTTAATCTATTATTTCTATGTGACTCAAACTCCTCATTTAATAGAAATCCAGAAGAAAATGCTAAGTCAACATGGGTTTCCAGTTCAATTGGAGAAGCAACATTTACTGTGTCTATGCAGGCAGTAAGTGATGTTTGGCTGACATTTGAGAGGAGAGATAAGCCAGGCCTATAAATCTGGGCATCATTTCCACAGAGGCAATAGTTGAATTCATGAGACCTGATGAGTCAACAGTCAGAATGAGAAGAGGAGGCCCAGGGGAGAATCCAGAAGGACATCCATGTTCAGGTGGTGAAAGATGGATGATGAAATAGCATGAGAGACAGACAAGGAATAGCTACATAGAGTGGGGAACCAGGAAAAAAAAAACACATCATAAAAGCCCAGAAAAGGGAGACTATCCAGGAGGGGGCCAACCAGAGAAAGGCTAACAAACTGGTACGTGAACGTAACAGAATATTGTCACCCTGTTAGAAATGATAAACACTAGGAGTCTGAAGCTTAATATCCAAAAAACCAAAATCAGGAAACTGGTCCTATTGCTTCCTAGCAAACAGAGGAGAAGAAATGGAAGTGGGGTCAGAATATATCCTTGGGCTCAAAGATCATCGTAGACAGCAACTGCTGCCATGAAATTAAAAGATGCTTGCCCCTTGGAAGGAAAGCTATGGCAAATATGGACAGCATACTAAAAAGCAGAGGCATCATCTTGCCTACAAAGGTCTGTATAGTCTTGCAGAAGTAAGGTAAGGCTATGAGAGGTAGATGATAAGCAAAGTTGAGCTGGTGCATTCAAATTGTGGTGGTAAAGGAGACTTTCAAGAGTCGCTTGGACAGCAAGGAGGTCAAAACAGTCAATACTTAAATTGTAATTCAGACTATTCACTGGAAGGTCAAATACTGAATCTTAAATAACTAAAACATATTGAGAGGACGGAACTCATTGAAAAAGATCCAGATATTGAAAGATTGAAGGCAAAAGGAGACGGGGATGACAGAGGATGTGATGGATAGATAGTGTCATGAAAGCAACAAATATGAGTGTGGACAGACTGGCGAGATAATGGAGGATAGAAAGATTCACATTCTCTGACTCATGGGATCACGAAGAGTCAGACACAACTGAACAACTGAATGGTAACAACAACATGAACAACAGGAACGTAAAGAAACATAGGAAGACTTATGTGAACTAATATTATTTGTATGAAATTCTATGATTAAAAAGTATTTAAAGGAAAACCATAACTAATGACCATAATAATATAAGCAAAAAATAAAATTAAGATGAACACTTAATAATTATTATCATTATTATTATTTTGGACCAGTCCTGTGATTTAATTGGCATAAGGAATGCTCAGTGAAGAAAATTCCTCTATTGATGGAGTTCTACAATAATCTTAGAAAGCTGCTGCAGACACCAAGAGATTAAGTGACTTGATCAGACTCAAGAGGCATTAAATGTCAGTCAGGATTTGAACTCATGTCCTTCTCAATCAGAGAATGGTTCTCTATCCACTATGGCAAAGTGACTCTATTTCATCATCCCTCTTTCACCTCTTGAGCATGGATATCCTTCAGGGCCCTTCCATGGGACTTCTTCTCTTCTCATTCTATCTAATTATACCGTCCAACTAGCCAATCTCAATCTCAAGGAGAGATAAGAAATATATCACCTTTCTTTCATTAGAAAACTTGTGCAGACATAGTGCTGGATACAGAGTCAAGGACTTGTGTTCAAATCCTGACTCTGCCACTTGTACTCCTTGGGTGGCCTTTGGCTTGTTATAAACCTCTCTGAGATTGTTTCCTCATCTGTAAAACTAAGGAAATGGACCACATGATGTCTAACATCTAACAAATCTATAATTTATGTGTATAAATATTGCTTATTCAGAAAGGATGATAACCTTGAAGAAAGCAGGGCAGAAGTCAGACAGCATAAATGTAAGGGGTTGATAAATAAATAGGTGGTGAGGAGGCAAAGGAAGGGGAGTTGACAAAGTACAGAAAATGCTTTCTTAGGGCAAATGGTGGGGACAACCCAGGCTTGAAGACGGGCAGGGTGAGAAAGGGCAACAGGACAAGGAGGGTAAGGAATTCAAAGATGGGGGTGACTTGCAAGTGATCTGTCCCACTGTGTTAAGACTGAAGAGAGGGAAGGGGTGATGAATGGAGAGTGCAGGGTTGGAAGGCCATGGTGAAGATGAAGAACAGGAAAAAGGACGAGGCAACAGAAGGGATGGCAGGAAGGAGGGTTAGGATTAGGAAGGGAATTTTCAGAGTTTGAGGTTATGGAGGTAGCCTTGTAGGGATGGAAGTGAGATCCACAATATGATCCCACCCTGTGGGCGGCTAAGCTGGAGAGAAGATGTAGGTCATAGGATATGAGGAGGCTGATGAAGTGGAATTCTCTGCCTAGGGTGGCAGAGGGTATCAACATGTCTGTGACATAAATGGTGAAAGGACAGAAACATGCAGTTCTCAGAAGAAATCAAAATTATCTAGTCATATGAAAAAATGTTCTAAATCACTACTTTTTTAAAGGTAATTTTCTCGTCCTTTTTTTTTTTTTGGAGGGGGAAGGCAGGGCAATTGGAGTTAAGTGACTTGCCCAAGGTCACATGGCTAGTAAGTGTTGAGCGTCTGAGGCCGTATTTAAACTCGAGTCCTCCTGACTCCAGAGCCAGTGCTCTACTCACTGCGCCACCTAGCTGCCCCTCTAAATCACTACTGATTGGAAAAATGTAAACTAAAACAACTGTGAGGTACCACCTCGTACCTATCAGATTGGATAATATGACAAAAAAAGGAAAATGAGAAATGGAGGGGATGGGGGAAAATTAGGAGACTTAAGGTACTGTCGGTAGAACTGTGAACTAATCTAACGGTTCTGGACTGCAGTTTGGTACTCTGCCTGAAGAGCTATGAGACAGCGCAAACTCTTTGACTCGGTAACACCCTTCTGAGGTCTACACCTGAAGACATCAAAATAAAGTGAAAAGGACCTATCTGTGCAAAAATATTTATGGCAGCTGTTTTTGTGGTGGCAAAGAATTAGAGATTGAGGGGATGTGCTTCTATTAGTGAATGGTTGAACAAACTGCGGTATATGACTGTAATGGAGCGCTACTGTGTTATAATGTAATATAACACAGTAATGTTATAATGTTATATATGTTATATATATATATAGTTATAATGTAATATAACTGTGTTATAGTGTTATAATACAAAGATGATGAGCAGGGTCAACCTTACTCTCATTGAATTTGGCTTACTGAAGGAAGGACATACACTCTAAATTGGGCATCTTGCCCTACAGGAGAGTAGTGGGGATAGGGATGAGAAGGGGGGTGATAGAGGGAAGGGCAGGGTGGTGAAGAGAGTTGTTAGAAGCACACACTTCAGTAAAGGGACAGGGATAAAGTAAAGACTAGAACAAGGTGGGGGGTGGGATAGGATGGCGGGAAGTATAGTCGGTCTTTCACAGCACGTCTATTGTGGAGATGTTTTGCATAATTACACATATAGGGCCTGTATTGAATTGCTTGTCTTCCCAGTGGGGGTGGGGGACAAGGTAGGAAGGGAAAGAATCTAGAATTTAAAGTTTTAAAATCAAATGCTTAAAAAATTTATATGTATGTGTATATATACGCACATATTATTATTATTATGTACATGCAACTGGGAAATAAGATATACAGGCACTGGGATAGGGAGATCCTTCTTGCCCTAATAGAAAATCAGAAGGGTGATGGGGGAGGATATAGGAGAGAGCAGATTGAGGGAGGGGCTATACAGCAGGATCACTGTTTGGGGTGGTAGGTAGGGGAAGGCTGGAAAGAAAATTTGTAACTCAAAATCTTGTGGAAATGAATGATATAAACTAAAAATAAGCAAAAGTTAATTAAAAAAAGAAATGATGAGCAGGATGATTTCAGAAAAACCTGGGAAGAAGTACATGAACTAATGCAAAGTGAGGTGTATAGAACCAGAAGAACACAGTAACAGAAATATTGTATGATGATCAGCCGTAAATGACTTACCTATTCTCAGCAAAAAAAAACGATCCAAGACAATTCTGAAGGACTTCAGATGAAAAATGCTATCCATCTCCAGAGAAAGAATTGGTAGAGTCTGAATTCAGATCAAAGTATGCTGTTTTTAATTTTCTTTTTCCTGTTTATTTTTATCTGTGTTTTCTTTCACAACATGGCTAATATGATAGAAATGATTGTTTTATTCCATAAATTAAAAATAAAATAAATTAAAAGAAAAAATGTTTAAATCATTTTTATATATAACTAGAAATTTATATATATGTATATATAATGTGTGTGTATATATATATGTGTGTGTGTATACATGTGTGTATATGTGTGTGTACATATATATATATACATATAAATATATATATAAATAAAAACTTTTTAAAAACCATATCTACAAAATGTTCCAATTATGAAGGCAGAAATACCATGAGCCAGGCATTGAACCCCTTAAAAAAGGAAGGAGAACACTAAACAAGCCTTGCCTAGAGTTTCTCATTTTTGGGACACTGGAAATGGAGGTCCTCCAGTACTTCCAGCTCAGGTCTCTAACAAACCTGCTCAGAATCCACAGAAATGAGTCCCCTTGCCCAGGCCCACTTCTGTCTCTAGCTACCTGAGGCTGAGGACCTCTGGTGCATGCAAGTGAGTTGGTCTCTTCTAAAGACAGAGTCCCATGTGGGAGCTATCAGAGAATTGCATACCAGATCTACTGCATACTAGGTGGTGGCGATACTGCTTGGCATTCACCCTAGTTTCTATATGGGAGGATTGACTTCTGTGAACTGCTTACATCTGAATGATTACTGCCAATACTATAAATCAGTTAATATAATCAACAAGCATTTATTAAGCTCTTACTATGTGGCAGGTACTATGTTAAGCAGAAACTGGGTATACAATTTTTTTTTAATGAAAAAATCCTTACTTTTAAGGAGTTAACATTCCACCAGAAGAGACAAGAGAGCCATATGAAAAAATTCTCTAAATCACTATGGATTAGAAACAACTCTGAGTCATCACCTTACACCTCTCAGATTGGATAATATGACAAAAGGAAAATGGCAAACGTTGGAGGGGATGTGGGAAAATGAGGATACTAATGAACCGTTGGACAACAGAGAAGACATGAACTGCAAGATTATGGTGACATGTGATGAACCATACCATTCTGACTGTATGTCAGAAAAAGGTTTGGCAACTAATTGGATGCATCTGTAAAGGAAAGAGTTGAAGATGGATTCAAGGCATGAACCCTTGGTGAGTAGAAGGATGTGCAATCAACATACTAGGGAAATTTGAAGGAAAGAGAGGTTTTGGGGGAAGGACAATGAGCTGCCCGTTGCACATGTTTACTTTGGAGTAGGAAGAAACCTAATTTGGAGCTCATTTAGACAAACCCCTTCTTTGAGATGCCTACGGGACATTCAGTTGGATATATACAACAGGCAGTAGGAGATGAGGAAATGGAGCTCAAGAGAGAATAGGACGTGATATATAGATGTGGAAACCATCTTTCTAGAGAGAGCTGAACTCATGGGGCTTAGTGAGATCCCTGAGACAAAGGGTACAGAAAGCTACGTCCACTCCACGGTTTGGAATAAAACAATTTACCTGAGCACTGATATGAAGGAGGATCGATCGGGCTTGGCATCTACGAGGTCGTCAGAAACATCATCTTCTTCTACATCACCAGCTCCCTGCTGCACTGAAGACTTTAATTCATCTGCCATCTATGTGGAGATATAAGTGCAGAGATAGATAGATACATAGATAGATAGATAGATATTCACACACACAACCAAAATCACAGCATCATGTAATAAAGAGCTCACATATATAAAGTGCTGGTGTTTTCAATGCATTTTTATTACAACTTCTCTGTGAGGGAGGTAGTTCATTTTTATTCCATGTCACAGATGAAGAACTCAAAAAACAGAGTGCTGGTGACTTGCCTAAGGTCACACAGAAGATAAATATCAGGACTGGCAAGCTTTCCGACTCACATCACTAAAGTAAGGTTCTATGAGTACTGAGTACGCACCGCCTCCACTCAAATCCAATTTAGAATCAATAACCAGAGGGACGAATGGCTTTCTGCCTCTCATTTATCCTGTAGGAGCAAGGGAGATAGAGAAAGGAGGGAAAGGAGGAAAGCAAGAAGGGAGAGAGGAAGGAAAGGAGGGAAAGGAAGGAAAGAAGGAGGGGCAGGAAAAGAAGAAGAGAAGGAGAGAGAAGAGAAGGAAGGATGGAGGGAAGCAGGGAAGGAAAGAAGGAGGGAAAGGAAGGTAGGGAGGAAGAAAGGAAGAAGTGGAAAAGAGGGACTAGAGCGGGGAGCAATTTAAGACAGGGAACCAATTAGAAGGCTATTGTAGTACTCTAGGTTAGGATCATGGCTACATGAATGGAGAGAAGGGGACACACACACATACATACACACACATACATACATATATTATATGTGTATGTATGCATATATGTAGATGTGTGTATGACATTCTGAAGGTAGAAATGACAACATTCAGTGATCTGAATGAGCAAGGATTTGTTTCAGGATGAGCAAGGACCTTACTTTTGCCGAATGAAGTATGAGGCTGAGGGTAGGGTGAGGGGTTTGGAATAGTAGCTGTAAACTGGGATAGAGAATCCATTAGGGAAGAATAGAATATTTGCCTCCCTTCACTGAGGGCCCAGGTTAATTACTACTGTGTGACGTTGGGCAAGTCACTTGACCTTTCTGCCTCAGTTTCCTCTTCTATAAAATGGAAATGATAATAGTATCTATCTATGTACAACAAAAGTCGCCGTGAAGGTAAAACGAGATATTTGTAAAGTACTCTGCAAACTTTAAAGCACTATATAAATGTTGGCTATCAGCAAAGGAATTTTGGAGCCCAATTGCTAAGAGTTAGAGAGATCCAGATTTTAACTAAACACAATAAATCAACTTTCTAATTATTGAAGCTATCTAACAGTGGCTATTTCACGAGGTAATGAGTTCCCTGTCACGGGCAGTGCTTAAGTGGAGGCTGAATGGCCTTATATTAGGCATACTGTAGAGAACATTCTTTTTTTAAATTGAATATTAAATTGGTATTTTTACTTTTAGTTTACAACATTCAGTTCTACAGTCCCTTGAGTTTCAGATTTTTCTCCCAATCCTCTCCCCGCCTCCATCATGGCGGCATGCACTCGGACACAGGGATTGTAGAGAACATCTCCTCCTAGGCCAATATTCAGTAATTCTTGGGTGATTCCTCTTCCCTACCTTATGCCCAAACCCCTCCATGCTACTGATGCAGTAAAACAATGCCCTCTACATGGCTGCAGATACTGATGGAAGCAACACAGGTTGGATCCTGTTCCTGCCCATGCTAAATCACATCTCTGGGAATCTGAAGGACGATTCTGAGAACAGTCAAACCTTTTGGAAGAGAGTCAACATCTGGACGCTTAAAAAATATCCCCGTCTCCCTTGAAAATGTATTTTCAAAAATACCTCTGCTAACAGGAGGTACTTTACAAATAACTTTATATCTGAGACTTTCCAGTGGTTAAACCATTTGCCGGGAGAGAATGACTGGCCTTGTTAAACTAGAGACGGATGGGTGGGATGAAGGCTTCAGAGTGGGAGGAAGAAAGCACTGAGCAGTAAGCAGTGGGTGTGCTTACTGAGATCTGTTGCTGATGCATGAGTCACGCCTACTGATGAATCAATCAACAAGTGTTTATCACAAATCAAACATTCTATCTCACCGTCATAAACTTCTATCATCTCTCCCTAGACATTATTCTTCCTTCCTAAATTTCTTTTTCTTTTTTTAGGAAAGGTATTAAATGATATTTATTAGGTACAAGTCTTCTAAATTATATTAACCTGTCTCAATTGCTTTGGTTTGTATGGTCACTTTAAGAAAAATCAGAAGGGGCAGCTAGGTAGCACAGTGAATAGAGCACCGGCCCTGGAGTTAGGTGGACCTGAATTCAAATCTGGTCTCAGACACTTGACACACTCACTAGCTGTGTGACTCTGGGCAAGTCACTTACCCCTAATTGCCCTCCAAAAAGAAAAAGAAAAAAAAGAAAAAATGGAAAGTTTCTAAAAGCTGCATAGAAAAATTCGACTAGCTTTCATTAGTACTGTTTCTAATGGAAATTAACTGGGATTTAACTTCTGCTTTCAAATACAATTTTTCCTGCCATAAATTTGGAAGAGAGACTAATTATATTATGAAACCATCAGGAAATTAGAATTTCCCCCTAAAATGTAGCCTTGCTTATATTACTAAATAAAAAAAAAAGACAAAACGGTGAGAGAATTATACAAAAAGACACAGGGAGAAGACCCTAGATTATTATGTACTACTCAAAACAAGAGATGGTGTACAGTTCACAATATTTTAAATTTATCCAAATTTACTCCAATTGTCCACTTTTCTTCTCTCTACAATTTTTACGCACATAACTCTTACGGTGGACAGAGTACTGGGCCTGGAGTAAGGAAGTCTGATCTTCCTGAGTTCAAATCTGGCCCCAGACACCTACCAGCTGTGTGACCCTACGCAAGTCACTTAATCCTGTTTGCCTCAGTTTCCTCCTCTGTAAAATAAGTTGGAGAAAGAAATGAAAAACCACTCCAGTATCTTTGCCAAGAAAACCTCAAAATGGGACCATAAAGAGTCGGACTTGACTGAACAACAAACCCTCTTGCAGTCTCTTCCTGACACTTCCTTCACTCTCATCTGTGACATTTTTGCCCCTCTTCCTATTCTTTGTGAGGACAGACCACTGAATTTGAAGTCGGGAAGATGTGCATTCAAAAGCTGCTCCTGATGCTGACTAGCTGTGTGACCTTAGGCAAGTCACTTACCCTTTCTGAGTCTTAGTTTACTCACCTGTAAAATGGGGTCTATTATGTTTGTGGTATCTGCCTCATAAGCAGAGTGGTTGTGAAGAATAAATGAAATGATATATGTAAGCCTAGCACATTACTGACCATCTGAACGCCCTTTCCTTGTCTTCCTCTCTTGTCCATCCACTGCTTTCAGTCTCACAAGTCTCTGTCCTTCTCTCTTCTTTCTTAATCCAGTGTTAAACGCCACATCTGGCAGATAGTAGGTACTTACATGAATGTTTATTGATCGTCTGACTTAATACTCACCTAACTCACATGGCTTCTGCTACCAACCACACACAGAACTATACCTCTAGTTATACCCGAATGCCCAGACTCCTCCGAGTCCTGGCTCTACTCTGCCCACTGCCTGCTGCATATCTCTACTTGGATGGGCCATCGGCACCATGAACTTTCTTTAAAAAAAAAATTATTTTTCTCCCAATTACATGTTGATACAATTTTTAACATTTAAAAAAGTTTCCAGTTCCAAATTCCTTCTTTCCTCCCTCCCTCCCTCCTTTTTCCTCCCTGAGACGGGAAACAATCTGATATAGGCGATATACAGGCAATCATGTGAAACATTTCCATGCTAGTCATTCTGTACAAGAAGACCGGGATAAAATGACTATTTACTGGTGCTGTGACCCACAATTCCTCAGTATTTTCTCAGGCTATTGTCCCTTCTTTGGCTTTAAATTGCTTCCTTCCCAATCTTAATTCTATAGTTAATTGCATGGGTGAGGAGCCTGCAGCCTTGAGGCCACATGTGGCCCTCTAGAGTCCCCAAGTGCAGCCCTTTGATCGAATTCAACTGTTTGGATTTGAGTTCACCTCTGAACTGTTGAATCACTTGCCCCCTTGTCTGATAGAAGCTCATCCTGCCAAACTCCAACCTGGATGACTCTCACCACTCCTTGCCATCTCTCCTACTCACCTGAGGCTAGAAAGACTGGACTAGGGATGTGCTGTTGGACTACGGACACCTAAGCTTTATGTTCCCTAACTTGACAGGTCCCTGACTACAACAAGGAAATCTTATTCCTCCATAAACGATTCTCTTTCCCATTCCCCAAGTCCCCAGGGCTTCTTCACCTACTTTCCACCCACCCCCTCTGAGGACTTTCTGTCTTACTTGCTCTCTTCCTTTACTAAGAAAACTGAGAGTGTTCATTATGAGCTGCTCCTTACCATCACCTCCCACTCTCTCCTTTCCTCCAGTCTCTGATGAGGTGACTCTTTTTACCAAGGACAGCCCCTCTACCTGTACCAATGAACCCATTTCTTCCTCTTTTCTCCAGCACATTGCCCCCTCAATCATCTCCCCTCTCTCTCCAATTCTTAATCTCTCCGATCTATTAGGTCTTTCCCTTCTGTTTTCAAACATGCCCCAAATCTTCATCTTCAAAAATCCTTCACTAGACCCTACTATCTGCTCAATCTCTCCTCCCTCTTTTGGCCAAATGCTTAGAAAAAAAGTCACCTGTACTCACCCCAACGTCCTCACCTTTTACTTACTTTGTAAGCCTGGCTTCTGACCTTAGCACTCAAATGGAATTGTTCTCTCATAGATAATCTCTTAAATGCCCAGTCTTTTCTCAGGCCCCCTCCTTCTAGATCCTTCTGTTGAATCTGACACTGCTGACCATCTCTCCTCTGCCTGGTTTCCTTTTGATACCTGACTACTCTTCAGTCAGCTAGCTCACCATAAACATCAATCAAGGATTGTACACCCTGAGGCTCAGTAGGGAGCATCTGGGTGGAACACTGGACTTGGAATTAGGAAGATCAGGGTCCAAAGCTGGTCTCAAACACTAACTAGCTGTGTGACCCTAACCTGTATGACTCAGTTTCCTCTTCTGTAAAAGTGGGGATAAGAATAACACCTACCTTCCAGGGTTATTGTAAGGTTAAAATGAGGTATCTGTAAAGCATTTAGCAGAGTGCCTGGAATAAGCACTTAAATTGTACTACTAATAAATGCTCCTTCCTTCCTTCTTTCCTTCCCTTTCTTCTTCCCTCTCTCTCTTCTCTATATTCTCAGTGACCTTTTCAGCCCCGATAAATGTAATTACCATCTCTGTGCCGATGACTCCCAGATCTACGTTGCCAGTTCCAGAATCTCTCCTGAGCCTCAATGACACACCACCAGTTCTCTATTGGACTTTTCAAACGGGACATCCTAGAGAAGTCTCAAACTCAACGCACACAAAAGAGAATCTACTCCTTTTGCTCTCCTTGCTCCCCTCCATACCCAATCTACCCCTACATCAAATTTCCCTGTTTCTGACAAGGGCATCACCGTTCTTCCAGTCTCCCAAATTCACAACCTTGGCATTATCCTTGACTCTTCACTTCTCATACCCAAATCAGTGACCAAATCTTGGCATCTCTTATATTAGACCCTTCTCTTTATTTCAATGGACTTGGAATTGATCTCCCTGATTTAAGCTATCCCCCAAACTCAGTAAATTTTGGTGTCCCCCATTGCCCCCAATACCTAACATAAAACCCTTGTGTTCCTTTTTTTTTAAAGCCAATCTGACCCCAACCTATCTTTCTAGCTTCATTAGTAACTAGCATTTATATAAAGCATTACAATTCACAAAGCGCTTTACAAATATTACCCTATTTCATCTTCATAATAACCCTGGGAGATAGGTGCTATTATTATCCTCATTTAACAGAGGAGGAAACTAAGGCAAACAAAATGTAAGTGATCTGCCCAGGGTCACATAGCTAGTAAGTGTCTGAGGCTGCTGCATTTATACTTAGGTCTTCCTGACTCCAGATCCAGATCCATTGCTTCCACTACACCACATAGCTGGGTCTCATTATAACTCCACCGACCAGCCAAACTAGTCTCTCTCTCTCCGTTCTAACCCATGTCTCTCATCTTCTTGCTTTTACCCTAGCAGTCCCCCATGCTTGGAACGATCTCCTTCCTCACCAACACCCTTCAGAATCCTTCACACTCTTTCAAAACTCAGCTCAAGCACCATCATCAACAGTAAACCTGTTTTGATCTCCCAACTAACTAGCGCACTCCTTCTCCACCTTGTATTTTTTCTCCACATAATTTTATATACATATATATGTATATATGTTGTATCCCCTGAGAGAATGTAAATTCCTCGATAGCTGAGAATGTTTTGTTTTTGCCTCTGTATTTTCAGTGCTTAATATGGAGCCTGGAACATTGTACATATTTAATAAATGCTTGTTGACTGGTTTTCATCTACAAAATAATGGGGCTGAACTAGAAAATTTCTAAGGTTTCTTCTAGAACTAATACTCTGTGAATTGCTTTGTCACTGCAAGTAGGGCACTAAACATCTAACCCTAAGTATCCTATGAAAGCAAGGGGGAGTTCAGAGGTGGCCTTCAAACAGTATTTTTAGATGTTTTAGGACTGGGGGCAGGTATATCACATTGCTAATAAAGGATGAGAGGTGCTGGTAAATGTTTACATTTGTCTTTCCAGAAAAAAACAACGTATCTCCTTGAGGGCAGCGACTTTTGCCTCTTTTTGTATCCCCAGAGCTTAGCACAGTGCCAGGCATACAGTAGGTGCTTAATAAATGTTTAATGAATTAAACTGAGTTGAATGACACACTTTTAGGTTTAATTTACATTATTAGCACTTTCTCCATCACTTTTTTAAGTCTTGACAATCAATGAAACAGTAAATCAACACCCGATTTGTAGCCTTTGAAGATTTCTGAGGTATATAAATTATATATTTTATTATTATTATGTATTATTATATTATATATAACATTATTATATTATATATGTTATAAAGGTGTAACTATTCATACAGTATAGTTACGTGGCCCTGGAGTCAAGAAGTCAAGAGGCAAGAAGACCTGAATTCAAAAGTGACCTGAGACACTTACTACAAGTCCCTTTAATTCTGCTTGCCTTAGTTTCCTCATTTATACAATGAGCTGGAGAAGGAAATGATAAACCACTCTAGTCACTTTTCTTTTTTTTTTTTTGGTGGGGGGAAGGTAGGGCAGTTGGGATTAAGTGACTTGCCCAAGGTCACACGGCTAGGTTTTTTTCAGTTAAGTGCCCGAGGCTAAATTTGAACTCAGGTCCTCCTAACTCCAGGGCCAGTGCTCTATTCACTGGGCCACCTAGCCGCCCTCTAATCTTTTTTCCAAGAGAACTTCAAATTGGGTCACAAAGAACCAAACATGGCTAAAACAACTGAACAGTAACAATAACAACAAATGTTCTCAGTGAACATTTAACAATCAGCTCTCATAGGCCCTCCGGTACACCCTTGCTATGAAGTCATACCTTCTTATACTCAAATACGCAAAGGATCTGTGATGCTGTCATGGCAGGGAACTCCCAAAATGGGAACTGTACCAAGAGATCCCAACCAGTCTATTACTCAGCCATTAAATCTTAGGGAATTACTTACGGCACACAGAGACTAAGTGACCTGTCCAAGGTCACACAAACTAGTAGTGCATGTCAGAGGTGGCTTTGAATTCAGGCCCTCTTGATGCCAACTCCAGCATTATACACACTATGCCAGGTGTCTTTACATTTTGAAGACTGTTTAAAGTGAGTTATTACACAGTAGTTGTAAAAAAACCCACTTGGAAGGAAATCTGCGGCAAATCTGGACAGCATACTAGAACACAGAAACATTACCTTGCCAACATGTATAGTCAAAGCTGTGATTTTTCCAGTAGCAAAGTATGGCTGTGAGAGATGAATTACAAAGAAAGCTGAATGCCACAGAATTGCCGCTTCTTTGAGAATTCCTTGGTCGGCAAGGAGATCAAATCAGTCAATACTTAGAGAAA
>CM053598.1:80393230-80440364 GCA_028646575.1 Pseudocheirus occidentalis
CCCAAAAAACCCTGAAAACAAAGGTAAATAAATAAGGAACCAATGTCTCAAGTTTAAATATTTTGGAAAAGATCAAATTAACCAGATAAAGGGCAGCATCATCCCTTGGCTCTGCAACTTCACACTTGCGTGATTGTGGCCATGTTACTTAATGTCACTAGACATTGGTTTCCTCATCTCAAATGAGAGGGTTGGACCAGATGATAGACATCCTAAGTCCCTTCTAATTATAAATGTGACCCTAAATCTGAGCTGCAGAAATGGGCAAACTCACATAATGGCCATAAGATATGAGGGCTAGAGTTGTAGAAAAAAATTTTGAAAATGTATTAGTTTTTTTTTTTCCCCCAGAAAACTTTCATTTTGTAATGACCATTCCCTGTTAGATAGAGGTTCTTGAAAAAAAAAAAAAGGATATACGAGAACTTGGTGTTCTACAAAGAACTTGACTTGGATTTGAAAGACCTGGGTTGGAATCCTGCCCTGTTCAGTTCCTGGTTGTCATTTCTCTTTAGGTTTCAGCTTCCTCATCTGTAAAATGGAGGGGGAGGGGTATTTGAAAATATCCTTTTTGACCCTTCCAGTTCAAAGTTTTTAAAATTCAATAATCAAAACCTAAATTATAATTAATATAACTTCAAGAAAGCACATTTACTGCCTCAAACAGGACCTGTACATTTAGATTCTTCATGATCCGTAGTGTTGGGCCAAGGTGATGGGCTGCGAGATGAACATTTTTCTAATTTCCTGTCATATGTATTTTGCATCTTATAGACATAACCCTAAGAACAACACATTCACTAGTGTGTATCGGAGCCCGTTAAAGATAAATTTGAAAAAACAATCAGAAGCAGGTAGTGAGGTAAGTAACTTGATTCTTTGGAAATTGCTAAATCTGTATTTCAATTTACTCTGCTTTTGGGAATCTTTATCTAGACTGGATCTCATACCTTTTCTCCACTCTAATACATTTATATATTTCTTGAACAAGTATTGAGCTTTCTGTTTGTCAGTACTTTTCCTTCCTCCCAACTTCATGGCAAATATTCAGTGTGCTTACCTATTGAGTGATAAAGAATAAATATTATTTAGGCTTCTGTTCAGCATAATTGGCTTAGCTAGTTTCTTACCCTTCTAGCTAGGGTGATAATGAATTTAATTCAGTGTAGTGAGCATACTAATAAATGCTTGTTAAATGGAATTGTTCATTGAACAAAGGAAGTATAGTTTGACTTTTCTTCTCATCAATGAAATTTGGTCGTGTGTGTGTGTGTGTGTGTGTGTGTGTGTGTGTGTTCACTTTGGGAGATCATTCAGGTAATTTTAAATCTGTAATTCCCCAACATGAAAATTATTAGCTACACTGAAGGTCCAACCCTATATTCACAGCTCAGAGTGGAAACGTTTGAGACCTTCCATACCCATCCTATGATTAGATTGGTTTTTCTTAATAATGATCCTTCAATCAATCAACAAATATCTACTAAGTACTTATTTTGTGCTGTGGGGTGACATGCATGTAGGTTGGGCCTACACCTGAGTGAGTTTTTTAAAAACCTTTTAAAAAATATTATTCACAGTGCTACAAAGTGGAGTAGAAATACTAGTCTCAAAATTGGCATCTCTGCATTCTAATCCAAGTTCTCTCATTAATAAGCTGTGCAAAACTGATTTACTACCTTTTTAGGCCTTAATTTCCTCATCTCTTATGAGAATACCGAACTAGATGATACCCAAGGCTGGGGTGGGAAACCTGAGACCTCAAAGACACATGTGGTTCTCTAGGTCCTCAAGCGCAGCCCTTTGAATCCAAACTTACAGGACAAATTCCCTTAATAAAAGGATTTGTTCTGTAAGATCTGGACTCAGTCAAAAGGCCATACCCTAGGATCTAGAAGACCAGGGATGGTCTTGAGACCTCAGATTCCCCACCCCTGCCCAAGAGCCTTCATGGTTCTAGCATTTTATACTTGTCTATGGAAAGTGTCTACAATTCAAGTATGTACTAGCTGTATGATCCTGGGAGAGTCATTTAACATCTTTGACCCTTAGTTTATGTATTTATAAAGTGGGGTTAATCAGTCAATAAACATTTATTAAGTGCCTACTATGTACCATGCACTGTGCTAAGTGCTGGGGATAAAAAAAGAGGCAGAAGACAATCTCTGCCTTCAGGGAGCTTACAGTCTAATGGGGGAGACAACATGCAAACAAATATATACAAAGTGAGCTGCATCCAGGATAGACAGGGAATGATTAAGAGAGGGAAGGCACCAGAATGAAAAGTCTAGGGTAAGTAATAGCCCCTACCTCATGAGAGTGTTGTGATGATCAAAGGAAATAATGTACGTAAAATATTTTGGAAACCTTAAGATACAAAATATTTTGGAAACCTTAAGATACTATGTAAATATGAGGTATTATTATTATAGCTAAAGAAGAAAACTTATTTCACATTTCCCTAAATTACTCATTGTTGTCCAGTTGTGTCTAACTCTTCATGACCCTGTGGACCATATTGTCCATTAGGTTTTCTTGGCAAAGATATTGGCGTGGTTTACCATTTTCTTTTCCAGTGAAAGAAGGGAAACAGAAGTTAAGTGACTTGCCCAAGGTCACACAGATAGTAAGAGACTGGGGCAGATTTGAATTCTGGTCTATTGCAACTCCAGGCCCACTGCTCTATCCACTGAGCCACCTAGTTGCCTTTTAACTAATTACTTGGTGGTATTTAGCTGTTCCTTCTCCTAGTCCCTAAACAGGTACATGATTTAAAAGTAGAAAATCGTGGATAAGGACTTGCTCCGGATTCCTTCCAAATACATTGCCCTGGATTGTAGACTGATTAACCTGAATTCCACTACTCTCCTTGTGAACAAGGTGTTACAGAAAGGCTACTGAGCTCAGCTCCTGGTCTGTCCTTGTAGAAGAGCATAGTGCCCTAGTATAGAGAACTTCAAAACAGTTTTATGAGTTGCTCTGCATCATTCATTTCTCAATTGAGGATTCTGACATCATAGAACATTTTACACAAAAACTCATGAAAAAAAAACCAGTCCTGGTTCGTCTGTAGATTTTGCTGTTGATGTTTAAGGATAGCTCCATAGGACAGAATCTGGATTCATGATAGGATACCTAAATATCTAGTTTAAAAAAATCAATCTATCTCCATGGCATATAGTGCTTTATATTTCTTTTAGAAGTTGAAGATGCATCTTTATAGTCAATGTGCCATTTTTACCATTAATATCTTAAAATTTCAAAAATTTCATCTTTGTGCATTATAACATCTTTTAAAAAAATTTCATTTTCTTTTTATTATGAACTTAACCATCAAAAAAACCACAGTTACTATGTAACAAAGATAGCTATAGCATTTTACAATGTATTCATTTTAAAAAATGAGAGATGTATTTTTAAAATAATCTTGCTGTTTTTTGCCTTTTACATTTCCCAGGGGAGGGAAAAATAAGCATGACAGTATATATTTTTTCTTCCTCACTGGCATAGACAATTCAGTTCTCCATCATGATTTGCAAAAAATCATGTATTATTTGCTATCCTTTAAGGTAGTGATGGCTTCACTTTCTTTTAATGGTGTATGACAGACTGTACTGGAATGAGACAGAAATTACTACAGGTTCTATTTCCACTCGCAGGCTGCAATCTGAGAACCTTAGGAGAGGTGGATGTAAACTGAACAATTGGCTGCTGAGATCACTTTCCCTTCCTTTACCAAGAGAAAAACAAACAATATTCAACCACTCAGTCCCCTTAGAGTTCCTGAATATTTAGATTTTTCTGCACCTTAGGATAAAAGATGGCTTGTGTTTTTTGCACGTTTGAGAGACTTTGAGATAGCTGTTAATACAACAGAGTATCAGCAATTTTGGGAAGGGTTGACAATATGAGTTATGATCTGAGCCAGGTTTATATTTTTCTTGTAATGGTGTTTAAAGTCATAGAATATTAGAGGCAGTAGAGACCTTAGAGATCATTCAGTACAATTCCCTCATTTTCTTTCTTTAAAAAAAAAATTTACAAGATGGAATTTTCTCCTTAAATCTACTTGGTAGGTACAGTATACTTTTAAAAAACACAGTTTTTATTGATATATTTTAGTCTTTACATTATCTATAATTCTCCGTGTACTCTTTCTCCACTCATAGACATTCCTTATAACAAAGACTAAAAAAAGAAAAACAATTAAGCAAAACTAACCAACAATGAAAAAATTTGACATTGTATGCTGTATTCTTTACCCATAATCTCAAGCCTCTGCAAAGAAGTGGAGGCAGTAACTTCTCATTTCTTTTCACTGGGGCCATGGGTAGTCATATATCATAGCATTCAGTTTTAATTGTTTTCTAGTTGTTTTCCCTCCATTTACACTATTGCAGAAATTTTGCATACTGTTTCCCTGGTTATACATTCTTTATTTTGCATCAGTTCATATAATTCTTCCCATACTTACCCTAAATTCACCATATTCATCCACAACTTGTTTAACATTCTCTGATCAGTGGAGAAATAGATACACTTTTTAAGAAGAAGAATAAAGTCTGATTCTCCTTTCTGACCTGAGATGGACCTTAATGAAGTTGCCTTAAATATAGAATTTAGGAATTTTTTCCTTGCCTTAAATGCCTTTAATACCAATTCACGTATCCTCCTGAGAAGTTTTCAGGAGGAAGACAGGTGAATTCTATTGATAGCTTTATATTGTTGAAATGAACAGTGAAAAAAATCTGCTTTGAAAAGGATTGGAACTTACTTTGTTCAAATGTTTTTTAATGCTTTAGTCTCATTAGTAGTCATGTGTTTTTAGATAGAGCCTGCATGTTAGTATCTTTCTGTACTTTAAGGTCCTAAAAAAATATCAGTTTCTTAAAGCATCACATTAACTGATATCCTAATGGTATCAGAAATAATCCTAATACCAAACTAGAGTAAATTTGATTGGATGAGACTTTTCTTAGATGATAACTTCACTTAGGTCTCTGTACATACTAGGTGCTCAAGCAGTGTTGACTGGATGAATATGAAAGGTCCTGTTTGCAGTTTGGGATTCTTTTTTACTTCCACTAAATTCCTCTTCCTTATTATTGTTTGGAAGTGTCCCTAGGTTCTCAAAGGATTTGGAGCACAAGTTTTGTCAGGTCCTACTTGAAGCCTTTTTAAACAGGAAAGCTTTTAGATACCAGGTGCCTACAGATGAACCATGTAGTCTGTTGTCCATGGACCAGTCTAGCTAGGTCTGAAGAGATGCATCACCAGAAAGCTAGCCACTAAGTGCTGAATTTTTTCAAGAAGATAATGACTCATGAAGGTTGTCCCCAAAGGCACATACAGAGGAACTGTGGTCTGTATCTGCGATGAGGCAACCCAGCCAGTGAAATTATGTATCCTTGAAATATTTCCTCTAAAGTAAAAGTCATCATAGTTGAAGTGAAATCTCGTGCAGTCATTATCTTTTCCTTGACAGCTTCCCAAATTTCTCCAGTAGGAAGTGATTTGTCTCTAAGGAATCACATAGTACTTTTTGCCCCTGGCCTGTACATTACTTTAATTTGTATTATTTTATCTACATTCTTATTCTTATGAGATTAGAAAATCCATGAGGTCAAGGACCATGTCTTCTTCCTCTTTTTGTCTCCTTCAGAATCTAGCATGATGTATTGAATATAATATATACTTAATAAATATTTGTTGAATGAATGGCCTTACTATGACTCTGTAACTTTGGCTCTGAACTAATGACTTTTTTCTTCTCTCTTGGGAACCTTTCTGACAAAAATTAGATGAAATATGGAGAAGATGGAGAACAATTTAAATCTGTTTTTCACTGGGACATGAAATCCAAAGATATGGCTACACATAAGATGCCAGAACTGGCCAATGAGGTAAGATCATAGAGATGATAAGACTTCAAAAGAGTCAGATGTACTATTTTGATGTTAGTTATTATTTTAAATTGAATTAAATTAATTTTTTATTACATTTTAAGTTTTGACCTTTCTCCTTCCCTCCCCACCATGCACTAGAGAAGGCCACCATTCCACACATACACACATACATGTGTGTATTCAAAACCATACTGTGCATACTTGTATTTATCAGTTATTTTCTGGAGGTGGAGAGCACCTTCCTTCATAGTACCCAGATAGTTGATTTGAGTAGTTACAATGGCCAAAATAACTTCGTCATTCATAGTTATTCTTTGAACAATATTACTGTAAGTGTATACAGTCTTCTCTTGGTTCTTTTCATTTCACTCCGGTATTTCATTCAATTCTTTTCATGTTTCTGTAAAGCCAAACTGCTCATAATTTCTTTTTTTTCCCTTTTTTTTGCTTTTTGGAGGGCAGTTGGACTTAAGTGACTTGCCCAAGGTCCCACGGCTAGTTTTTGTGTTAAGTGTCTGAGGCCAGATTTGAACTCAGGTCCTCCTGACTCCAGGGCTGGTGCTCTATTCACTGCACCACCTAGCCACCCCTCATAATTTCTTAAAGCACAGTAATATCCCATCACAATCATTTACCATAATTTGTTTAGCCATTCCCCAACTGATGGGCATCCCTTCAATTTCCAGTTCTTTGCTGCCACAAAGAGAGGTGCTATAAATATTTTGAAACATAGGTTCTTTGCCTTTTTACCTGATCACTTTGAGAAAGAGAGCTAATAGTGGTATTCCTGGGTGAAAGGGTATACATAGTTTTATAACTCTTTGGGCATAATTCCAGATTGCCCTTCAAAATGGTCAGATCTGTTCACAGTTCCATCAACAGTGTATTAATATCCTAATTTTCCCACATCCCCTCCAACATTGGTCATTTTCCCCTTCTATCATTTTAGCCAATCTGATAGGGGTGGGAAGATATCTCAAAGTTGTTTTAATTTGCATTTCTCTAATCAGCAATGATCTAGAGCGTTTTTATATGACTAGATATAGTTTGATTTCCTGATTGAAAAACTGTGTTCATATCATTTGACTAGTTTTCACTTGATAAATAACTCATTCATTGGACAAAGTTCTCTATATATTTGAGATATGTACTTTTATTTGAGAATAAACAATAAATATTCATATATCCCATTTTATATCTAGGTCGAGTATTCATTTTGACCTTATCTTTGTAAATGGTGTAAGATTTATTTTGGTCTATACCTCATTTCTGCCAGACTGCTTTCCAGTTTTCCCAACAATTTTATTTAACCAAATAGTGAATTCTTATCTCAAAAGTTTAAATCTTTACATTTGTCAAATGCAAAGATGTTATAATAATTTACTATTGTGTATCATACGTCTACTCTGTTCCACTGATCCTCTCTTTTATTTCTCAGCCAGTACCTCATTACTACCTTATAATATAGTGTAAGACCTGGTTTTGCTAACATCCTATATATATATAAATAAAAATTGCTTTGATGTTCTTGACTTTTAGCTCTTTTAAGGGAATTTTATTTTTTTCTAACTCAATAAAATAATTGTTTTCTTTTTTAATTGGGATGACATTGAATAACTAACTTAATTTAGGTAGAATAGTCATTTTTTTATTATATTGGTTCTGCCCACCCACAGTGAACATTTGTTCAATTATTTAAATTTGACTTTATTTGTACAAAAAGTGCCTTATGGTTTTGTTTATGCAGTTTCTGGGTTTGTCTTGGTAGGTAGCTTCCAGGTATTTTGCATTGTCTATCATTAGTTTAAATGGTATATCTCTTACTATCTCTTCCTGCAGGGTTTTGTTGGTGATATAGAAAAAGGCTGATGCTTTATGCGGGCCTGTTTTCAGATGTTAGTTATTGTTATTGTTTTGGCAACTTGCTTTTACACATCTTCATTTAGATGTCCCCTACCATGTTAAACACGATATGTCCAAAACCGACATCATCAGTGATTAGAAATCACCTTATCGTACTTCCTTATCTGTAAGATGAAGAAAGGGAGATACAGAGAGAGGTTAAGTAATTTGTTTCAGGTCACAGGGCTAATTGGTGGCATCACTGGAATTGGAACCCAAGTATGTTTAATCATACTCCAAAACCTTCCCCAGTGCTCCAAAAACTTTATCTGTAAAATAGGATAAAAATATTACCTCCCTCCTGAGGTGGTTGTGAAAGCAAAATGAGATAATATTTGTGAAGTAGTTTGCATACTTTAAAGCACCATATAAATGCTAGCTATTATTCTTTCCCTTTTAGAAAGCTTATTGGGCTACATATGGTGAGGGGAATTCTTGGTCCCCCGCAACTCTCCCAGACCCTGAAATTGTAAGAATGGTTGAAGCACAGAAGTCTCTAAGTGAGGTAAGCAGGTTAGAAATGACTTTCTATTTGGTTGTGACTTTCTACTAGGAACCTTGGCAAGTGTTTACAGAAAGGAGAAACACGAACACACATCTCTCTAAACTCATTTTTAGTGAAGCTCTTTGTGATGAGTATTGCAGAAGTTTTCTTTCCATTTGTATTGTCCATTTAAATCATGACATAAAATGGAGAATTTGTTAAAGATGAGCACTTATTCATCCAGCAGAAGCTCCCACAGAGGAGAAGAGAGCAGCTTTCCATACTGGATGTCACTTACAGTGATAGATGTATATGTGTATACATATGTATGCATATGTAAATAGTATATGTATACATATGCACCTATACACACATACATACATACATATACACAGAAGATAGATCTCATCATGGAGAACAAAACTTCTGCAATGCTCCACACAAAAGTTTCAATACAAATGAATTTAGAGTGAAACTTACCACCTTTTTACTTTCAGTCTTGAAAATGTTCTTATTTCAGAAAATGAGTGGTCTCTTATTTTGCTATCAGTTATCATACAGACATTTTAATGAGCCTGAGGCCATAACTTAGGTCAGAGCAGTTTTACAGTTGACATTAATTTTAAAAACAGGCAACATTCAATAGGTAAAGGTTTCATCAAGACTATATATTACATCCTTCTTATTACTTGTTCTTTGGATAGCCTTTTCCATTTACAATTGCTTATAAGGACACTTTTACTTCTCATAGTAATTTTTCTTTATAGTGTCTATCCATCCATCCATATATTCAAAAGGTAATTATTAAGTATATACTCTATAGAAACTATTGTGGGAGAAAGACACTAGGAGAAAGGCAAAGATTAAATCAGAAAGGATCCCAGGTCTCAGAGAGTTTATATAACCTAATGAGGAGGGGAAGAGGGAGATATAACCTGTACCCAAATAAATATAATTTTGTGAGAATTCTCAAGTGGCAAGTTTAGTGTGGCATAGTAGAAAGAGTATTGGATTTAGAGTTAGAAGATTTGGATTGGAATCTTGGATCTGTAACTTGTTGTCTATATGACCTTGACCTCTCTTGTCCTCTGGTTCTTCATCTCAAAAATTAGGGAATTAGCTTAGCGGACCTCTAGGGTTCCTTCCAGCTCTAAAATCTGTGATCCCATAATTCTATAAAGCAAAATAGAGTATGATAAATGCACAAGCACAGTAGAAACCAAGTGCTTTCTGTGAGATCTAAGGAAGGAATGATCATTTTCAGTTGGTGGAATCACCAATTGGGATAACATTTTAGTTTGAACTTGAATAACATATAGGATGTCACGAGGTATTGGGTAGAGGTAGAGGAAAGTGATGACATCTCAGGAATAGCAAATAGTGCCAGCAAGGGCACAGAGGTAAAAAAAATGTGGAATCTATACTATTACACATTTCAATTAACTTCCATTTGCATTGTTTCTGTCTAACCCAAGTATGCAGAAGACTATGAAGAGCAGAGAGGAAAGGGCAGTTTTCCAGCTATGATCACACCTGCTTACCAACGAGCCAAGAAAGCCAATGAATTGGCTAGCCAGGTAAGTTTCCCCATATTTTTTTCAAATGTACCTCAGTGGATATGTGATCCCATCAATGTAGGCAATTCCCTCTAGTGATGCAGATTATACCCCATTTTTCTCTGTGACTCATATATTTCTAAGAGAGTTCTAAGAATCACACACATTTTAGATTGCCTAAAAAATAGCTCAGCTATATTCAACGTGGATTCATTTGTTTCTCTATGCCACTAAAATAATCCTAAAAATGGTGAATGAATTAGTAGAAACATTGTACTGCTTCATGGGTACTAAATTAAGAGGTAGGAGACCCAATCTTGAATAAATCTCTTAATTTTCTGGATACCAGTTGCCTCATCCATAAAGTTCATAAAATGGGGACAAACATGTCTTCCCTGTGTCATGTCTAGAAAAAGATGTAGTCTTTCCTAAACCTATGAGCCTATCAAATGAATGAAACCTGATGAATTCCTGCTGAGTAGGACTTAAGAGATTGGCACAGAGTTTCCACCAGCTTAAATAACCATGTCAAACTTCCTGGAGGACTGGTTGGGTATTTCAAGGCTACACCATTAGGAATGTTCCAGCCATTTAGATCCTCTCCTACCAGTCACATGTGAGAAATGAGTGCTACCAGAAGTTTGAGAAATGGGCACAACCTAAGCTCTGTGTTTTCTTCCATCAGGTGCATTATAAACGTGGGCATGATGAACGTGTTTCCAGGTTTACCACAGTGGCAGATACCCCTGAGCTCCTACATGCCAAGGCTAGTGGACAGCTTCAGAGTGATGTAAGGACGAGACAAATTTATTCATATTTATAGTTTATTTTCCCTGTCTCACCTAGAAGGTGGAAGAGCAAGAAACTAGGAGGACACTTCATATGGTGCCTCTATTTCAATCCTTATGAAAATCTGAGAGTTTGGATGCTCAGACCCTACACCAATGTAGCTCCCAATTCCTCTGCACTTTGGTGTATTATTCTGATTTTAAAAAAATCATTATCTGTTGGTCAATCCACTGGTGATGGGCCTCCTCTAGTTTAGCCAGTTTGGTCTACCAATAGTATACATACCAGGTCCTTACATATAACCCATCAGAATCTGTAGTCTTTGTCATTGCCTTTTAGACTCCAGAGTCCCTTCTATGTCATGATAAATCATCAAAGCAAGGATTGAATATAGGGCCGTGTGACATGAGCAAGTCACTTAAAACAATAATAACAACAAAACCCTCTGTACCTCAGTTTCCCCATCTGTAAGATGAGAAACCCAATGGCTTCCAAGGACTCCTCTAATCCCAATTCCATGATTCTGTGGTCTGATCATTGTGCATATATTGGTGGGAATTTTCTTAATCTAGAAACATTTATGTCTATAGTCAGATATTTTATCTGTCACTTCATTCTGCTGAATATTTTATTAAAAAAAACAAATATTTTCAATTAATAAACATTTATTTTCCCTCTTCACATTTCCCAACTCATTGAGAAAGAAAGACAGAAAAACAAACTCTTGTAACAAAGATAAGTGAGTACTCACGTCCAAAAACGTGCCTCTCATTCAGCGTCTTGTTTATCACCTTTTTGTCAAGGGGGAGGAGGAGACGGAGCTTTCTTTATTATTGGTCTCTGGAATCATAGTTGTTCATTCCATTGATCAGAGTTCTTAGTCTTTAAAATTGTTTTCACAATGTCATCATTGGATACATTATTCTCTGGTTCTGTTTGCTTCACCTTGCACAAGCTTATATAAGTCTCCATGGGCTTCTCTGAAACCACCCCTTTCATCATTTTTAACAGCCTCATCTTAGGATTGTCATAGGCAAAACTCCAGATAAAGTGAGTTTAGAATAATATAATGCAATTAAAAAGAGCTCTGGCCCGAGAGAGAGGGATCCAGGGTTCAAGTCTCAGCTCTGTCAGTTATTGGCTTTGTGACTTCGGGCTGGTCATGATCCCTCTAGACCTCAGTTTCCACATCTGTAAAACAAAGGTAGTGATACTTATATTTCCTTCCATATGTCGTATATGTGGATGAGAAGCTGTGGGTACTTTTCTATGTAAGGATGAAGTGAGATGTGTGCGAATGTGCTTTGAAACTATAGAACTCTAGAAAAACGTGATAGGCCCATGATTGTTCTCATTCATATAACACTTTTAGGTTTACAAAATATTTCACGTATAATACTGCATTGGAATAAGTAGAGTAAGTATTCTTATTCCATACACATACAATACATATGTGTACATATGTACACATTCATAACATACATTTATAACAGGTATATTACATATATAATAAAAAGCTTGTATTACATATGTAATTCCATATGTACAACATCTATATTATACATATCATGGATAATATATTATGCATGAAATTTCACACATATATGCACATAAATCTACATACATATTATATATATATATATACACATACTCATCTTTGGTTTTGTTTTTCTTTTTTTTTGTTCTTAATGATTTGGGGAAGGTGAGGAAAGAAAATAAATGCTAATTTATTGGAAACATCTGTATCTGTGACAAAACTAAGGTTCTGAATGTTTGCCTAGGTTCACAAACTAGTAAGTTTTTGAGTTAGGACTTTGATATTGGTCTTTTGACTATAAAGCAAGAATTTTCCACTGTTATTGTTGTTCCGTCATGTCCTTCTTGACCTCTTTTTTTGGGGAGTTATCTGGCAAAGATGGTGGATTTGCCATTTCCTTCTCCAGTGGATTAAGGCAAACAGAGGTGAAGTGACTTGCCCATGGTCACACAGCTAGTGAGTATCTGAGGCCAGATTTGAACTTGGGTCTTCCTGAGTACAAGCCCAGTGCTCTATCCACTGACTTTGTTTAGTTTTCCACTAAACCATACTATTACTATGACATCTGCAAACATAACAGACTCATTAAATATAAATTATTCTTATTTATGCTTTAAAGCAAGTTTCCAAGGAGTGCCATCTAGTTAGCCTAGTAGTTACTGTTGTCATCATGGTCCATCTCACTGTCTTTGAAGAAAAAAAAATCTCTTTTTGATGCTACAAATTATTAAAGCTATATTTCTAGAAAAATTTCCTTTTTGTACAGCCTTCCTGCTCCATGGTGCATTTAGCCAAATGGTTATATTATGCTGTGAATAAGGTCAGAGGCTTTCCCATTAAGATCAAGGGTGAAACAAGGATTCTCATTGTCACCAATATCACTGTAAGACAAGCTCCAGACTCAGCTTTACAACCCTGCTTTTATTTTAGCTTTGATCCAGGTCTGGGACTGAGGTCTATATCTTCAAATCCATACCTAGTCGAAAAAGTGATAGCAGCAAGTGATCCTTGGATTCTCTTGCTTTTTTTCTTATCCAAACTTTGTGTCACTCTTAGTGTTTAGCCCAGTGCTACATCCACAGTAGGTGCTCAATAAATGTTTGTTGTACTAGGTGCAGTACATGGAAGATTACGAGCAGCAGAGAGGAAAAGGTAGCTTCCCTGCCATGATCACTCCAGCCTACCAGATTGCAAAAAGAGCCAACGAGTTAGCCAGTGATGTAAGTATCCAAATGAATGTTTTGATGTTGGGGGCTCACAGTAAGGGAGTATGGTTGCTGTAAGAACCAAAGCAGTGGTTCTCACCTTGTTGGTTTGGTATTATTACCATGGGTCTGTGAATCCATACCTATACCAATTTGTCATTTTTGTCTTTATTGAGCATTAATAAATTACAATAATAATGCTTGTATTGTTGATGCTCCACTTGTACCTAATAAGAACAATTGTTTCTTTGGCTTTTAGAATGAAATTCTTCTGCCTTGACTTTTTTTTAATAATTATATAGTTATCCCTTCCACTTTGAGGGGTTTAAGGGCACAGAGCCCTTGTGATCTGGAAAATCAGTGTAAAATTTTTTGGCCCTCCCTTTGTACCTGAATTTTTTTTCTTTTTCTTTTATGGAGTGTTTACAGCACATTATTGTAAAATTTGAATTAAGTATTTGGTCATGGGCTCTGTATCATCTACTTGCATTCACATGTCATCTACAGCTTCTGCAAAACTCCCTCCAAATTCCCGTTTAATTTTTTATGCTGACCCACGATATATCAAAACTATAATGAGGAGAGTCACAATGTGGAAGGAATAACTGTACCTTCTAACCCAGATAGCTATTAAAATATGACTACTATCATAAGATAGTATAGAGTCCACAAAAATTGCATTAAAATGAAACCAACTAATCAATAAACATTTATTAAGTGCCTACTATGTACCAGGCATCAGGCTAGTCATTCACTATACAACCATAAAAGTGGCCTTTTTTTTAAGACTAAATGCAGCTCATTGATTTCTAGTCTATGGAACTCAGAGCTAGGAAACGTCTTAATTTGATAATTAAGCCATATCTACCACATTTTGTTTAGCATCTGAGAGACAACATTGTGCGGTTGATAGAGAGTTAACCTTTGGAGTCAAGAACACCTAGGTTCATAACCTGTTTCCAATACTTATTAGTTGTATGACTGGATAAAAGTGACTTAACCTCTCATGCCCAAGGCAATTTTTTTTAAGACTTTGAGATGCAGCATTGCATTTGGTAGAGGAAATTTCTATACCAGGCATTTCCTTTGTAAATGAGATCACAGATCTGGACTTATATGTGTGTGTGTGTGTGTGTATGTGTTTATATGTCTTCTCTCTCCCATAAGATCATAATCTCCACAAGGGCAGGGAAAATTAATTGCTTATCTTTGTAACACCTCCATTATCTAACACAAACCATTGCCCAGAATCAGCACATAAGTGTGTTCTAAATGGTGAATGGATGCACTTGACTATGTTGGGAACCTGACTCTTCAGTGTCCGTGACATTTTCCTGAATTTGAAGCAAGAAGGATCATCAGGAGACAATTTCATTTTAAAGCTTTAAGCCTGGCATATGGCCAACTAAATTTGTCTGGCTTGTTCACGTTACCTTTGTGCAGGTTAGATATCACCAGCAATACCATAAGGACATGAAGGGAAAAGCCAGCCATGCAGCTGCTGGAGCTGAGGGCCCTTGGGCAAAGGAATATGGAGACCAGTTTGGCCAGGTATGTAATTGTCATTACTTGTTAGAGGCTGGTTTGTTAATACCTTAAGAACTCATTAATTGGACTCTAATTTGAGGTGCTCAGTCATTTGGATAGGTGATCATCTACTCTTTGAAAGAAAAGTTTACTAAATAAATAGTTGATGAAAATATTTCCACAGAGGATATGTTTAACTTAACTAAGAGAACAGGCTATTTTAACAACATTTATAAAATCTGAAAATTATCAAACATATTAAATACAAATTATTCTTATATCTTCATTAAGGCAGGTTAAAAGGAGTGCTAATTACCAACACCTAGCTAGCCTAGCAATATGCACTTGACAGTAATAAAGCTACATTTCTTTAAACTTAGTCTATAATTCAGGTACACTAGGGATCATTCCTTGGGCAAAGAGCAGTGCTGCATAAAGCAGTGTGTAAAGGATGAATTATTCACATCTTTTACCCAGCCTCACTCTATACATGAACTGAATCTGTGCAGTGATTGCAACAATTGGGATGCCATTTGAAAGATAACCCCTGTTTTTCTTCCTATATTTTCTTCTTCTGGCAAAGTACATGGGTGCTTTTGGAAGGTTATATTTTTTTATTTTTAAAATGAAAGAATAGTTAAGGAGAGAGAGGGAGAGAGAAGGAAGGAAGAAGAAAGATATTTAGGAAGAGAAAGAAGAGACAGGGTTATAAAAAAGAGAGACTGGATTGATGTTTCTTAATCAGCCAGTACTGCATTATTTTGGCATCAATCTTCCTGGGATAGGTATAAAAGAGGAAATAGAAAAGAAAAACCACAAACAAATTATCCCTCTTTGAGGATAAAGATAAAGACTTCTCGGTCATTTTTAGTGTTTGTTCATACTATTAAAGTGTGTAGATATGTACATAACATATGTTAAGGTCTATTTGCAAGCATTCTGGTATCTGAAAATTGGTAGATGAGATTCAATGAAGTGCAGAGGGAAATGCTGAATTCAACATTTAAACAAAACAGTTTCAATTATGTTTTTCTTAAACCCAAGTAGTTTTAATGAATTCCAAAATAGCAGTTCAAGAATAAGTTAATAGAAGTCTTACTCTGTTTTTAACTCCATGAAAAATGTAATTAAAAATAAATTTTTTTTAAAAAGTAGGTTTTACAAAAACCTTTTAGTTGAATGTATTTTAAGAATATTTGAATCAAGTGATTTAGCTATAGCTTGACTGGTCTTAATCTATCATAGGATATAAAATATATTTAATTTATGTAATACATAGCTCTATATTCATATATTAAATATATACATTCATATAAAAATATAGACATACGTATATACACTTGGGCGAATCATTTCTCTCTGAGAGTCAGTGTATATACACACACATTTTTTCATGAAGATTTTTTTTTGCTTACAACATCTGAAAAGAATGCATATACACAGAATTGAGACAGGAGAAAAGTGTTGGTTCAATACAAATGAATCTATGAGAATTAGGATTTGGGGAAGGTGAACACGATAGATTTCCTAGATATTTAAAAAGTGGGAAACCACAAACCAATGGTTTTCTGATAAAATTCCTATACGCACACATAGACACATGAAATACAGCTTTTGTCTCCTAGCAATGCTGGTAATTTAGTCCTTTTAGATGGGCTTCTCCAGGCCTCATTATAACATCCATGGGATCAGAGGAAATCCTGATTGACAATCATCAGCCACATCCAACTGTTGAGGGCCCTTGGGACAGTGTGATCTCACTGTGTGACATGGTGTGATTTTCTGCGTTCTATTCCTTCACAAAAAGAATCAGGATAAAAGACACATGGAGAGAGAGAAGCTAGGCATATCTCAAACACTTACCATGTCCCATTATTCACTCCTTCCTCTAAGGGGTGAGCAGGTGTCTTAATTTGACCAAATATGATACTTGGCAAGTGAGGTGTCAGCAATTCTATAAAATGGCCAATGTGGTTTACATAATTCATGCATTGACAGAATGTCTATAAAAGAAAAATCTAGGGGAAAGGGTAGGGTCAGATACTCTGCCTGAAATATCCATTGGATTATGTTTCAGATAATCATCTGCCAACTTGAATTTGCCTTTTCATAAACATGTACCACAATTCGAATATAGCTGCATGATGCAGACTCTCTTTTGGGAGGCAATGTGGTGTGGTGTCCTAAGGAATCAGAACACCTAAATGTGAATCTTGGCTACACCATGTATTAGCTATGTGACCAAGTCCGTACCCCTGAACATCTCAGTCTCACTTGCTTCATCTATAAAATGGCAATACTGTTATTAACAGTAATAATAATGACAGCCAGGACTTACATAACACTTTAAGGTTCATGAAGGTTCATTTGATCTTTATCACAACTGTATGAGGCAGGTGGTATTATTGGTTTTCTCTCTCTCTCTCTTTTTGCTTTTTTTTGAAGGGGCAGGGCAATTGAGGTTAAGTGACTTGCCCAAAGTCACACGGCTATATTGTCTCTCTTTTTATAGATGAGGAAATTAAGACAGAGGTACATAGCAATATGGCCAACTAGGTGGCTCACTGGATAGAACACTGGGCTTGGGACCAAGAAGACTCATCTTTCTGAGTTTAAATCTGGCCTCAGACGCTTGCCGGCTGTGTGACCCTGGGCAAGTCCCTTAACTCTGCTTGTCTCCATTTCCTTATTTGTAAAATGAGCTGGAGAAGGAAATGGCAAACAACTTTACTATCTCTGCAAAGAAAACTCCAAATGGGGCCAGGAAGAATGGGACATGACTGAAACAGCACAAAACAATGGAACAATATACTTTATACACACGTAGTGATGTCTCTCCCGTAGAGAGACCAGCTATATCTTCCCTGCAGAGTTCTAGGGGCTACCCTTGAGGGATAGTGGGATGACTCTTTAACCCCTGTTCTGGAGTGTTCCTCTTATCGTTAGCTACCAATAATAATACCTGTTATCAGAGGGTTATAGAGTTAATGTATGTGAAAAATCTTTGTAATCATAAGGTATTATATAAACTACTGATGTTATTTTTATATTATTAATGATAGAAATCAATGAATGTAGAGACCAAATATATACATCTGTATGGCTCTACTAAGGATCGAGCATACACGGTAAACACACTTGGAATAAGGTTATTGATGAGGCTAATAGGGCATCCCAATAATAACAGATCTAGAAGGACATAAGAAGATAACGACCCAATAATAATGCAGAATCTATGGTAAGATATAAGGCTTTGGGAAAGAACACGAGAACATAACAATGAGGACCAGTGAGAATATTGAAGATATATTATTTACCATTGGAACTAGATATAAAACTTTGAATGCTTATGATATGCATACCACCCGTCCTCACCCCCAGCAGAATATAAGCTCCTTGAGGGCAGAAACAGTTTCCTTGTTTACTTTATACCCAAGTGCCTGGCATTGTGGCCGCAGGCACCTAATGAGTACTTAAAGAAAGCTTGTTGGATTGCATTGAATTGGATGATAATATTTATACAATATTATCTCAAGAATATTTTCTTTCAGTGATTTTTTTTTTTGCAAGTGCAGCGCTAGTATGGGTTTTGATAATGGTCTTTCATCATCTACTCATTCTGTGAAGTTAGCATTAACAATTAAACTTCCCACATGTCTCAGCAGGACTATTCAGAAGAATATGAAGAGGCCAGGGGAAAAGGTAGCTTTCCCGCTATGATCACACCTGCTTATCTGAATGCGAAGAAAGCCAATGAACTGGCAAGTAATGTAAGTATTAAGTGAAGGAGACCGAAGGGCAACAGAATCAATGAAGAAATGGGCCTTTTCTACCAATGTCCTTAAAGAACCTTAAGTAATGTCAGTGTTGAAAATGAGAGGGAAGAGGAAGGTGCCTTAGACTGGACTACAAGAGTCTAAGGTTCTAATCTTAGCTTTTCCACTAATTCCTTTTGTAATCTTGGACAAATCACTAGACTCTGTTGAACCTCAGTTTCCTCACCTGTAAAAATTAAAAAAAATAAATTTGATGATCTCAGAGCCCTTTCCAAGTCTAGCAGTCTCTAGTTCTAAGAAACTGAAGTAACATAGATACCTAGTCCCCAGTTCCTGTTTTGCATCCAGGGACAATTTGAAGATTATTTGTTTTTTTTGCAGATTATTGGTAGTGTCTTGCTCCAGTAGGGATTAGTATAAACAAACAGGATAATTATGCTTCTGGTCAATTTGGTCTCATTCAGATGTTGAAACATGCACAAAGACATGAAATGGCTTCATATAAAATGGAAATCTGTGTTAGAAGTTCAGCACTGTGGGTGAATATTTGATTGGGTAAATACATGTCCTGGGTGTCTGATTGTGCTGGTAGAGCCCAGTCAGTAACCTGACTCTGCCTCATGGAGTCTCAGCCAGCTGGCATTCCTCAAAACACATGCTATAATTAAATTACATCTTCTCCAATACCCAATGAAACACTCAATATAAATCTCTAAATGGAAAAGAGAATCAGATATCATCTCTGTTTCCATCTTCCGTATCTTCCTTTTGAGAAAATCCCCAGGATGTCAAACCTTCTTGAAGTCTTGTTCATTAAAGATGAAGAGGAGTTCCAAGCATTGAACCTTCTTCCTTATATAATCATTGGCTATGTTGTTACCCGTTCTCTACTTTTCTTCTGGTAAAGGGAGAAGAGGTGAAATTCAAATCACTTAGTTTTACCACTCATTGATCCTAAGATGAATTTTCCCTTGTGGGGTGGAACCTTCCTTCCATCTGCATGACCAGTCGGTATAGGTTGACTGAATATCTATGGAAAATACCAGAAGAGAAAATAGAAGGGTAGAGTAGCTAACTGATCATCTAAAATCGAACACATGCTATGTAGCTTTGTGGCAGATTTAGTAGAGAAAAATTTTGCCATAAACTAATTATGGGGCACTTTCAGACATAATCCATGAAAGTGGTGATCTCAGACCTCCTTTGTTCATCGTTTCTTTCAGATAAAATACAGGCAGGATTTCAATAAGATGAAAGGAGCTGCTCACTATCACTCACTTACAGCCCAAGACAACTTGGTTCTAAAACGTGCCCAGAGTGTGAACAAACTTGTCAGTGAGGTAAGAGCGAGGAGGGGGTTGCCTGTGTTTATGGCTTACCAGGGATGCTGTTATGTGGCATGGGCAGGGAACAAGATATTAAGATGATCAAATACTCTGGTTCATGGAGAATCATCATACGTGGATTAGGAAATTTTCAAAAAACAGAATGAGATACAATGCATCCAGCACTAAAAACTTTGTACACATAATTGATTCCTTGATGATTAAGAAGGTGCCGTACAGAGCTACCTCAAGATGGTCATTATAAGCATCAGTTACTGTTGTTCCATAGCATGAGAGAAATGCCTCATGGACTGTTTACTGAGGTTTCTAGATGTCAGACATGCTAGATTTTCCTGTTTCTTGTTGGTTTTGTATATAGTAGCTTTCAAAGACAAGGCATCAGGTTCCAGATGCTGATCTTCATTAAAACCCAGAGGTAGGAAAATGGTCTTATTCTCAATTACTACATAGATCCCAACAAGTACAAATAATGAATCTCCCAGAAATGGTCCCTTGCACTTGAACTTGGACTTTTTTCCAAGTTATAATTCTGTTAAATGTGGTCATTGGTTCCAGCCCACTGGAACTATGCAGTGGGAATTCAAATAATTCAACCACTTCCAAGGATTCTCTATTCACATTCATCGGGATTTAGCTATATTCACCTCTTATCTGAAGTGAGAAAGGGTGCTGAAGGTACTCATAGTCCCGATGAGTATTAATTCAGAAAAAAAAGACTTGAAACTATCCTGAAGGCTCTTCCCAAACTCTAGTTTCCAGGAAAGTGTTTCGTAGACATGTAGAACTGGAACAGACTTTAGAGATCATGTAGTCCGACCCCATCATCTAATAGTTTGCAAAACTGAGGTCCTGAGAAGAGATTTCCCAAGGTCACACAGATAGTGGCAAAAATAGGACTGGAACTCAGATGTGACTTTTACTCTGATGCTGTTTCTTACTGTTACTGTGCCATGCCTCCCATTAGATTTAGCTTCAAGATATTGTTAAATAGATAGCATCCATATATTTAGAAGTGCATTGTGGAATTTGAGGGAAGATTTTTCCAAGATTACGATTTAAGCCCTAAAAAAAGGACAAATCATAAACATGTATTTTGTAATGTGTCACATGGAATGGAGCTACATTTCCATTTGTAAGAGAAGGGTACCAGGGAGTCTTCAAATTACTTTCAACCATCTATTTATCTGTGGAGACAGATCAGCTAAGACTCTATTAGTGGTAATAGGACTTCACTCAGCCTTTCCAGTGGCATTGCCACTACCTATAATGATTTGGGGGTCAAATCAATAGCTATTGTATAGCATTCCCCATCCTGTCATCCAGGGTTTCTCAAGCCATCATCAATTAGAAGGGACTCTCCTCATTTATTTGCGGTGTCTTCAATGATTATCTGTTAAACGATTGCAAATTTTTCATTGTATTGATTGAACTAGATAAAAATTTGGAGGGGTTTGGTAAGGAGTGGATGATTAGAACTATATTGATATGGGAGGGTGAGGAAAGCACGCTTATTTAAAAAAATCTTTTAAAATCCTTTAACTTTTGGATTGAAAATTTTCTAAGTCATTCTCAATTTTTTTTAGAGGTTTTAGAGGCCAATTTGGGGTTTGGGTATATTGTACCTCATGATATTTTGGTTTCTAAGGTGGAGTATAAGAAAGATCTGGAAAACAGTAAAGGCCGCAGTATTAACTACTGTGAGACTCCTCAGTTCAGGAATGTCAGCAAGATCTCCAAATTCACCAGCGATGTAAGTTTTTAATGCCTTACTTAACATGTAGGCCTTGTAGTTCTTATCTTTATAGCTTCCAGGACTACCAGTAAGCTTTTGCTAATGTGAATGTGTGTGGATGTTTCAGATAAGCATGGCAAGAACATCAGTGGCTTTTGAACGTTGTAGTCACTACTGACAAAATGGATTACATATAATTAAATTAGAGTGATAACTAGTGATTTTGATGCTCTGGTCAAGTCGTAGTAAATATGTTCTCAAGTCAGTTGTGGTGAGGGAAACCCTTTCTATGGGTCAAGGAGAAGAGAAGCTCATTTGGAGAAGGAACAAGGCAATGCTGAGTGGGAAAGGAGCTCTCCTGGTGTGTGACTGTGGGAGAAACTCACTATCTGATAATTTCCTAGTTTAATTAATTATTCTTGGTAACTCATATGAGGCTAATGTAATCAAAATCCTATAAAATGAAAGTAAAATGATTTTTAAAATAATGTCTTAAATTTATTACTTAAATTTTACATTTAAATGATTTAAATGACTCTAACTTTCCATTCTGGAAGGCAAATTTCTAGTTGCCTTATCCTAGTTTTGGTTTTGTGTACAATATATTTCTAACCCATGTGAAAGGATGTGATAAGTATATGTCAGTTCTACGCATGATTTATACATGATTTTATTCTGTCACCTTATTTCACTTAATCATAGATGTTAGAGTTAGAAGGTACCTTAGAGGGGTGGCTAGGTGGCGCAGTGCATAGAGCACCGGCCCTGGAGTCAGGAGGACCTGAGTTCAAATGAGACACGTAACACAAAAACTAGCTGTGTGACCTTGGGCAAGTCACTTAACCCTAACTGCCCTCCAAAAAAGCAAAAAAAAAAAAAAAAAAAAGAAGGTACCTTAGAAATAATCTAGTTTGACCTACTCATTGAGTATTCTTACTACAATATTTTTGACAGAGCGCCACCTTTTTTAATTCCTTCAGAGAAAGGGAGCTTGATGCCTATCAGGACAACTTGTTCCACTAATCAGTGGTTGTATTCATTATTAAATTCTCATTTATGTTGAGCTAGAATCTTTCTTTTTGTAACTCCATTAGATCTGGTCTACCTTTCCTCTCTTCCCACTGGCTCTGGTTTACCTTCTTCTGCCCCCTGATTCTAATAGAGCAAGCTTGGGAAATATTTTAAAATGTAATAGGAAAATGTATTTTTTATTAGACTGTTCTGAAAAGCAAAATGTGTTACTCTGAGCAGTGATAATTAATATCATAAAGATTTCAGAAGTGACTGCTTACACTCACACTATACAGAGTGATTAGGAAAGAAGGTTTTTTTTCCCTGCAGGGAAAGAGACCAAGACCACTTACTTAACTAGAAATGTTTGGGCCATATTTATTTTTATTTATTGTGCAAGTCTAAACATGTTACTCTCATGTTCAAGAAGCTTCAACGATTTTTTTGTTCTCTCTAGGATTGAATACAAATTCCTCTGTCTGGAAGCACTTTAAAGCACTTCACAATCTGTTTCTATACTATCCTCTCAGGCTGATTGCATAATACTCCTTGTCAGCCACTTTTATGTTCTCCCCAAACCTACCTTTTTGCTGTTCTCAGTTCTATCCCCCATCCTGATGCCTTCACCCAGGCTGGCTCTTGTGCCTGCAATACTCTCTGTCTCTCCTGTATTTGAGAACCCCAGCTCTCTTCAAGACTGAATTCCTCATTCACTCGATTCTTAATATTATTTCCCCAGAAAATATTTTGTACATATTTTGCATATATTTTGTATCTACTTACCTATATATAGGTTGTTTTCCCTAGGAGAGTTGAAGCTTCTTGAGACCTGGGCCTTTTTCTGGTCATTATATCCCCAACATGAAGCATGATATATAAATGCCACATAATAGGTATTTAGTAATAAATCATGCTGGATTGAATTGAATTTGGTCAAAACCAAAGTTTCTGATTAAAAACCAAGTTTGTAGATATCCATGTACATGTACATGGATATGTATGCATACATGTATGCATATGTCTATATACACCCATACATATATGCATATAACATATAGAAATATGTCAATATCTAGATTGTTATACCTGTATAAAGACAGAGATCTGGCTAGATATCTGTATCTCTCTCTCTATGTGTATACATATATATACATATATATATATATATACGTATATATATATATGCAGATCTGCCCTTTATATATAGAGATACACAGATAGCTAGCTAGGTAGCTAACCAGTTATCTCTAAACTTGGTGTGTGTGTGTATGGATATACACCATACATATATAGCATATGTTTTTGTGTGTATACTTGATTTTGTATATATGTGTGTTTATATACAGATGTGTAATATATGATGAGTAGATACCAAAAAAAATATATATGTAAATACACATACACATTTATCTGTGCTTTTAAAAATGCAAACACCAAGAAAAGAGGTGGCTTATAATGCCTTGTTGCAGTGCTTGGAACCGGACCTTGCTCATAGTAGGTACCTATAAATATTGACTCAGTTAAGTGATCATAATCTGATTAAAATACTACAGGTTTTCACATTGGAAGAAGGGAATTGAACATTGCTATATTTGCAGATGAGGCTTTTAAAAATCCAGTTTTCTTGGCTTTAAATAACCTATATTTTTCCCTATATGCTTGCCAGGATGTAGTCAAACAATGTTATCATGTTTTATTGGAACTTTGAGTTGAAAAATAATGCTTAACAAGTTTTTAGTGCATTGGTATAATAGCTTAGAATAGTAAATACCTTAACAAAATTATATTTCATTTCTCTTTTGATTTTGAGACCCAAAAAGAGGATTGTTTTTCTTATATTGTTCATGTAAGAGAATGATAAAACTGAATGTCGGGTGCCTCTTTTCAGAATAAATACAAGGAAAATTATCAGAACCAACTGAAAGGCCGCTATGAAGGAGTTGGCATGGACCGGCGTACTCTACATGCCATGAAGGTCGCAAATCTGGCAAGCAATGTAAGTCTTTTTTTTTTTTTGGAGGCCAAACTGGCCAACACAGAAAAACAGGTGATATTTCAAGAAAGGGGGAAAGGAAATTTTGGTCAGTTTTCTTTTACGCTGTTTTTTCTATCAGATGATGAATTTTAACACTGACCCACTTATAACACCAGAGCTTTAAAATGAACTAACCCCAAGAATTTAAATGTTACTGACTCTGTTTCACAAAGGATTTTTGTTAATTTATTCAACTTCTAGTTCATCAAAATGATTAATGTAAGAAGCATATTGATACTGGTATTCAATAAAATAAACTATTATTAAATTATTATGCATGTGGTTCTAAGTCAGGGATAGGGTAAGAGGGTGTGTGGGGGAAGGATCACGCAGTTATAGGTTTATAACTGGAAGGGATAACAGAGATAATTTAGCCCACTTTCCTCATTTTATGGATGAGGACATTGAGGCTCAGAAAACTTGTGACCCTCCCAAGGTCATATCATATATAGCAGAGGTTAGATTTTAATCCAAATTCTTTAACTCCATAGGAGTGCTTTTTCTGCTATATTAGCTGTATCAGAGATAAAAGTCAGCTGATATATCAATTGAATAGAAGAAATAGAATCAACTAGTGATTTTTTTAAACATGCAAATAATTCCATTTTCTTACTGGATAATGATCTTGAGCTCACTTTGGTGTTGATTTTATTATGACTCATAGTCAAACCATTTATGACTAAGGTTTTCTCAAGTCCCCAAATTTGTTGCTGTTGCTTTCTGTGTATTTCAGATAGCCTATAAATCTGATTATAAACACGACAATATTGATTACAACTACCCAGCAACTCTTACTCCTTCCTATCAGACAACCATGAAGCTCATTCCCTTGAAGGATGTAAGTTGATTACCAAGATCTTCTTTTACTTTTGTTGCTTATTTTATTGTTGCTTAGTCATTTTTCAATTGTGTCTTATTCTTTGTAACCCCTTATGGGGCTTCTATTGGCAAAAATACTACAGTGATTTGACATTTCCTTCTCTAGCTCATTTTACAGATGACTTGCCCAAGGTCACCCAGTTAGTAAGTGTCTGAGGCTGGATTTGGGCTTAGGAAGATGAGTCTTCCTGACTGACTCCAGGCCCAGCACTCTTATCTATTGTGCCACCTAGCTTAATGCTTTCCTAATGGAGATGAAAGAAAACAACAAAACTGAATGTTTTAAGGTAGCTTATTGAAAGAAGAAAATGTTAAAAGTTTATAAATATCAGAAAGTTGGCATCTGGCTAGTGTTTTTACTGTCTTATTGTGACTTTGCTCCATTGTCTTATGTTCTCACTGTTTCTTTGTGTGGTCAATATTTTAATTTTTCTTCTGGAAACAGATGACTTCAATTTATCTGCTAGAAACGGATGACTTTTTCTGCTGCAAAATTACTTAGAAAAGGTTGGGTACTTTAGCATGTCCCTTGGGGGGCAGAATCCTTCAAAACCAACAGATTTATTTAGACATATGAAAATCCAGAGTAGAGGTCTTCAAGCATTATAGTCAGGTCACAAAATAGCAAGGCTTGTTGTTATCTGGATTTGGATGTAAACAGGAAACTCAGTCAGGTAATACCCCACAAATCTACCTGCTATGTGTTGGGAACATCTGATATAATAGTAAACCTAGTACATGTTTCTTATTATGAATTTATATATTACACAATTTACAACTATCAATTGTGTAGAGGTAGGTAGTGCCGCAGATAGAGGACTGGACTTGGAATTAGGAAGACCTGGGTTCATGTCTTGCCTCAGAGATTAACTCTCTGTGTGATCCTGGGCAAGTCAACTATTGTCAACTTCAGTTTCCCCAAATGAAGATGTTGGATTTGATGGCCTTTCCAGATCTAAATCCATGATCCACCGTCCTATTTCTGTCTTCCACTGTTAACATTATAGAGTCTTGCTGAACAAAAATATGAAAAAACTACCTTTATTGCATTTCCATTCTCTCAACTGTAGTCAGAATTAGGGGTAGACAAGCCAAGCAACTGCCTCAGGTACAACATTCAGGGAGCACAGCAAGAAATACTTTTTATGATTCCTTTTAAAAATGCATATGTATATATATGCATAATGCATAACATATATATATATATATGTATACACACATTTTTTTTCTTTTTGGAGGAGGAGAGGTAGGGCAATTGGGGTTAAGTGACTTGCCCAAGGTCACACAGCTAGTTTTTGTGTTAAATCTGAGGCTGGATTTGAACTCTGGTCCTCCTGACTCCAGGGCCAGTGCTCTATTCAGCATACCACCCTGATTTCCCTAAAAATACATATATTTTAATGCCAGAAATTCTGCTGTGTACATCATAGAGTAGACTCAAAGCTTCATGTGGACAGTATCAGACAAGGAAATCAATTTTCAAATGCAGGGGGTTACAATTTTGCTTAGGAGGTACTAACATCTCATCCCTGCTCGGTCCCTGTCCTGGAACCGTGGAGGCAGGCTAATGGAGAAGAAATGGGAGTTAAATAGAGGTACTTAGTTAAAGGGAATTCCATTTAGAAGGATATTGTCAACATTAAATGTCATTAAAATTAGACTTCACTCTATGGCAAAGAGCCCCTTCAGAACCTAGATTGAAGCAATATACATGCATTTCTGATGTCGCAAGGAGGTGATTAACTGTGCTGACTGTTAATTATGTCCTACAGTGAAAAATAATTGTGTTCTGCTCCGTATTTAATGCCTAGTTATCTGGCAGGCATATGCCGCTTAAAAATATATTTTTCATTACATTTAATCTTGCAAAACTCAGAATCCTAATTCACTTCTTATGAGATGATCATTTCTGCTAGTGAATTAATACATTAGGAAACTAGCATACGCTAATCTCATTAGTGGTTGACATTGAAATAACTTTATTTTTTTCTACTTTTCCCTGTATCCCAGTCTCAGGCCATGCAAAAACTTTATTCTGAATCATTAACTAAATGTCTAATAGTAATTCTATTATTTACTTACAAAGGTGGCACAAGACTATTATTAGACCATTGCTAGAGTGGCATATACTTTGAATTATTTCTAATATAGGTATTGCCACCTTACAAGCGATGAGTTCCTTTGCAAGCTGGTTGTTTGGAACATTGAAAACAGTTTTCCTAGATGTCTAGACCAACCCAAAGCAGCCTCTTGAAGCCGTAACAAATGTGGACTGTGGCATTATTAGTACTAGAGGCATAGGCCATGTCACACAGAAAGGAGAGGGTGACAAGGAAGACCATTCCTCCCTATTACTTGGTACCAGATACAGACCTTGGCAAGATTTTTAAATAGGTAAATTTAGGCATTCTTCAGCCTTCCTGTTTGCGCTCTTCTTGCCTCTCTCTCTGGGTACCTTCAGGTTGTCCTGAGCCACCCCCATTTGCCCCACTGGGTTGTCCATAACCTTGTTTGTCTTCATTTACCTCAGGAGTCAGCCAGCTGAACCAACCCCAAATACAAGGCAGCAACTGTAGGAGTTGGTCAGTTCAGTTGTTTGGCAGAACGTAACACCTATCCCTGAAGGCAGGTTCCCAAACTTATTCATAGACCAAGAAGAATACTCAGAAATGATTCTGCGATGATCCAGTGGATTTAAGAGGAAGAGAAATGAGAAAAGTCCCCAAATAAAGCAATTGATATTTCATTCCCCTTTGTAGAAAGTCATGTCAATTCTGTTCATTTGTTGTGATTTTTTGCTCTTTTCAATGTATACCGGCTTTTTATATTTTGCAAAATCCACTCTGAATCTTGTCTTCTGTCTCCGAGAATTATCCTGTGCCTTCTTTTAGTGAGTCAATGAGTAAATACTTAGGACTACCATCCAACAACTAAGTAAACTACCTTCTATGAAAACAAACTGACTTCTTTGATGTCTCCTTTTCACCCAGGTCAACTATAGACAGAGCATTGACAAGTTGAAGTACAGCTCTGTGACAAATTCTCCACAGATCATTCAAGCCAAGATCAACGCACAACAGCTCAGTCATGTAAGGGGGGTGCCACTGACCACTGAGTTATTCCTGACTCTTGGCAGCCAACTGGGAACATTGTGATCACCTTCATTTTACTTCTCTTTATCCACCGGGCTTTTGGCCACCTTGAGATCCTCCCTTGATGATCAGCCATGTGAACATGGAGAAACTGACATCATGCTGCTTTTCACAGACTCATAACTCCCATTTTTTATAATGTTTCCGTGTTTGCAGAGTGCTTTATATAATGTTTTCTAATTTGGTCATAACAGTAATCCTGTGAAGGAGATTCAATTAGTATTCCCCCTTTCTCCCCCTCCCCCCCGCAACCATAGCGGCTTGCAATCAAATATAGGGTCTGCAAATACTTTCACACTGGACATTAGTCTGGTTTTATAGAAGGATTGTAACTGATGGAGTGAATGATGGGAAAGAGGAAACAAAACCAAACATGGAAAAGAACGAGAGCATGTAGTTTGCTTCAGTCTCCATTTAAATTCTGTTCTTTCTAGATCTTTCTCTGAATGTAAATATCTGCTTCCATCCTGAGTCTTTTAGAGTTGTCTTATAACTGTATGTTGCTGAGAAGAGTCCAGTTTATCAAAGTTGGTTGTCACACATATGGTGTGTCCGTTTTACAGATGAAGAGCTTCAGAAAGGTTAAGTGATTTGTTCTGGGTCACATGAAGAGTAAGTGTCTGAGGTATGATTTGTACCTGGCTGACCCCAACTCCAAGCTCGGTGCTTCATTTTTTATGCTTCCTTTGAAGGAATGGTTGCAATGTTTTTTTTTTGTTTTGTTTTGTTTTGTTTTTGGTAAAATCAGTCAAATCAGTCAGTCAATTCAATATGGTCGCTCATTGGATTGAGCATGGAGCCTGGAGCTGGAAAGACCTGAGTTCAAATCTGATCTCATATACTTACTAGCTTGTGACTCTGGGCAAGTCACTTCTCCCTTTTTGCCCTGGTTTCCTCAACTGTAAAAATGACGATGATAACAGCACCTTGCAGGGGTGTTGGGAAGTTCAAATTAGATAAGTTTTGTAAACCTCTTAGCACAGTGCCTAGCACACATGGTAAATACAACATAGGGATTAGTTATTATTATTATTATTTTAAAATGCTTAGCACAGTGCCTAGCACATAGTAAGCACTATATAAATAATAACCATTATTATTGCTATTATTATTATTATAATGTTTAGCACTTGCCTGGGACATAGTAGGTCATTTACTTTGTACCTATTAAAGCACTAGGTGCTCAGTAAATATGAAACTATAATAAAACCTTCCTTCATGCTTAAATGTTTTACCAAGAGCTTCTCTCCCAACCTTCCTAAGATGTAAATAGGGGTGGTGATTATACAAAGCATTTTAATAAATAGAAAAATTGCTACTTAATAATAATAATTGTGAACAGTTAACGTTTTATAGCACTTTCTTTGTGCCAGTCATAATAATAATAATGAACCATAACACCAAAATAGCCGCAGCTTATATTTATATAATGTGTTGAGGTTTACTTTATAAAGTCTTTATTTGGAGTCATTGTCTCATTAGATTCTCACAATGATAGTCCTATGGAATATGTAAAGCAAGCATTTTCAAATCTACGTTTAAGGAGAAGAAACTGAGTCAGAGAGGTAGTCATTTGTCCCTAGTCACGTGGCTAAGACATCTAAGAGCTGGGACTCGGATTCAGATCTTCCGGTTGCAATCCCAGCATACCTTTCACTATAGGCTGCTTTTGTCCTCATGGGACTTTTGAGCAGCAGTGGAATCACAGCATATCCTGAGAAGTTCTTCAAATTGTTCTGACTTCTCCAGTTTCTTTGGTGCAGGCCTGGGAGCCCAGTAAGTTTGGGTTCATGTCTTGGCTCTGTTTGTCATAGTCCCCTTTTCCCACTGACCTTGAGCCAACTACTTTTACTGCTCTGAGACTGAGATTCTTGATCTGTAAACTGAACAGGTGGACCATGATGGCCTCTAAGGTTTCTAGCCTGAATCTTCCATGTTCCTTTTGTGGTGGTTTTAGTTACCATCTGGCTTCTCTATTCTGCCCATTTAAAGGCATCATCATTTGCCAAATTATAGAGTCATTTTGGCATTGCCTTCTTCCTCCTCCTCTTCTTTTTTTCCCTCTTCTTCCTCTTCCTCTTCTCATTCTTCTTCCTCCTATTTCTCCTCTTCCTCCTCACCCCACTCTAGGATTACTAGTTTGAATCGAATTGGAGGAGAATGCTCATAGCTTTATTCTTTTTGTCTAAATTAAAGGCACATGTTTATACTTGACCTGCGTAGAAACCCTACACCAGCAGTTCTCAACCTGTGGATTATGTTCAGTTTGTAACAATTTAAATACATCCTGCATATCAGATACTGACATTACAATTCATAACAGTAGCAAAATTACAGTTATGAAGGAGCAACGAAAATAATTTTATGGTTGGGGGTCACCATAACATGAGGAACTGTATTAAAAGGGTCACGGCATTAGGAAGGTTGAGAAACACTGCCCTACACTCAGAACTTTGTATTTGGGATCCTAACAGGTGAATTACCGGGCAGATTATGAGAAAAACAAGTTGAATTATACCCTGCCACAAGATGTACCTCAGTTAGTAAAAGCAAGAGCCAATGCTGAACTGTTCAGTGAGGTAAGCAAACTGTCTGAATGGGAGCTGGTTAAATCAATTCAACAAACATGCATTAAATTCATTTGTTATGTGAATAAATAGGAGATAGTTCAGTTCAATTTAACAAATATTTATTAAATACTTACTGTGTGCATATCACTTTGCTAGAAGCTAGGAATACAAGACACAAATGAAGTGCAAAGAACGTATTGCATTCTGTTGGGGCAATTGCATATATTGGCAAATAAGTACAGTCTAAAGAAAATTGGGGAGGCAGAGTGACTTGGCAATCGGGGGTGGGAGGAATCATGTAATATAATCTCCTCATGTAATAGGAGACACTTGAGAGGAGCCTTGAAGAAAGATGAGGGTTTTGAGATGAGGGCAGAAATGAAAAGGAAGCACCCTTTAGGCATGGTGGATGATTTGTGTGGATACAGGATATAAAACATCAAATTTGGGGAATAGCCAGTAGTTGAGTTTGGTTGGAATGTAGGATTGGTCAAGGGGAGTAGTACAAAGTATTGCTGGGAAGATTGATGGGAGTCAGACTGTGGCAGGCCTTAATTGTCAGATTTGAGTTATTGGCTTGAGTTATTTTAACCCAAGGCAAATTGTGGAGCAGGGTATGAAATCTGACATGTCAGACCTATGGCTTAGGAAGATTATTTTGGCAAATATGAGGAGGAAGGATTGGAGAGGTCAGAGACTAGAAGCAAAGAGACCAGTTAGGAGGCTCTTGTAATAGCTTCAGCAAAAGGCAATGAGGATTGGAATTAGGGGAGTGACTGTGTAAATGGAGAGAGAGATGGTTATCAGAGATTTGGGGGAAATTAGATCAAGAAGGCTTTTTGAACTGATTGGAAATGTGAGCTGAGGCCAAAGGGAGATAGAGATGACCTCAGAGTGATGGACATGGGGGATTTGGAAGATGGTGTCATTAACAGGACTAGAGAAGTATAGAGGAAGAAAAGGTGTGAGGGATGGGGGAAGGTATGGAGGGGGATAGTGAGTTTTGGTTTGAATGTATTGAATTTGTTTTGCCTACAGAATATCCAGGTTGAGATATCCATCAAGAAATTGACAACTACAACAACAAAAAAACAGGAGTCCAGGAAACACACTAGGGCTAAGCAGAATTACATGAGAGTTTACAGCATAGAGATAGTATTTGAATCCAAGTAGGAAATGAGGATATTTGTTATGAGAAAAAGGGTTGGGGAGGCATAGGGGACCTTAGGGAAAGAAGAGAAGGTTATGAACAACCACTAAGGCGTATGAGAGAAAGTCAGCGAGGGTGCTCACTTGGGCAGCACATGTACTAAAACTGTAATGACACTGAGAAGATTAGCATGACCCTAGCAAGGATGATACAAATTTGTGAAGCGTCCATATTTTAAAGAAAAAAATTAGGAAAGAATGAGAAGATTACGGTGCCACACTCAAGGTCCAAATGAGATCTGGGCAGAGTGTGCATAAGAGAAAGCAGGTGGTGAGAGTGATAGAGGAATGTGATCTTCTAGAAGGTAAAGGACAGAGAGGATGAGGAAGAAGGAAAGGGTGGAAGCCAATATGCAGGTCAATTGATTACTAGTGGTGAAGACTGTTAAAGGAGGAAACTCAGGCTAGAGTAGGGATGATGGATGGAGAGAATAGGGTGGTATGGATGAAGCCACTAGAAGATATAATAGGAATGAAGAATAGGTTTGGGAGGACTGAGACAAGGAGAGGTATGGAATTGCAGGAGATGCTGCTTACAGGGAAATTTCAGAGTTCACAATAATGTAGGTGAAATGGTAGCAAGGAAGTGCTGAGGTTTAAGGTATAACCTTAAGACTGTCTGCTATAGTATGAAGACTCTGCATCAGTAAATGGAAATAGCCAGACTCAATGATATTATAGACCTTTTGAAATATTGACATGTTATTGTTATTTCATTTGGATCTGTAACTGTCCTTGAACTATGATTTCATTGATTTAGGGAAGTTCTGTTGTGCAAACTCCCTTAATCTGTGCTGTTCAGCACTTTTTCTGTAACTTACAGTCTTAAAGAGATGCCTTGATCATGGTCACATAGCTCATATGTGCATGGAGCAGGATTTGAAACCAAGATCTTCCTGACTGCAAGGATTCCCATTCACATATTCTTAAATTTATCTGCCTTTATTTTCACATTATAGATATTCATAATATCCACATTATTAATACTATTCACATATCAATAATAGTCACCATTATTTACATATTATAAATATTTGCAACATGTATGTGACTTATTATATTCATACATAAATAGTATTAAATGTATATTTTTTATGTTCTCAATATTCATATCTGCATTATTGATGCTATTCACGTAGTATCAATCAGATTAAATCTAGTCACCATCATTTACATATTATCAATATTTGCAACATTTAGATGATTGATTATGTTCCTATATATCATCAATAATATTAAACTCAGATGTGTTATCACTATTCATAAAATTCACATTATTAATAATATTTATATGCTCTTGATAATATTAAATGTAATTGTCTTTATTTAAATTCATAGCTCTTATTATCATGAGCTCTTAATGATCATAAAAATAATAATGACAGTACAATAGTAAAAGTTCTAATTCCGATAGCCCATTTTTCTGTATCTTGGGGAAGATAGAGGCTTTCTTTTCTTTTCACTTTTTCACTTTGACTTTGAGCAATGCTGCCAATAGCTACTCCTATTCACCTGGTGTTTCCTTTATCAGGTTAAGTACAAAGAAGGTTGGGAGAAGACAAAGGGCCGAGGGTTTGAGATGAAGCTGGATGCCATGCCTTTGTTGGCTGCCAAAGCCTCGGGGGAGCTTGCCAGCAACGTAGGTTTTACCTCATTAACTTGTAAATGCATAAGAAATTGTTCCGATGAGGTGTTGGTGGTCATGTGGGGAAAATAATGATTGCTAGGTTGCATTTTAAAGTTGTAGAACTTCTAATACTTTCATCTTATTCTGGATTTGATAAACATTGAGAGATGCTTTAAATTTTTTTTTCTCTTGGATCCTTCGCCTTGCACTTGGAACAGCCTGGCCTCTTTAGATGGCAGACTTCTTCCCCCATTCTCCCCACTCACAAGAGACTTTCTTCTTTTTCTCAAGATTAAATACAAAGAAGACTACGAAAAAACAAAAGGGAGAGCCATGGGAACCAAAGATTCAAGGCTTTTGCACTCCCTGCAGGTGGCCAAGATGAGCAGTGAGGTAAAGTATTTCTTCCTGTTACTTATAATGTATTTTAGGAAAAACTTCTTCAGTGAGCATTCTTTGTTGGTCACCCTATGAGGCCCCGAACCAGTTAGAAATTCCTACTTGAAGCCCCTTCCTTGACTGAACTGTAGGAGAGGTTGGAGGGGTGCAACCTTTGTTCATTAGTCATGACTTGTTGCTATAATTTCAGAGTAGCTCAGGGATGGTTCTGGAGAGTGTGCAATAATTAATAAATAAAACCCAGGAAGTTCAGTTACACAATAGAATGGGGTTTGGGAAGACTTCCATCTTACATTAGGAAAGTAAGAGCAGTGGTCTTAGAATCAGGAGGAACCTGAGTTCAGATCCCATGCTTGAAATCTAATGAGCTTTGTGACTATGAATGCAGCTAACTTTTCTGAATCCATTTTCCTATGTGCAAAACACAGAGATGTTGTAAGAATCAGATGAGATCCTGATTTTGTAAACCTGAAAGCACTCTAAGAATATCGGTTAACATTGATATCACGGTATTTCCTAATCAACAAACATTTACTACTATTACTACTACTACTACTACTACTACTACTACTACTTCTATTACTACTACTACTACTACTACTACTGCTGCTACTACTACTACTTAATCGTTTTTCAGTCATGCCTGACTCTTTGTGACCCCCTTTTTGGGGTTTTCTAGGCAGAGATACTGGAGTGGTTTGCCATTTCCTTCTCCAGCTCATTTTGCATATGAGGAAACTGAGGCAAACAAGGTTAAGTGACTTGCTCAGGGTCACACAGCTAGTAAGTATCTGAGGCTAGATTTGAACTCAGGTCTTTCAGACTCCAAGTCCAACATTTTATCCACTTTACCACCTAGCTGCCTGCTAAGATCCTCCCATGTGCCAAGCACCTTTGCTAGACACGGATGACTCCTGGAAGATGTCTAATTCCTTTAAATGAGCTTCATTTATTTCTCTACATGTTTTAAATCAAAGACATTGTGTGTGTGTGTGTGTACCTAAGGTTGAATACAAGAAGGGGTTTGAGGAGAGTAAGACTCATTTCCACTTGCCTATGGATATGGTCAACATCCAGCATGCTAAGAAGGCCCAGGCTCTAGCCAGTGACCTGGACTACAGGAAGAAGCTGCATGTCTATACAGTGCTCCCTGAAGACATAAAAACTAACTGGGCCAAAAAAGCCTACAAGCTTCAGAGTGAGGTGAGATCTCTATCCATCCTCTTATCAGGCATTCCCAAACTTATGCACAGTAACCTTAGGCTGCTTAGATAATCCTTAGTCTTTGTCTTACATAATTAGGTCTTAGATAGTTTGTCTTAGTCTTAGATAATTTTTACTCTTTAAATCTTTTAGAATTAAAAAGACATGAGTATATAAGAGCAGAGGGTTGGTTACCCAGAGTAGAAAGTCTAAAAATCCACTTTGGGATCTTCTCTGATTTCACCTAGAGTATTGGGAGAGAAAGAAGAATTAGGCTAATTCCAGATAGGAAAAAAAAAAAACTAAGAGAAAAAAGAACTTGGAGATGCTGACCCTGCTTGAAAGAGTGGAATAGGATCCAGGGCAGAGAAAATTAGAATTAGTGCCTTAAGATATTAGTAAGGTAAAGAGGTATTAGCAATGGGATGTTAGATAGGGGAAAGACTGGGAATTGAGTCACATAGCAAGGGGAGAGGTCTTTTATCAAAAGAGCATCAAATGTTCACCTTTGGGTGGGTCCCTGTGGGGCAGCACAAGCTAAATACTTGGGCTGGACACAAGGTTAGTTGATTTTTGAAGGGAACTTCAAGGACCCAAGAATTTTTGTTTGTTTTAAATGGAAGGCATGTATAAGGGTGGGACTTTTTCAGTTCTCTGGTGATTTTCTTGTATCTGTTTCAATTTCTCTTTCAGTTGCAGTACAAGGCAGACCTGACATGGATGAAGGGAGTTGGGTGGATGGCAGATGGGAGTCTCAATATAGAACAAGCCAAGAAAGCCGGAGAGTTGATTAGTGAGGTAACCAAAATACAATTATTTTGGTCTCTCAGACCATGTTCAGTCCTGGAGACATTAAGAGAGACCTGATTTCTCTTAATTTCTCCGAACTCCCTCCACTGACTTTTACACAGGATGAATAAAAGACCCTACACCATTTGTCATCAAGTCAAGTCAACAAGCATTTATTAAGTGTTTACTATATGCCAGATACCATGCTAATCACTGGAAATACAAAAGAAAGATAGTCCCTACCTATTTTCAAGAAGTATGTGAGAAAATAACACAAACCAAAAAGTGAGGAATTAGGAGAGTGAGAAATAAAAGTATTCAAGACAGGGGATTGTAAAAAAGTCCAGAGAGTCAGGAATACAGCCTGGAGAGGAATGAAGCTGACCTAGGCATCCTCCTTAAAATGGAGCTTGAGGAGGGAGCCAGTCAATCAGAAGAAGAGGCAGAGGGTAGTTCTAATGTGTGAAATCCAGGGTTAGGTGGTTCCTATGGCATAGTAGAGAAAGTCCAGGAGAATCGGGAGTATACCCTGGAAAGGAGAATAATGGAAGGATTTCATATTAGTGAGCTTCACCCTCTCTAATGTACTTGGATTCCTTGGGAAACTTCCTACATAAAGTCAATGAAGTTTTATTCCCCTTCCTCCTTTTAAATAAAAGCTGCATTTGAATTCTAATCCCACTTAAAAGATTTGTATTACACAGGTCACTAAAGTTCTTTGAAGTTCACATTAGAGATGTATTTCTTACCTTAGCAACAAACAAATTTCCTTTTGACTTACTGTGAGAAATTTAAACCTCAGTAAAACAAGCAGAGAATAGAAGGCAATAAAAGATTTTTGAAAGGCACTGCATATGGAAATGTGTCAGGTCTCTATTAGGCTTTAGCGGACACTGGAATCTTGAAAGGGGTTCATGTTCCTGGAACAAGAGAGTTGAATGCAGGCCTTCTCCAAAAGCATAAACTTGGGTTGGACTTTGTTCCTTCTTATCTCCAACAAAGATAATTAGCGGGACAGAGTGGATAGAGAGTCAGGAAGATCAGAGTCCGAGCTATGGTTCTGAAACATACTGTGAGACTACAGGCAAATCAAATAACCTCTCAGTGCCCCCAGGAAACTCTACAACACTATAAGTTGCAGGTGAATTGCTGATCTGGATAAGTGGAGGATAAGTGGCTAAATGGAGAATTCCTTGTCCTGAGAACTTCCCATGATGATACTGACCATTCTCTTGTGGCAGAGATAAATTGGACAGCTCATGTACATAGAGAAGGGCAGAGAAAAGAAAAACACCCACTTGGGTCCTTGTAACTCAGTTCATTATGAAACACCCTAAAAACCACAAAGTGACAGTTAGATTCCCCATGTGGCTTAGATGCTTCTGACTCAGTCCTGCTCAGTCCAACCTCAGTCAGGAGGTTGAAGTATTCTCAGAGGTAGTAAAAATAAAATCCCAATCTTGCCCCCCCCCCAATTTCCTTTTCTATGCCATTACCATTATTTCTAAGATGAACATAACATGGGGAATACAGTTAGATTTGGAGACCTATCCTACCTAAAGGTGAAATGTCCCCTTTAACAATGGAAAATCCTAGACCCAGAAGGGGAGACTCCCTTTGTGAGCCTTCTACACTATACAAGTAATTGAGGGTAATACTTAAATTTAAGGATCAACTGATCAATCAGCATTTATTAAGCACCTATTGTATGCCAGACACTATGCTAAACACTATGTGTAGCAATGCCCCTGCCCTATAGGGAGTTGTGAGGAATAGCCAACAAAGATTTTGTGAAATGAAATGAAGGTATGTATGTTCAATAATATCTTTGTGTCATGGTTTTTTTTCCTTTTCTGTTGTTTTTTTTCTTTTTTAAACAGAAAAAATACAGGCAGAGAGCTGATGCTCTGAAGTTCACCAGTGTGACAGACAGTTCCCAGATGGAACATGCCAAGAGAAGCCAGGAGTTGCAGAGTAATGTAAGTACTGAGTTGTCCCTTGGGGACCCTAATAAGGTTAGAGCTAGAGGGGTCTTAGGGGTCAGTCTCATACATTAAGAGCTGGAAGGGACTTTAAAGGTCATTAAGTTTATATTATAGATGAAGAAAATAAGGCAAAAGAATATTTAATGACTTGCCAAGGCCCACATAACTTATACCTAATCCACTGTACCATGTTGCCTCTCCCCAAAAATATGTTGCCCATTTTCTAGATGGGAAAACCTGATGTGTGTGTGTGTGTGTGTGTGTGTGTGTGAAATTATTTTCCACATGTATAGAAGAGACTTCAACTTAAGCTCACAGTCAGGTGTGGTTTCTACTGCCTATGTCACCTTACCTCCCTGATCTCCACTCATCTCTTCCACCATGAATCTGGTGAACTCCCAGGGACAGTGCAGTAGCTTTCTAAGAAGGTGACCAAGGATTAAAATGGGCTGTCTTTTTTTTAGTATTACTTTCAAAACTTTATAAGACTAGTTTCCTGGAGTCCCTAATCTCTATAATCTTCATGAAACACACATGAGGATGTATTTGAGGACCAAACTGAAGTTAGGATTTAGTTTTGGTGAAATTTCCTTGAGTTTTTCTCCTTCTCTTGGCATTAACTATATCTAATCCAAATCAATTTGCCTGGAGGTCATTAAATGTGTGCTCAGGGTGTCTCTCTGTTTGGGCATGTGCTGTTTGACATTTTTAATAGTGAATTGGAAAAAATAAACCAGAAAACCCACTTAGAAGATTTATAAGTGATATAAAGTTGGGATGGATAGTATTTAATAGGGGGAAATTAAAAGTCTAATATGGGTTTAAGAAGTCATCTTTACAAGTATTTTATAATATGGCTCTAGTTAGGCAATAGTTTATCTGAAAAAGATCTGGGGGTCTTAATGGACTGCAGGCTCAAAAACAAATACATGGCAGCCAACAAAACAAATGTGATCTGAGGCTATGTAAAGAGAAGCATAGTTCCCAGGGCTAGGGAAGCCATGGTCCTCCATACTCTTGTCAGTCCACATTTTAAGTATACTGTATTCAGTTCAGGGTACTACATTTGAACAACGACATTGATAAAATGAAGAGTGTCCAGGGGGGGTGTTGAGATCGTGCCATATGGGAGTCTCTTGAAGGCACTGGTACAAGATGGTGGTAGAGGGGGAAAAAGTGTCTTTCTGGCTTCAAGGATTCGAAGAGCTGTCAAATGGGAGAAAGATTAACATTATTTTCCTTAGTACTAGAATGTAGAAATAGGAGAAATGGGTAGAAGCTGCAAAGGTGCTCCCCTACCCATGATACCAAGGGAAAGACAGTATATTACTGCATGGTTGTTCCTAGATATTTTTTCTTATGGAGTGATACAGATGATAAATATCAGTTATGTAGAAGGACAATACACATATGTATTAAATGCTTGTTGAATTGAGTTGATTCTCCTGCTGACATTTTGCTTTTATTGGCTAGGTGGCTTACAAATCTGGGAACGAGCATTGTGTTCATCAATACACCATCAGCAAAGACGAACCACTCTTCCTACAGGCCAGGGCTAATGCCCAGCATCTCAGTGAGGTACTGGAAGAGGGATTATATGTTGTACTCTTCTTTTTTTTCCTTAAATGGAATTTTACGAGACCTGCTTCATTTGAAATTCTGTGGACAACAGACAATGTGTTAGTGCCATCTAAGGTCATATGTATTGTGTGCTTGGACTAGCTCCTAATCTAACTCATTTGTGAGTCCATGAAAAGACCTGGTGATTTGGGGGACTACCAGCATGGAAAGTCCCTTCAACAACACAGATTGCAACATATTCATGGTTTAGTAACCAAGTCGTAAGGGGGGGGTTTCCCTACCTCTAACTTATATTTTATTTCTGATGAACTCTTGAGGATGGGGTGAGAAAAGGGTACCTTGGGAGGAGCTATTTGGTGACATGACTCAATTATTCATACATCATCCAGTGAGAGAAATGTCTTAATTACTACAAGATTATAAACTCACATGAGAGTAGGGGGCCATGTCTTATGTGGACTTTGTTTCTCTCTCAGTGCCTAACATAATGTCCAATACACAGATGCCTAATAAATGCTTGTGGACTGCATGAAATTGTGGATAGTTTAGAGACATGTGAGTTATTCCCAAACAGGTGACAAGAATCAATACTTTTATTTCTCACATAGTTTTAATGAGCTTCATTGTAGTTCCTTAGGAATTGGCAGGTAACGTTTAGTGATTTAATTTCCCTTCCTAATGAGGCTATTAAGAAGTCAGAAGCCAACCTCTCACCTAAAGATTAATTTTTTTAAAAATTGATATCTCTTTAGAAACTGTATAAGAGCAGCTGGGAGAAACAGAAGGCAAAAGGATTTGAACTTCGTCTGGACTCCTTGTCTTTTCTGTCAGCCAAGGCCAAGAGGGACCTAGCAAGTGATGTGAGTGCTTACTCAAGCTTTTAGAATGGATAATTGAATCATGAACTATTACAGTTCCCAGAGACTTTAGAGACTGACTAGTTGAAGTCTTTCTTTTTACAATCGATAAAACAAAGGATCAGAGAGGGGAAATCCTAAGATTTACAATGAAAAGGGACTTAGAGATCATTTAGTCCCATCCTCTCATTTTAAAGATATTATAAAAGCCCAAAAGGTGTGAAATGTCTCGCTCAGGGTCACAAGGTGCTCCCGAAGTACAGTCAAGATTTGAACCCAGGTTTTTGGACTTTCAATCCAATAGAATGTTAGATTTGTAGGCAGGAAGATTTGGGTTTGAATCCTGCCTCAGACATCAACTTCTTTTACCTCAGTTTCATTGTCTCTAAAATGGAGACAAAAAAGCACATACCCCAGTATTGTGAAGGTCTAATGAGATTACAAAAAGCACTGCATAAATATGAACTATTGTTATTATTATACTGTGTTGCCTTTCAAGTAACTTGCCCAAGGTCAGGTAAACAGACCTGGAACTAGAACCCAAATATCCTGATAATGATAATTGTAATATTACTTTATGTTCATATAGTACTTTTTAGACCTATTTTATTTTTTCATTTTTTAAACATATAATATTTTATTTTTTCCCAATTACATGTTAAAACAAATTTCTTAACATTTAAAACAAATTTTGAGTTTCAAATTTGATACCTTCTTCCTTCCGTCCCTCCCTCCTTCACCTTCCTTCCCACTGTCTAAGATGGTAAGCAGTCTGATATAGATTATATATATATGTGTGTGTGCAATCATGTAAAACATTTCCACATTAGTCATTTTGTACAAGAAGATGAATGAAAAAAGAATGAAAGTGAAAAGCTGTCCATTCAGATAGTATCAGTTCTTTCACTTAATACTTTTAAGTTAAAAGTGTTTTTACATATGCAATATCTGCTAACATTTGTTTAGCTTTTCATGTTTTGTGTGGTTTTCATTTGATCTTCACAATAACCCTGTGAGGATGGTGCTAATATTATCTTCACTTTACAGATGAGGAAACTAAGGCAAACAGAGGCATTAAATGACTTGCCAAGAATCACAAAACTAGCAAATATCTGAGGTGGGATTTGAACCCAGGCCTTCTTGATTCTAAGTCTAGTGTTTTGTCCACTACACTTGTTGTTCAGTCATTTTCAGTGGTGCCTCACTTTCTATGACCCCATCTGGGATTTTCTTGGCAAAGATACTGGAGGGGTTTGCCATTTCCTTCTCCAGCTCATTTTATAGATGAGGAAACTGAGGAAAACAAGGTTAAGTGACTCTCCCAGGGTCATAAACACACACAGAGTCTGAGGCTTTTCTTTGATGCCTCTAGCTTCCACTTGCACTCCAGAGGTTTTTCCCTGGATGGCATATTTTTTTTGATCTGCTCACTATTACTGAGTGTCTGACCTAATTGGTACAGAGCCAAGGTTCTAGACACTTTTTTTTTCTGACATGGACCCCTTTGGCAGTCCAATGAGGCCTGTGGACCACTTCTCAGAATGATGTTTTTAAAATTATTATTATTTTTTTTTGCTTTTTTTTGGAGGGCAATTGGGGTTAAGTGACTTGCCCAAGGTCACACGGCTAGCTTTTGTGTTAAGTATCTGAGGCCAGATTTGAACTCAGGTCCTCCTCACTCCAGGGCCGGTGCTCTATTCACTGCGCCACCTAGCCGCCCCCTTTTTTTAAAATTATTAAAGGAAACTCTAAATTTCAGTTAGAGATTAATAAAAATTAAGGTATAAATTTTTTCCTATCCAAGACTACCCGTTAAGAAAGAACCTCTGTTAGAGAGGAAACCTTCTAAGCTTTGTTTGTACTTAGGCTATTATTATCCTACTGTATTATATTTCCTCCAGCATATATTTTCTCCCCACTACCAGATTGTCTTGAAGGTAAAGATTGTGTCTTTTTGTCTTTGCATCTCCCTCAGGCCTAATATGGGGCTTTGAACATAGTAGGTGTTCGGTAAACATTCATTGAATTGGATTTATGGAAATATACTCAATCAGGCCTGACCTGGGTTTCAAATATTCTGGGGGTTTGTTTTGTAACCTATATTGACTGTAGACTAAGGCTTGACCATTTTTCAGGGAAAGTCTCATGTGTCCTTCTGTGTTTTCTTCCTATTAGATAAAGTATAAGGAGGACTATGAGAAGTCCAGAGGCAAACTGATTGGAGCCCAGGGTGTACAGGGTGATTCTCAGATTGCTCATTCTCTCCAAGTATCCAAGCTGCAGAGTGAACTGGAATACAAGAGAAGATTTGAGGATATCAAAACTCATTGTCATGTTCCCATGGATATGATCCACCTTGTTCATGCCCAGAAGGCCCAACATTTAGCCACAGACATTGGCTATAAGACAGCCCTGCATCAGTTTACTGCATTACCAACAGACATGAAGGTGGAATGGGCAAGGAAGGCATATGGTTTGCAAAGTGATGTAAGTTGCTCGTTTTAAATGACACTCCCTGATTCCTGTTGACTCAAAATAACTGTGTGATTAGGGCCTACATAGCCTTTTGATAGAAGCTCCTGTTTATAGATCCAATTAAAAATGTATAGTTTCCTAGTGATTTCACTCTTGCCCATGCAATCAACAAACTTAGGTTCCCATGAGCAAAGAAGTTGTCTATCTTCTTGGCTTTCTTCTTCTTCATGAGGCATTTTCATAACAGTTTCAAATATTCCTGGAATATTTCCATATTCACACTTTTTCCCCCATGCAGAACTATGATGGAAAAAGAGGCTATAATGGAATGAATAGTCAGTCTCTGCTTTGTGGGCTGTTAGGGAAAGGGCCTGTCAATGTATAAGGCTTTTTATAAATTTTTATTTATTGATTGACTTTTTGTTTCACCTGTACTGTCCTTCCAGGAAATAGTGGCTTCAATGGTGAAACTTATCAACTATTCCCTACCCCCACCCCCGCCCTTCTTTGTTCTCCTAGTCTACTTGTACTTTAAAAAAATTTTCATTTTTTAAAAATGTAGCTCAATATGGCCTGATAGTAGCCATGAACCAATGCTTCAGGACAAATGCTGCTGAATATTGCACTTTGCGGGGAGACACATGATCACCAGTGTGGTTACTTCACGGTAGATAGGTGAACTAGTTTCAATGAGGGATCCATTTAAATGGCCATTCCCATTAAAACTCCTTGTATAATGGCAAGTAAAGGAATATTTTGCCCCATGGAGATGTGTAGGAAGGAACTGAAACCACAGGAAGCATTGAATGTCTTGTGAAATTCCATCAAATAGTTTTCCACCTGCGTTCTGTTGTGCATTCTCATTTTCTTCTCCCCTGCATGTCATTTTAAAGAAGAAAACTGGTAAGACAGACAATGAGATCTGCTCCTTTCAGCTGCTGGAGTCAGGATTGAAGTCAATAATGAGGAAAAAGGTTGAGTTCCCCCTCCTCCTCATATTACTGGGTATCACACAAAATCATCCTAAGTAGGGATGGCTCCAATTTTTAAAAATTAATTTAATTTTTTTTTGAGGGAGGGGAGGCTCTACCTGTGACTGTGCAGAAGCAGATAAAACAAAAGCAGGAGCTAATTTGACTCAGTTGGTCTCTGGGCTATGTCAGGATCCTTTAATGGTGCTTTAAATGTCTGAGCACCAACAATGGTGCATTTTTTTTTCTTTGTCAGAACCAATACAGAGCCGATTTGAACTGGATGAAAGGAGCCGGATGGATAGCCACTGGGTCATTAAATGTGGAACAGGCTAAGAAGGCAGGAGAACTCATTAGTGAGGTGAGATTTCGTGACAGCATGTAACAGAACTGGCTGCATTATGTGTGCAAAATTCCTGTATAAAATTAAAATCATTTCCACTCAAAAGGCAAAGAAAAAGGCAATGCCACATGAAAGGACTCCAAGCCCAGACTAGGACTGGTAATTAGAGGGAAACCACATACCAAACACACGCCGGTAGGAGCCCATATAGCCTTTGCAAAAACAAAGTAGGTGACAAATGATATTATGAATAATAATGACAATCAAACAGCGCTCAATTGCTACCCACTAACTTACCTTTTTAATGAAGCAACATAGGAGAGATGATGAAAAGATACATTTATTGCACCCAGAAAGCCCTTTTGTCACTTTATACACACATTTCTCCAATCCTCCCCTCCTCCCCTTGCTCCCCAAACGCCTTAGACATCCGTGGAGTGCCCTGCACTCTGTATAATTCAGCCCTTTGGGGATCTCACCTGCATTTTAATACTGGGGCTCTCCAACTTTAGCCTGACTGAATGAACCCTTCCCTAAGGCATCCCCATGTTCTCTGGACTAATTGCATAACAGTTGAGGGAAAGGTGTTTCTTTCACATTTGAGGACAGCCTAGTTGAACCAGTTTTGGGGGAGCCAGACAGGGAGATAGAATTAAGGTCAGCTCTTTTCAATAAGCATTTAAAAACAACTATCGTTTGTGAAGAAGTGGCGTGGCGCAGCAGACTGAGAGCTGTCCTCAGAAGACCTGAGTTCATGCTGACACATGTTGGCTGTGTGACCCTGAATAAGTCCCTTAACAGTGACTCAGGCTGTAGGCATCCCATGAAGAATATAAGTTGAAGACAAAGTACCAGCCTGAACTTGTGAAGGGAGTTTCCTCACCAGGCTGCTCCCTATTAAAAATAAATCATAGATATCTAGCTCTATCCGTACCATATGCCAGACACTATCCTAGGATCTGGGGATAATAAGGACAAAAGTAACAAGTTCCTCAGGGAGCTTACATCCTCTTGGGGGGAGGATAAAGCTGACACAAAGACAAAGTGATTGGAGAAAAAACATTGATAGCTGGAGGGATCTTAGGAGGCCTCAGATCAGAGATGGCTCACCTGGGCTAGGGCTTGAAGGGAGCTGAAATCTAAGCACAGAGGTGAGGAAGGGAGCAAATTAGGCTAAACACTAGTGAAGTCCCCAACCAAAATCCCTTTCTGCTCCTGTCCTTAATGGACCATAGGCATCTGTTTGATGGCCTTAGGGATGATCTGCATTTTCAAAAAGGCCCTAAGCCCTCAACATATGCCTAACGAGACCTTAGGTCAAAAAAACGTAAACATGTTGTGTTGGGCGCTGAGATACCTAGTTCCTGCCTTCAAAAAGCTTACAGTCTAGTGGGCATGTGCAGATAAATATAACAGACTAAAATACACTGATCTGCCATTTGGGGAACTGTATAGTCTGACTCCTAGTAGACATTTTAGTCTGTAAGAAGAGATAGTGAAAACATAAAGATGTTTCAGCTTTCACCTCATGGGACACTACATGTTCCTGGGGACTGCTATTGCCTTGTGGAATAGACTCCCAATCACCATGACAAAGTTATGCTTTTTAGTGCTTTTGCTTTAAGGCTGTCGTCTATCTGCTCTGTAGTAGGTACCTGTTAGTGGTTTCCCTCCTTCCTTCCCTCCTCTCTTCTTTCCCTCCTTCCTCCCTTCCTTTGACCTCCTCTCTCCCCTTTATTCCTTCTACCTTTCTCCTTCCCTTCCTTTCTTCTGAAGATTCATATATTTGTTATATCTGGCAACGAGGTGGTACAGCAGATAGAGCACCTGGAGTCAGAAAGACCTGAGTTCAAATGTGCCTTCAGTCATTTACTAGTTATGTTACCCTGGGCAAGTCACTTAACTTTTGTTTGCCTCAGTTTTTTTACCTGTTGTAAGGCTCAAATGAGATAATAGCTGTACAATACTTAGTACCGTGCCTGGCGCTAGTAAGTACTACGTAAATGTTAGTTATTGTTGTTATTATTACTTGAGGACAGGAACTACTTTTACTTTTTCTTTGTATCCCTATGGATTAGCACAACATTGTAGTAAGTAATAATTGAAAATTTGTGGATTAATTGATTTCTATAGCACACGTGACTTTTGTTGGCTTGATTTGTGTCATCTCAATTAATCAACAAACATTTATTAAGGACCTACTGTGGTGCTGGGGATAAAAAGATAAAAACCCCACAACCCTTGCTCACAAGGGGCTAACAAGCCCATGGCCCAACAGACCACAGGGT
>CM053598.1:80440464-80468336 GCA_028646575.1 Pseudocheirus occidentalis
TTTAAGACAGAATTTTCCCATAATGGTTTTAATTCTCTAATTTTAGAACTAGAACAAATGAATTTGTTTAGCTTCTCAGATGCTTTGTAAGATTCCATTCTTTAATTGTGCTAAGTGATTTTAAAGAAGATAATTAAATTATTGCAACATTGCACAGGTAGTCCAGCCACTTTGAATCAGATGCTCTGGCTACAAGTAAATTTAGAGCTGGAAAGAATCTCAGAGGTCATCTGATCCAACTTCCTCATTTTACAGATGAGGAAATGAGGTTCAGAAAGTTGAGTCACTTTCCTGAGGTCACATAGATAGTCATGGAGATCCTAGCACCCTTCTACTGTATCACTGTGATTCTCAAGCTGAATTACATCTGTGCCATATGGACAGACCTCTACTATTTCAGGATGAAAACTAAATACTGGTGAGGGTCACAGTACATGCAGGCAACCACAGTACACTCAGGCATATTGACTCAAGAATTTTCTTTGGGCAGAAGAAAAAGCACACTCTAATCTTTCTGGCTCAGGGACAAGTGAAGAGCTGGAAATAGACGGGGAGAGAAATGATGCCATTACCTTGTTTGCCCTCTAAATAAATTGGCCACATAGGGAAAAAATATTGTGGTGAGCCTTGCTTTTAGAAAAGATGAATAGGGTGGTTATAAAAGGCATCACTTCAAAATTCCTTAAAATAATAATTAGCCTAGTTCATTGCAAATATGGTTTCCTTGCTTGCTTGGTTTTTTTTAAAATTCATTTATACTCATTTATAAGGAACAAACACTTAAAATCAGGTAAATACTTTTTGCCAACCTAACATTGGATTGCCACCATTTGTATTTGTTTCTTATTTTTATTTATAATCCCCTTGGCACAAGGCCCTGTATGTAACAAGTGTTTAAAAATACTTGTTGAATGAATCAATGTTTTAAGTTCTATATTCTGCCGTGACCCCTTTTTTGAATAACAGTATTATTCTTGTCATCATTATCATAAACATCAGTGAGAGCCTACTGTGTGAATTGCCTGAATGGGATCTGTAAATGACTGCACGGTCTATATAAACTGGCATGTGGCATGTTAAGTGAGCTGTTTTTGACTTCCATACTCCTGTGTGGGAAGAGAATAGAAAACTTCAGATGTTAAATGTAACCATTCCGGAATTATTTTTTTTTGCTTAGAGGAACTAAAAATATGTAAACAACACACTACATAGTATTTGAAGCCTTTAAAAGCCCATTTCTAAGTGTGGCTCTTATAATGTTTTACTGGGATAACCTAATTTTGAGGTGTTCTCTTTGTATCAGGTAGAACTACTTTAATGTTAATTGACACAAGGTTATGCTGAAATTGAAACAAATATTAACCCGAAGGTACCCAGGACATAAAGATGGAGGAAGTGGAATTATAATTATGTTCACAAATTCACTCTAATCTCAAGCAACCTATGATTTTTCTCTTTCAAATGGCATGAAAGAACCACACAAAATTCACAGCTTTGATCTTTTTCTGCTCAACAGAAGAAGTACCGTCAGCATCCGTGGGCTTTGAAGTTTACCAGTATTAAAGACACTCCTGAGATGGTCCAGGCTAGAATTAGTTATACCCAAGCAGTGGATGTAAGTTATAATGTATATGCATTATTATTATAGAATGGGATCCTCTTTCAGCAACCTGATGGAAGCCAAAATGTTTCTCAGTCTTGCTTTTGCTGTTGTCCTAAGGATGAGCAAACTTTTGTGTGCTAGCAAGGTGGACCTAGAATGGGGTGACTTTTCTTTAGTATGGACACAGAGTATTATTTTCTGTATGTTGAGAAGCAGGCGTCTATCCATCCCACCTTGTAAAGACCCATTCACATATGTGTTCACTGTATTACCTTCTGTTGTGATGCTCCCATATTCTCTGCCTCCTCTCTATACCAATTCTCCATACACACCCCACCCTGCTCCGCCACCTTTTTAAAGACACCATTTTAATTTTAATTTTATTTTTATTGACTTGTTTGTTTACTTTTAATTTACAAAATTCAGTTCCAGAATCACTTGAGTTTCAGATTTTTCTCCCCTTGCTCCCCCCCTCAAAAGACACCATTTTTAGAGTAGGAATTTTTCTTTTTGTTTGTTACTGCTTTTGTCTTTTAGTTGTAACATATGAATGGCATGCCTGGTACTACAGTGAGACCCAAAGGCTAGGCACCTTTAATATTGGAAAATTATTTGAGCATGCTCTGAGGATATTAAGTTTAATTTTTGAACTGTTTCTCCATCCCCTTCATTTCTGAGTTCTGATAAGAAATGAAACAAATTCAATCACATTTTGACTTTGTGTCTTTCTACACAGCACAGAGTGAAATAATGATCTGGCATTTGTCCAGGTTATCTCACACATGGAATTCTTTTGGACTTTAGTGGGGCTCAACTGCAAAATGATGAGATTGGACCAGGTTATGTTTAAGGCCCCTGCTGGCTTGATTCCATACTTGGGATTGTAAAAATTCACTGTGTGGCACATTAGCCTAGTTTGGTTGCCTGCACTGAGACAATTTTTCACTTTGCCTTGCCTCTACCCTCTTCGCTATGTCCTGTGTAGACATGCCTAAAATATTTTCAAACCACCTTAATTTCCCACTAAGTGGTACATTTTAGAAAATTTAGGCAGGAGCCAAATTTCCTATTACTTCTCCAAATTGGACAGATGTTTATTGTCATCACTGTACTTTGTTGATCTGACATTCTAGAATAATCTGAGGTTCATTTTAATGCTTTCAAATTGCAAAGGTAATGAACTGTGTCTGTCTTTATTTTAGGCTAAAAAAAATAAACATTGAAAACTGGGAAAGGTTGATGATGAAACAGAATCTTTTCTACTTTGAGAAAACTGCCAGACCCTTTAAGTTAACTAACTCTAGGGGGCACTGCTGTGATATTTAGAAACATGGACTCATTAAATAAGATTTGGGGGCTGGGACAGCTCAGCCCAGCCCAGAATATTTTACAGTTTAAACTGGAAACACCAGAGACACCATACCAGGGTACCCACATTTATTGCTAGGTAAATCATAAGTGCAGCGTGAGCCTGGTCTAGATTAGAGCAGACATATGTGAGGCATTGCAGATGGAATCAAATGCATTGAAAACCTAAGGAAATTAAAATTATTCAAGAAGTAGTCATTTTATCTGGTGGCTTTTCAAGCCTGACATCTGCTAATAGCTTGTAGTGGGACATAATCATTTTATGTTCCTTTTCTTTTCTCATCTTGCTGTCATACAGTTGAAAGAGTCCTTAATTTGGAATCAGAAACCTGGACTGAAACTCAGCTCTATTCCCACCTGTGTGATTTTGGGCAAATCCCTCTGCCTTTCTGAGCTGCTTTTTCCTCAACTATAAAATGAAGGGGGTGGACTGAATGACCTCTCATCCCCTTTCCACCTCTAAATTCTATGATTTCCACTGCATTCTTCAGTTGAGAGTTAACTTAGCAGGAGTGGTCTCAGTCTGTCATGTTCTGAGCAGTGAGAAAAAGGAATGTTCCAGTGAGATTGTGGAATATCTAAGGAGACAGGAGTGGGATATAGAGATTTGAATATAGGTACACATTGGCATCAAAACTCTTGGACTTGGTCCCTTGGTAGCTAGAGTAGCAATGGGGAATGGACTCCATTTTTAATCAGAAACTATTCCCTTTTTGCAGAGGCTGTACAGGGAGCATGGAGAAGACATAAAACATCATTACACTCAGACTGCTGACCTCCCTGAAGTACTCCTGGCCAAACTGAATGCCATGAACATCAGTGAGGTGAGGTTGACTTTGGTGACAGATGCTTCTCTTTAGCAAGAGAAGATCTACATATATTCTAAAAAATAATAACTTGGGTAAACAGAGCACTGTCCATGGAAAGGAGAAGTGTCTCTTTGCATGAAGGACACGAATTCTAGGGAATCAGAATGGGAAAGCAGGGATGTATAAGTAGGGTGTGTTACTTCAAGTCTCTCTCCAACCCAGTCCATCTTCTTCCAATCTGCTGTCAAAGTGATCTTCCTAAAGAGTAGTTCTGATCATATCACCCTCTACTCATGAAACTCTGGTGGTTACCTATTACCTTTGTTGTGGCTTTTAAAGTCTTTCACAACTTGACCTTTTCCATTCTTCTTATATTTTACTCTCCTTTTGATATGCTAGGACCCCAAAACACTGGCTTTCTTGTTATTTTTGACTCTGTCTCTATTCACTGGCTGCTCTCTCAGAATTCCCTTCCTCTTCCCCTCTGCTTCCTGTCTTTCCCATCTTCCTTCAGGATTCAGCTCACATCCCACCTTTTGCAAGAGGCCTTTCCCAAGTACCTTCCCCCACTCCAGGTCCCTTACCTCTGAGACTACCTCCATTTACACTGTATATGTCTTGTAGGCACATAGATATTTGTGTGTCATCTCCCCCAGTAGAATGTAAATTCCTTGAGGGCAGGGAGTTTTTCCCTTTCTTTGTATTCTCGGAACTTTATACAATGCCTGGCATAGAAAGAACACTTGATGAAATCCTTGGCATTGATGATGATGATGATGACGATGTGCTAATGAGTTATCAAGTCTTAGAGCTCATCTTCAAGCAGATGTGCGGATGTATACCAATGAAAATGTGATTGTTCCATGTTTTTGAATGACTACTACAAGACCCTGTTCTATGCCTGCTACATAGGGAACATTTAATAAATACTTGATGATATAGACATAAGGAGTCACCAAAAGCCTCGGAGCTAATTTCAGAGCACATGTACACCAATGCAAATATGAGTGTCTCCATGCTTTTGAGAGATGAGTATATGTAAGACCCTAATTGCTTTAGGGGTTTGGGTAGAATAGAGTGAAAATTTCACATGTGGTCTATGTTTTCAAGATGTTTATGATTTAGACAGGGAGATAAGCCAGGTAAACACAAAAAGATAATAATATATGATAATATAAGAGATGGCACAAGGCCATATATTGGGCACTAGTTAGCTTATTTATATTTATATAATATAGGCTTTTTTATATATAGGTAATATTTGCCTTCTTGACAGACAGCATGGCATATTGAGTAGAAAACCAGTCATAGGATCAGGGAGACTCAGGTTCAGGGCTTGCTTCTGACACATACTAGCTGCATAATCATGGGCAAGGTTACTTACCTTCTTAGTGCCCCAGGCAACATTCTGTGTAAGTTGTCTGTGTAAGTTACATGTTTAAGAGGAGTTCCTCACACTGATGGAATCATAGATTGACCCTCTCTCTGTCAAAAAAAAAGAAAAAAGAAAAAAAGAGAGAGTTTATTATTTTAAGCCTAAGCAATCTATAGCTGTAATGGGAAGCCAATGGAAGCGCATTCCCAATGCAAATGTTTATTGAACAGAGCAGTAATCATCCAATACTATTTGTTGGATAGATAGATGAACAAATTAATGAATTCATTTTGGTAACCTAGTGGTTGGGAAGCCTTCAGATCAAATGAAGAAATTAATTTGTGTTCATTTTTTCCCCCTAGACTCGATATAAAGAATCCTGGAGCAAGCTTAGAGATGGTGGCTATAAACTGAGGCTAGATGCCCTTCCATTCCAGGCTGCAAAGGCATCAAGTGAAATCATAAGTGATGTGAGTTTTTATTGTGACTCTCTTGTCAATGTTAAATACGAAAATGTTTTTGTCCTTTTCTTTTAAACCCCTGACTCATTTTCTATACCTATGGATACTCTCACATGTTCTAAACTGATGAGTTGACCACCTCTTCTATCCAGAATCCATCAAATCTCATAAAACAAACATTTATTAAGCACCTCTCGTCTGCAAAGCACTGATCTAGGTATGTAGCATACAGAGATAAAACTGAAAACACTCTCTGCCTTCATGGGGTTTACATGTAAAGAATTAAATATATACAAGATAATTTGAGAAGGAGGGAGAGAGAGCAGCAATAATTCAGAGGATCAGAGTAGGCTTCCTGTAGGATGCCTCCCTCCCATATGAGTTGGGTCTACTTCACTGCTGTCCATCTCCCCAGCTGCTGCCACATCTACTTCTGCCACTGACTCTTTTTGACTGTAATCGTTGGGGCTGCAGGCTTGTCTGAGAAGGTTAGATGGATGCATAGGGTTCGCCTCTCCACCCATCCTCAGAGATGCTCTCACTTTCTGAACCTACTCTTAATGAGTAATTAATAATAATAATTCCATTGCATATACCAACCTTTTTAGTTTACAAAGTTTACAAAGCACTTCCCTTATGTGATTATTGACTTACCAAAAGTCAGATGGGTTAAGTTACTGCATTAGGACTCAGACTCTCCAAGTTCAATGTTGTTTCTCCTGCACCAAGAACTTTCTCTTATTAGCAAAACATATTCATCTCTTAGGGAGGAAAAAAAAAACCCCAGTTTTTTCTTTTATGTAAGAACAAAAAAAAGCACTTGATTGCTTTAAGTATAAATATAGGGCCCAAGGAGATGGAATTTACCATCCATCTATCATTGTCTTGAAAAAGCCCCCAGGAAGAAATTGCAAACAGTTCAATGCACCTTCTTCTTCCAGGCAGGACAACCCAGGTCCCAGCAGGTAGAACCAGACTGGAATTTGATTTACTAAAGATCTACTGCCATTCCCCAGAACAGAACAGAGCCCTTTACTCTTCCTGAGCCTTGCATATGAAAGAAGACTAGACCTCTTGACTTCTGCACCACATTTTCTTTTAACTCATTCACTCAGTGACTGTCAAAAGAACAAAACATTTTCGCCCAATACCCACCTCTTCCATTCTGCATCCCTTGTCACCTATGTATTATTATTTTTTCCCCTCTCTCTCTCCCCTCAGTACAAATACAAAGAGGCGTTTGAGAAAATGAAAGGGCAGATGCTTGGATCTCGAAGCTTGGAAGATGATATCAGTCTCTCACATTCGGTGCACGCAACCTCAGTCCAAAGTGATGTAAGTTGAAAAAAATGTAAATGAATGTCTCAGCCCACCCATAGTAATATTCCCAGGGAATCCAAGGCTGATGGTCTGTTGGAACAAATTATGTGTTTATCTTTGAGATTATTAAACACCTGAACCTTGGCTGAGCCTCAGATTCCATGGACAAACCCCATCCCCCCAAAACAAAACAAAACAAAACAACCCCCCAACAGCAAAAACAAAAGAAACTCAACCTTTTTAAAATAAGTTTTTAAAATGTCAGTATTCACAGAAAGGGGCAGTGAAAAGGTTACTAGAATCAGGAGACCTGGGTTCTAATCCTGGTTCTTCCAGTAATTAGCTTTCTTTTCAGAGTCCTCTTTTTTTTCATCTATAAAAATGAGGGTGCTAGATGAATAATCTCTAAAGCCCCTTTCAACTCTAATTATTCTATGGTTTATACAGTTATTCAGATATCATAATAATTATGCCTTACACTGAATTCTTTATAGTTCATCTAGTGATTTGACATCCATTATCTCTTATAGGGTGGATCTATGTGTATGCATGTTGGACTCTTCTTTTGGAACACATGTAGCTTGGCCAGCCATGTGTGCAGCACAGCTTGACTTCTCTCTGCCTCATTTGCCCATTATTTAAGTGTTTCCCTTCATGTTCAGACAGGCTATCCCTAGAGGAGACAATATTGGGCATACTCTGTTTAATGTTGTTAGTTAGTTCTAGGGGAACATAATGTTAGGGGAAACAATATTACAGGGGGCAGTTAGTTCTAACCATAGAAATAAAATGACCTGTTACAAATGAGTGATCGACCAGATGATTTTACAGTAGGTTTCATGATCCCAGGACAGAATTTTCTTATAATGCATTTAGAGTGTTACTGTGTAGTGTAAAGAGCACTGGATTTAGAATCAAAAGACAATTCAGAAGTTCAAATCCTGGACCTGCCATTTACTGCAAGTGTAAGTTGGGTCCTTCACTTACGATCTGTTTTCTTTTCAGTGAAATGAGGGAAATGGATTAGAGACTGCTAAGGCCTCTTCTCCTTCTAGCTCTGTGATCTTTTTTTAAAATAATATTTTATTTTTTCCCCAATTACATGTAAAATGATTTTAACCTTTTTTTTCAATTTTATGTTCTAATTTCTACCCCTATCTCCTTCTTCCGCCTGCCCCCTCCCTGAGATGGTAAGCAATCTGATATCAGTTATACATGTGCCATCATGTAAAACATTTCCATATTAGTCATTTTGTGGAAGAAAACTCATAGATCTATGATCTCAAGATGTTGATCATTACAATATATTCTATACAGCAGGTCAAGGCAGCTGACCCTAACCCTGCGCTTTGAAGAGTCAGACAGCTGGGGTGGCAGGAAGGCACTCAGGAATAGTAAGGGGAGACCTAGGGAGTCAGGCATCTGGTGCTAAATCATGACTTGAAATTGGTATCAGTATTGTGAACACATAACACAAAGGGAGACTGGAGCTGGCTTTCCTCAGACCCTTGCTATACTTCCTCCTCAGCCTGCATGTTGCCTCTTAGTGACCTCTTTTCTCTTTTAAGTTATCCAGAGGTGATTATCTTAATTAGGTTTCATGATGCCATATGATGACTGTGAGAGTGTGTCGGGGTTGTCAACTTAACTGGCAGAAAGTTCCTGAAGACTTCTCTTCTGGAGCCGTGATAACTGGCCTTGTTTCTAGAGGGCAGGGCTGAGATCACAGATGGAAATTGTAGGGAATAGATTTCCAAATGAGTTCATTTTAATATTTTTTCCATAACTTACCAAAACAAACAAACAAACCACTTCCTATCAATTGGGGCCATCTAGTAAAGGCACAGATTGTATTGGGAGTTAGGGGATTCCCTGATACTTGAAATCTTTGAAACACTTTTGGAGAGGAGGTTGTAGAGAGTATTTCTCATTCAGGTACAAGTTAGATATGGTAACTTCTGAGGTCCATTCCAATTTTGTGATTAACCCCATTTAAAACTTTGCTGGTGGAGGGAAGATATAGGCAATAATACTTGCTCTTGGTCTTAGAGATGGCCTGGCCAGGTGTACCTGTTACTTATCTTTCCCTCCTCCCTTACCCTACTCCTCTGTGGTGCACAGGATTAAAGGTTAATGGAAGGCTTTGGGGATTATCACAATAATGCTAAAAACCATTCAAATATATTTCAAGACATTCAAGTTCACTTTAATATCTACAAATATTTTTGCAACTTTCTTCACCAAAGCATAGTGAGACAGAATGTTTTATTTTTCCCATTTTAATAACCGGGAAACAAGTTCAGGGAAGTTAACTTGACTGTGGTCCAGGGACTTGAACTTGGGTCTTCTCATTTTTCCAGGGTTCTTTTTCTCTCTATCATTTGGTTTCGCTATCTGAGTCCAATTTGAGAGTTCTGAAGTTATAGAATAATCTTTGGATCTATATTGCGATTTTTGCCTATTAGAAAAGAAGAATTCCCACTGAGCTCATAAAACAATTATATAAACATACTTTCCCAGAAAATATATATTGCAGATGGCTAGAAAACTGAACTCATAAAGGAATTGTTGAGAAATGTGGGGGAAAGACCACAAAAGTTTACCAGGTGTGTCCTTTTGCATCTAGAAAATATGCAGAAATGCCAGAATTGGATGAGAAATTGCACGGTACTTCCTCTATACCCTCTATCTTTTGGGGGAACTAAAGTGTGTCTAAAAACTGGGTCATCATGCCCAGTGGGCTAAGGAGAATATTTTACTCTTTCTGGAGACCATTCATACTCTCTTAACATTAGTTGCAGCAGTGAAGGAGCATTGGCCTTGCCAAGAATCCCTCCTGGGCCTTAATGAATGGGTAATTACATAACTTTTGGACTTTAGAATGGAGACAATGAATATAGTAATAATGCTATTGAAACTGTTACTGTTGGTGTTCCTGCCTCTCTAGGTGAACTACAAGAAAGGCTTTGAACATTCAAAGACTCAGTTCCATCTGCCGTTGGACATGGTAACCTTGGTGCATGCCAAGAAGGCCCAGAGCTTGGCCAGTGACCAGGACTACAAACAACTGCTCCACCAGTACACATCCCTGGCAGAGGACCTGAGCTTACGCTGTGCCAAAAAAGCTCACCAACTGCAGAGTGAGGTAAAGGCGGAAAGACCTCAGGCCATTTTACTTCTAGGTCTGATCATAAACATTCCCTTGGGTCTGTGTGAAACCTTGAAGGGTGTTCAATGGCTCTGAAAGTACAGACCAAACTGTGAAGAACATACTATTTATCTCTTCTTATAGAACTTCATATAAGGGTTATTGGAAAGCCTGGAAAGGAGCTATTTAAATATAATTTCCCTTAGGAGCTATTTATCGGGTCATTCAGTCACCAATCATTTAATAAGCATTATGTGCCAGGCACTGTGTTGATGGGATGCAAAGAAAGGCCCTCCAGGAGCTCCCATGCTAATAGTGGGGGAACAACATGTAAAAGATTGTACGTATAAGATATATATATGCTTCTCTCTCTCTCTTTCTCTGTGTCTCTCTCTGTCTTTCTCCAGGATGCCTTCATGTCTAGATTTTCTATTCAGTTAGCAAAAGTAAGGAGCCCCAGGAGAACACAGCACTTCTCCTCTTCCTCTCCATTCATGCTAAACACAACCTTTTAATTTTTTACCTCCCTTCATACAACTTTGTTACCAGAAAAGAGACTGATCCTCAGTCAGCTGGGATCAGGGAGGGAAAAACTGCGACCAGGGAGGGAAACAATTTCTTCTTCATGCCCTGGATCCTGTTTCAGGAGGTAGCCTTGGAAGTGAAGCTGTGTATATACCATTACCTGGCTTGCCCCACTCCCATTATTTTCTCTCTAGGAAGAGGACACTAGACAAATTTAGTGGGGAAGGGGAAGACAGAAAGAAATCAGACCAACTGAGACTCACTGGAGACTCTTCTCAATCCTCTAGAGCAGTGGATCTCAACCTGTGGGTTGTGACCCCTTTGGGGGTTGAATGACCCTTTCACAAGTGTTGCCTAAGACCATCGGAAAACAAAATTACAGTTATGAAGTAGCAATGAAAATAATGTTATGGTTGGGGGGGTCACCACATCATGAGGAACTTGTATTAAAGGGTCATGGCAGTAGGAAGGTTGAGAACCACTGCTCTAGAGAGTCTTGGAGATGTTCAGAGCTCCTGGACGACATTTTTAGCCTGGCCATTCCTAGTCTCTCCAGTAGGAGAGTACTGTAGGGTCGAGCATTCATGGATTTTTCTATTCCTGGGTATATCCAGACCAGACTTTCTGTGAATCAGGAGGTGTCCTTTCTCTATAAACATAATTCTCTCAGTTGACATATTCTTAGGGCAAGAAGATTTATCTGAGAAGAGTAGAGATTATTTGGGACTGTGTCCCCAAAATGGAACCTTGCCAGACCTGTGTGAGGGTTTATCACCTGCGTGGGTTTCACACCTATTTACAGACTTTGCTGAGTAACACAAACTGCCAGGGAGTTAACAGCTGGGCTAGGAACACCTGACAAGGGAGTTACCATGCTCACTTACTGGAGACAGCCCTGTCACACAAGCACCAAAGTCCTGTTAGTTTCCTTTCTTTTCATCATGACTGGATATGGAAAGCAGCAGTCCTGGTTGGTGCATCTCCTTCAGAAGCAGAGGAAGATTCCATTATCTAGTAAATTTGGGGACTTCCACACCATTCATATAAATGACAAATGAGCATGCACACACACAGAAACACACACAGACACAGATATAGACACAGACATACACAGACAGACACAGACAGACACAGACAGACACACAGACACAGACAGACACACAGACACACAGACACAGATACAGACACAGACACAGACGCACACACACACACACACACACACACACACACACACACACACACCCTCCCTTTTTGGCCAGAATATTCCGAACTCTTTGTTAACAAAGTTCTGAATTTTGCATTAACTGACGTTACCCGTTACTTCACTTGGTGTAGCTCAGTGATTCTCAAACTTTCTCATCTGAGGACTCTCTCATAATTATTGAGGACCCCACAAAGACCTTTGGTTTATGTGGGTTTTGTCTATCAATATGTGGCATTAGACATGGAAACATATTAGTAGTATGATTAAAATAAATCTTGACCTTGCAGACCCCATGAAGGGGTCTTGGGGACCCCCAGGAATCCGTGGACCACACTTTGAGAACTGCTGTTGTAGTTCCACAGATTTGGTGGTTGCTTTTTGGGGGATACGTTAAATAGTGTAAACATTTTACCCCAAGTTGTTTATAAGTACAGTCTAAGCTAGCTTTTGCCTCCTTACTATGCATATATTTATTTGTTTTAATTTGCATGACTTCCCTTCAGAAGTCACTCAATAGCTAAAGTAAACGACATTGGTGGTTTTTTTTTTCTGCTGAATTAAATGGCTGTTCATTCAATTGGATGGTTATTGATGAGGCTTAGTTGCAAAGTGAATATTAATCTGAAAAGTCCTAACTTGAGGAGGGAAGTGTTTGAGGGAGGTATGAGGTAACCTGTTTGGAGTGTTTTGTTTTTAAGATGGTCTTTAATGGATCTGTTGGCCTCTCCTGCTTTACTTTGATTTTTGAGATATAACCCAAAAAGGGTTAAAATTTATATTTGACTAATTCTTCTGTCTCTCCCTCTCATCTTGTTTCCTGCAGAATTTGTATAGATCTGACCTAAACTTCATGAGAGGTGTTGGCTGTGTTGTTCCAGGGACTTTGGAGATTGAAGGAAGAAAGAAAGCATCTGAGCTCATCAGTGAGGTAACTAGCAATTTCCCTCAGATTGGGTTAGTTTCTTCTGGGTATTAATATTATCAGTAATATTTACCATATTGTGGGAAATATCTTTAATGAAAGAAAGTACATTGCTATGTTATTTAGATGTGATGATTCTTTAGATTAATCTTTAATTTCACCCATTTTTATGGGTGTGCCCATTTGAATCTTAGTGTCATTTAAGACATCTTTGCAGTTAATTTCAAACTTTCCATTACCCAGAGTAAAAAATTATTTTACTAGCCTGTAAGATGTGGTTTCCTGGTATTGCTTTGAAGACTGGTGATTTCCTGTGGGCTTTGAAGAAAAAATTGCTGGATTCTGATCTTGGGATTGGGAGAATAAAAAGCTTTCCCCTTTGGCTTAAAAAAGAATCACAGTTAGATTTCTCAGGTGGGTCATAGACCCATACTCTAAGTAAGCATGGGAGCTTTCTCTCTTTTTAACTGTGTGTGGGAGAACATGCTAGAGCTCACAATCTCTATCATTTTCTGTGCTCTCAATTGGAATCAAATGAGTTTTGATCCAGCTAAATATTTATGATAATATGAGAACTACTCAATGAAGCCTTCCTTTCATGCTTCATCATGGTACTCAAGTGACCTTGAATCCTTAAAAGCCATACCTATGGAGCACTAGCCAGAATCTATCTACTAAACTTGGGAGTCTAGATGTGTAATCCTGGAAAGTATGGAAAGACCTCCCTTCGAAGGGGTGGCCACTAGGAGACGATTTCTTTTTAACACATCGCATCTCATGTAGATGGTCTACTAAGGTGCAGAGGGCTTAGAATCTGTGTCAGTGGAGAGAGTGCCCCACCAATGAGCTCATATCCTTGAATTAATTGAAAAGTTCACAAGGAGTTCAAAGGGAATAGAATGTTACATATCCTCAGTTTTTTCCCATGGCTTCCCATTATTATGCCTATTGGTACGGCTCAATAAATAAACAAAAAAATTATATATACATATATATGTATATATGTATATACACATATATGTGTAGTGAATAAAATAAATTTAAGATATTAAAACACTTCAGTGAGCAGCGGTCCTGAAGAAATTTAGAAATTTAGTGTCTAAACTTCTGATTTCTGTGTCCTCTTGACATTTGCAGGGAAGGAACGATGTCAACTTCCCATTCATGGTTAGCAGTGTCTGGTCCAACCCTATACTTTTTCACCCATTTGCTTTCTCTTACTAACGAGTTCTATACCCATTAGATAGCTCAGAAGTCCAAGGAGACAACTGAAGTCAGTGACTGAGAGAATGTTGGTCTTTGTCAAGAATAGTTTTATGGCCCGTATTAGAAGTCACACCAAGACACTGGGCCTTCTTCTGACCTAGCACCTCATGGAGCCTTTCTTTCTTTCTTTTTTTCTCTTTTGTGGGAACTCAGAGTAAATATCGCCAGCCTCCCCAGTCCTTCAGGTACACAGCTGTGACAGATGCACCAGGACTCCTTCATGCAAAATTCAGCAATCAGATTACTAATGAGGTAAAAGAGAAAATCCTGGAATCAGGGCTGGACTTTTAACATTGCCATGGGCTAATAAAAAGAAGGGGAGGGGAGACAAGCAACAACAAAAGTTTGGGGAGAATCTCATCCTAAGAATAATAATAAGACCAGTTGATATTTATATAGCACTTCAGATTTTATAAAATACTTAATATATTATAGCATCCCTTCTGGGTTACTCTATTGCCTTGGATCAGCTTACATTTCTCATTTGATTCTCTAAGATCTTTTGCCTTCTACTATAATGCTCTTTCCACTTGATCAGGAGAACACCTCTCAGTTGCCCTCTCTATTTTTAATATGGAAGTTGGACTTCTACCTAAAGATCAACAACAACTGAAGAATTTTGGATAATTTCTAGATTTAGAATTCTGGTCCATGACCCTAGGTATTTTTAGAAGCAGTTGGAATTTGGTTATATATGGATGTGTATGCATGCATATGTATATGCATGTATATGCATATATACATTTATATGTATATTATATGCATGTATGTATGTTCATATTGTATATAGTGTGTATGCGTGTATATATGCATGTATCCACATATATATATCCACATACATATATTTATATCTTTTTTCCTTACCAAGTGATGACTAATATTTATAAAAGGTAGCTCAGGAAAATAATAAAGGGAGCATATGGTCTAATCTCTGTTGGGATCTTGTTTTGTGAGATGACTTCTTCAATCTACTAGTCCATTTTCAAACATTTCAATCATTACATATTGGGAGATGGGGAAAGATGTAGCAATTGACAACAATTTTGGTATAAATTCAGAAATGTACAAAACTAGAAATTTATAGATCATCATCATTATCTAACAGCCTGTGGGTTATGTTCAATTTCCAACAATGACAATACATCCTGCATATCAGATAGATTCATAACAGTAGCAAAATTACAGTTAGGAAGTAGCAAGGAAAATAATTTTATGGTTGGGGGTCACCACAACATGAGAAACTGTATTAAAGGATTGTGGCATTAGGAAGGTTGGGAACTACTGCTAAGGCATCTGTGGTCCAGTAGAAAGAAGCAGATTTAGAGGCAGAAGATTTAGGTTTTTCCTGTTCTGTCTCTTATTAGTTACGTGACTTTAATCAAATTACTCCTCCGGGCCCATTTTCTCCTTGGTAAAATGTGGATGGGCGGCTAGGTAGCACAGTGGGTAGAGCACTGGTCCTGGAGTCAGGAAGACCTGAGCTTCAATCTAGCCTCAGACACTTACTAGCTGTGTGATCCTGCACAAGTGAGTTAATCCTGTTTGCATCAGTTTCCTCATCTGTAAAAATGATCTGGAAAAGGCAAAGGCAAATTACTTCAGCATCTTTGCCCAGACAACCTCAAAAGGCATCACAAAGGATCAGACACTGCTTGAAACCACCAAACAACAAAATGAGGCTAATACTTACTCGTCTCTCAGGATGATGATGCGGATCAAATGAGTTAACATACAGAAGGCATTTTACAAACCTTAAAGTGCTATATGAATGCTGGCTTCTTATTAAATGCTTTGTAAACAACAAAGCAGTAGATAAACGTCAGTGATGGTCGTGATGGTGACGGATGAAATGGTGGGGTGGATTATGGGCCACTGGATTTGGAGTTGGAGGACTGGTGTTTGAATTCCAACTCTGCTCCTTGTTAGCTGTATGATCTTGGGTAAGTCAGGTCTCCTCCCTAGGTCTCAGTTTCCTCATCAAAAAATGAGGTTGTTAGAGTAGATGTTCTTTAAGGTACCTTTCAACTCTAAATTCTATAGTTCTTCTTGGCAATTTTACTGTGTCTTTTCTACATAGGGTGGAAATAGCACCTTGCTTCTTTTTTTTCCCCTTTCTCTTCCTTTCAAAATCCCAATCCTATTGTTACTTCTTGCATTGCACCTTTGTTCCTAATTGTACGTATGAGTGATTTGCTTGGTTTATTTAGGACTTGACTGCTCTATAGTGAAAGAACATGAACAATAGTCTTACTCAGAAGGCTAAAAGTGTACTATCCAACATATAGCCTTCCCCTTTTTTCTTTTTTAATAAATGACTTCTTATAATGTTAATAACAATGTACCCATGCATTGAATTTAGAATCAGAAGATCTGAGGTCAAATCCAGTATCTACTAGTATTACTTGTGTGACTTTAGGGAAGTTATTTCAGTTCTGGGTCTTAGTTTCCTCATCTCTGAAATGGAGAAAAGAAGACTGGAGTAGAAAACCTTAAAAATCCTTTATAGCTTTTGATGTATGATCCCATGAAAATGAAGAAATATGTGTTTTTAGAATTTTGTTTTTTCAGTTAATAAGCTTTATTTTCTCTCCCTTCTACATTTTTTTCCTACTGAAAAACAAAGCCTTTATAACCAATAGGCATAATCTTGCAAAACAAATGATGAATTGATGTCTCAAAGCCATGAAATCCACACTTTTCATATTTTAATAAATGGAAAACCTATGTATATTGGCAAACTAATAACAATAGCATGTTTTTGCTCCGTGACCCCTTCTAGTTAGTCTCATCTGTTTCTAACCTTGTAGGATTTAAGTAGACTTTCAGAAAGTACACTACACTATTTATACTACCAGAAAAGATGTACTTTGGTGTTCATAAAGGTCTCAATGACTGTTTTTATGAATCTTTCTCCCACTAGCGCCTCTATAAGGCAGCAGGGAAGGACACAAGTCACCAATACACAACGACCCTGGGTCTTCCTGAGTTTATCAGAGCAAAAATAAATGCAGCCAACCTTAGTGAGGCAAGTATTCATCTCTGGGTTATTGTAGTGGTCAAATTTGACTGCGTGAAAAATGATGAAATTTATGTCTCTCTTTTCCTTGGAATGGTGGGAGGAAATGAATGTGGAATATTGCATATGCTCTCAAATGTGATAGCTGTGTCTTTTGAGAAAGATGCACAGGATTAGGCATGGGTTGTATTACTAGAGGTCTTTAAACAGAACTTGGCTGGTCACTGGCTAGCTTCATCTTAGTGAGGTTAAGAGGTTAGAGCTCTCTAATTGGTGGCTTTCAATCCTGAGATTCAGTGAAATACAGAAATGATTGATGTAAAGATAAAAAAATCAGTAAAACTTTGTAATAAATAAACAGGCAAATAAACAAATAAATATATGTATATATGTAGCTAGTCTTAGTGATGTCAGAATTTATCTTTCACTAGAGTTTATTTGTGATCCAAAGATATTTATTCCTGCATCTTCAGAATGATGTAAATTTGATCACAGGGGATAAGCCCAGAACCTTAGTAGAATGGGTAACCTCTTGATGTCCACATTAACCATATCTTTGTATAAATGTGCTGAGTACAGATGTGGAGAGAGTGGTAGCATGCACACTAATGAGATGTTCTACACAAAATAGAGAGCTTTGACGTGTCACAAATTGATTCATGCACACAGAACTACAAATGAGAGGGGGTTTTCTTTGTTCATTGATTCATGTATTTAAAAAAAAGAAAAAGAAGAAAATCTACATGTGTTCCCACTTTAGGCAAAATACAAGGAGTCTTGGCATAATCTATGTGCTCAAGGCTACAAGCTGACAATGGAAGCAATCCCCTTCCAGACTGCAAGGGCCTCCCGAGATATCGCCAGTGATGTGAGTTGAATGATATGACCTTCCATCTCGCCTAATTTCTGTTAACTTCATGTAAAACAATGTCCACAGCAAATTTTACTGAATTAAAGCAAATCTATAACCATGTGAGACAAGAATGTCACTTGCAGAATATATTACTTATGAATGAGAGTCTTTGTAGGAGGGAAAAAAGGCTCTGCTAATCAGAAGCCAAACACAGTCAAAGACCTTCCAGGGGGAGCTGGGCTGATTTATTTGTAATCACAGTGCTAAAGAAATAAATGTTCTTTACCTGTAACTCCAACCCTGAAACAGGGAGAGAAATCACAATAATTCAAGTCATCAAATTTTCATTATTTCCACTCCCACCCTAGTTTTAGGGACTAGAATTCCACTTTGTCCACTGCAATTCAATCCGCTCTGATGATAAAGTCCATAGCTTTGGGACATGAAGGTGACTTTTCCTTTCCCATAAACCAATCATAGAAAACAGGGACTTCAAATGCATAGATCTTGTTTTTAGGGTTTACCGCTTTGCCTGGTGCATCAGGATAAAACACAACTTTCTCATTTGCAGTTTTTGATAAATTCCTTTTGGTCATAGGCAAAGCAGTCAAGTAGGACTCCTTTCTGTTGGCTTCAACATCCAGCTTCTGATCAAGCAGACAGAATAGAGCTGTTCTTTGGTTCTACCACCCCCAGGGAGGAAGATGCTTTATCAAGCTAGCCTGTGTTTTGTTTTGGTTCAGGGATTTTCACCCCCATAATAATCACCCCCTTGAACAAAAAAAGAAAAATGTGATTTTATAGGATTTAAAGTAAACACAGGCAACTGGAATTTAAGCAAGTAAAATGCAAATGACTGACTGATTTTCTTTTCACTCAAAGTGTCAGTATAGACATGACTTTGTGAAGGAGAGAGGGAAACTTATTGGAGCCAGAAGCATTCTGGATGACCACAGACTTCAGCACTGCCTGCGGGTGGGTAAGCTACAGAGTGAACAGCAGTACAGGAAGGAGGCACCAGGGAGCAACACTCAGTACCACCTCCCCATGGACATGGTGAACCTGGTCCATGCTCGCAAGGCTCAGGCCCTGGCAAGTGAGCATGATTATAGGACAAGGTGCCATGACTTTACAGCGCTTCCTGAGGACTTAAAACTGTATTGGGCCAAGAAAGCCCATGCACTACAGAGTGAGGTAAATTCCCTTCCCTTCCCTTCCCTTCCGTTCCCTTCTCTTCCCTTCCCTTCGCTTCCCTTCCCTTCCCTTCGCTTCCCTTCCCTTCCCTTCGCTTCCCTTCCCTTCCCTTCCCTTCCCTTCCCTTCCCTTCCCTTCCCTTCCCTCCCCCTCTTTCCCTCCTTTCCTCTTTTTCATCCTCCCTTACTCCCAGTCCTCCCACCATCAATCCCCTTTTGACTTAGCATTCATTTATAGAATCCCCTCATCTTTCCTCTTTAGGTTGTTTATTACAATTTCAAATACACATGTGTGTATGTATGTATACATATGTATATATAATAGAGAGGGGAGGAGGAGAATAGAGATAGCTCTTTATACATAGTTAATATGTGTGTGTATATATATTATATGTGAAGCTACAAAAGTTCTTCTATAAGCAGTATTACATATTGCATAAACTGATGAGTTTGGAATGTAGAAGATGTATGTTTAAATAGCACTTCTGATGTTTAACAACTGTATGATACTGGCAAAGTCAATTAACGTCTCTGTCTCAGAAAACTCCCTGAGAATTATCTATTAAGTCATATACGGATTGTCCATCCGCAGTTGGTAGAGGAAGTTCCCAGTCAGATTATTGAGTTGATCTAGCGCAATAACTGCATTTTTCAAATGAAGAAGATAGAATCCAGAGACATGAAATGTCACACAGCTCATGAGGTCTTCATCTAAGGAGAGTTTGAACCAGAATCCAGGTCCCTCAATGCCTTTTTCATCATATCATGCTGCTTCAGGATGATTGTGTCAATAGCGTCTTTGCTCAGAACAAACCTTAGACGGCTTCTTGTTGATAAGTCACCAAGGAAGGTTTAGAAGCAAAATCTTCAAAGTAGTCCCACCCCTGTAGGACACAGATAGCCCTGTTCTCCACTGTTCTCTGGACACAGCTGTCTGCATTTTTTCTGCCCCACCATGCTCAGGTACTAAAAGTCACAGTTCATTTATGGCTTGTGTATTTGAAGCTATGGGGGCAATTAGGGAGAGGTGGAGTGCATGGGACTCTAAAGAATGATGTGTGAATTTGAAGCCAGTTTCTATTATAATAACTAACAACAATAATAATTGGAGAGGATAGAATGGTCAGTTCTTGCCTGCAGTTCTGGGTAGCATATGGAAACCAAGTTCAGTGATTCCAAAAAAAAAAAAAAAAAAGGTGTTTTGGAATTGTGCTTAGAAACCATCTTGGGGAAGTTGATTTCTTGTTACTCCTCTTCCCCCTCCCATCTTTTATTATGAAGCCTGATGCTGGCATGTTGTTATTAGGTTCTGTCTGAATAGTTGAAGCTGGACTGGGAGACGAAATATCAATAGCCCATCCATTTATGAGCGAGGCTGAGGCACAATCAAAGCATTAGGGAGCCTGCATCTTGCTTTCTTACTTACCTGCAATCGTACTGTTCAGCTCAACAAAAGGAGAGTTGAAAGAACTCTCCCCACTTCATGTCTTTTATGAAAGGAGCAATGCCCGGCTGTGAAGAATCCCTGTTGGATTATTCTCTCTAACTTAGAAATTTATCCAATTTCCTCTGTTCTTTATCAGAGTGGAAGGCAAAAGCGTTGCCAGTATAGACTGAAAGATCCCAATATAAAAAGCAAGCTACTGGCATGGGGCATAGAAACCCGCTCCTGAACCTGAGTTAAGGGAGACCTTAGATGTCTCTCTTAACCAGTTTGGTAGCAAAGTAGAATTTGCACAGGGACATTAACCACTAGACAGTAGATCAGAAAGAAGCCTTCTTTGTGGCTAACTGTGAGGAACGCTGTAAACCCTGGAATGAAAGGAGCGAGCGCGGCGCGGCAGAAAGCCTGATTTCAGGAGTGACATTTTTCATTATAGCAGAGCTTCTATCTAAATTAAAGGGATGCCATCAGCTTCGTTTAGATCCAAAATTTAGATTTCCTTACAGGTTTCATTTTTTTTCTTTACAAAAACCTCATTTCCATAAAGATCATTTGCTGAGACCACTTCTATCGTAGGTGATTCTGGGAACATCAATACAGGGAGGACATAGGGGACTTAACTTATCTCCATCCTGGGGCAAGGGGCATGTGGCAGGAATAATGATATCTTGCACTTCTGGCATACCTTTCATCACATTTCCTGTTTCCAAATGGCCCTGATTGTTTTTTCCCAGGAGTACATAGAGACAACATGTTCCCTTTTGACTATAGCTATAATCTTGCAGGTCCTGAGAAGAGACTAAGAAAGGAATCTCAGCCCAGCTTTGCAAGAGAAGCGTGGGTAAACTCAGGCATGGATAAATTGATGTGGCCTGCTCAGAATTACCTAGTTAGGAAGAGGCACAGTAGTAATGAGAGCTTGATTTGGAACCAGAAGTTGGAATTCAGGCTCTCTCCCTTTACTGCTTGAGCAACCTTGAGCAAATCTCTTCTCTTTCTGAGCCTCAGTCTTCTCATCCTTAAAATGAGGATGTTGACCTAGATCAGGATTGACAAACTGGGGTCCCTAGGCCAAATCTGGACTGTCTGCTTGTTTTTTTTTCATAGCCCAGATTTGTGGAACTGTGGCCAGAGGGTGACAGATCGGTGACCCCTGGTCCTGATGTCCTTATGAGACTTCAAGACGGACATAGTTCTCATTCTCTTAGGTATCTTAGCATGACTATTGGATTTTCCAAAGTCATGGCATTTTATCAAGAGGACAGTTTCTTTCCCAAGAGCACTAAATAAAGCAATATATTTTATCAGTCAATCAATGAACATGTATTTCCTAAGTGCCTTAAGGCACATTGTTAAACCCTGGAGATACAAAAATAAAAATGAAACTGCTCCTGCCCTCAAGGAGCTTATATCCTATCAAGATATACATTATACACACACACACACACACACACACACACACATACACACACACATTAAATACAAGGTCATTTCAAGGCAAGAAGGGGAAAAGAACAAGCAGTTAAGTACTCCCTACTATGTGCCAGGTGTACGTTAAGCACTTTTAATGAATATTATCTCATTTTATTCTCACAACAACCCTAGAAGGTTGATGCTATTATACTTCACCTATTTTACACACAAGGAAACCGAGATAATGAGAGGTTAAGTGACTTGCCCACAGTCACACAGCTAGTAAGTGTCTGAGACTGGGGATCAGGAAAGGTTTCATTTGGATAAGAGCTGAGTTTTGAAGGAAACTGGAGATTTCTAGTAATCTAATGGGACAAAAACAAAACAAAACCCCAAACCAAACCAAAACACTAGTTTGGGAATTGGAGGACCTGAGTTAAAGAATCACTTTACATTGTGATCTTGGGCATGTCAGTAACTTCATGATTCCTCATTTTTCTCATATATAAAATATAAGAATTGGGATAGTTGATCTCAAAGGAAAAAAGATTGTTGTTATGACTGCCATTTCTACACTTTTGGTAATTGAGGCTCAGAGAAATGACTTTCATTTAGTACATGAACTTTACTTATTTATTTTAATCTAGAGCTCAGAGTAGTGATAATGATGTGCAATATTGCCTTTCTAAGGCAGGTAGTCGGCAGTTAAGTGGCACAGTGGATAAAGTACCAGGCCTCATCTTTGTGAGTTCAAATCTGGCCTCAGACACTTACTAGCTGTGACCCTGAGCAAGTCACTTACCCCTGTTTGCCTCAGTTTCCTCATCTGTAAAATGAGCTGGAGAAGGAAATGTCAAACCGCTCCTGTATCTTTGCCAAGAAAACCCCAAATGGGCTCACAAAGAGTTGGACATGACTAAAACAACTGAACAGCAACAACAAAGGCAGGTTGGCGCTTTGCTGGTTTGAGTTAATTTGAGCTTTAATTTGAGATCATTCACACAGACCACTCACATCTTCTTCTGTTCTAAATGAGTCAGATTCACTGGTAGGGCCTCTTTTTCTGTCCTGAGTAAGTTTCCATAATGTAATTTCTATAAGAACGCACCCAGGCAAGCAGTCCAACTTGATAGCAAGAATGAGCAGAGAAAAGGAAGACTCCGGAATGTTGTTAGGAATCAGTACTGCAAAGTATTATTACAAATCATAGTCAAAGCTGTTGTACTGATATCAGATGTTACACTGATAAAAAGCCCCAAATTTCCTTCCTACAGTCACGCTACAAATCAGACCTGAACTACATGAAGGGACTGGGTTGGCTGGCGCTGAGATCCCCACAGATAGAAAATGTCAAGAAGGCTGGCGAACTCATCAGTGAGGTACTGATAAATCTTTCATGGCTTGGCACATCTGTAGCAATTGTTTACCATTAGAATGCTTTGTCACATGGGGGTGGTATTGGTGGGGGAGACAGAGAACTTTACAAGTAGGAGAGTCTGTATGAAGTCATGAAGACAGGCAATGGAATGTGAACATTCTGTACAATAATACAGTTCCACCTAAATGTAGAGTGTAATAGCCTTTTATTCTGAAAACACTTTCTAAACGATGCCATTCTGAAGGACTCAGGCTCACCAGCAAGATGAGCTAATGATTTATTCCATACATTTAGACTTGACTTATTCCATACATTTAAACATGTATTACCGAGTTGGGAGAAAAGTTATGATTGCCATCCACAGTGTTTATTCACCATATAAACAGCATGAGAATAGGGAACAGAGCAAAATATATTTATCCAAATGGAATAATCACAATGTCTCAGGGCCTCACTGAGGGACAGTCCCATGGGTGGGTGATAAAACATAGTAAAGTCTTTTCAATGCTTTAGTAACTAAATCCTTCTGGGACAGAGTATGAATAGGTATGATTGACTTTATACTGGATTCAGTTAAATGGTGAGCACATTAGTATGAGATACTAGGGCAGTTTGTACTTTAATACCTGTAGCATCCTTCTTCAAAAGGCTTCAATGACCCCAAACTACTTCTTATTACATAGAAGCATGCTGGGCCTCTTCACTCTTGTGGCATTCTTGCTGCTGTTTCTCATAAATAGGGGAAATGTATCCAAATAAGTAATTGATATATTTGATTCTGGATTGATTGTGGTAATACTGCATTCAAAAAGTCAAACTCCTGTTTCATGAGAATCTTTGTTTTTATTCCTTGCAGGTTAAATATCGTCAAAAGCCGGACAGTATCAAGTTCACTACAGTGGTTGACTCCCCAGACCTAGTCCATGCCAAGAATAGCTACCTGCAGTGCAATGATGTAGGTTTGATGTTATTCCTGATCTCAGCCACTCCTGATAGACGGCTCTCTGCCACATTCATTTCAAACACACCTTAATTTTCAGTGGAGACCAATGGATATAAAAGATTAATTTAACTCAACTGGAGACAAAGAATGGGAAAGTTAAATGTCTCTCCTTTCAGTCTCTGTACATTTTCTATAGTCTTGTCTCTCATTCTCATTCTCTTTCCTTATTCTCTATCTCTCTCACACTGTCTCTCTGTCTCTGTCTCTCTCTCTCTCTGTCTCCCTCTGTCTTTGTCTCTGTCTCTGTCTGTCTCTGTCTCTCTGTCTCTGTCTGTCCCTGTCTCTCTGTCTCTGTCTCTCTCTGTATCTTTGTATCTGCATCTCTGGCTCTTTCTTTGTTAGAAAACTGAGCTGTACTCAATGAGTTGAGCCAGAAGTAGAAAAATATTCCTGACAATGGGAAAGATGTGAAATTTACACCCAAGGACAAGGCCACTTGATTTTTCCTATTACATATAGTTAAAGTATACCTTTGGATTTGAGAGAGGATTAGAACTGGAGGCATTCTGTTTTCCCACTATGAAGCCAATAAGATACTGAACCATTTCAGATAAAATATCCATATCTTTAAATTTTATATTGTTATAGGTCATCTCTTTAAAAAAATCTTTAAATATTCTAATCAACACATACGTGTGTATCACATGCCTGAAAGGCAGCAGAGTGTAACAGATGGAGGGCTGGGCACAGAGTCAGAAAGATGTGGGATCAAATCCTGTCTATCATGAATGACCTGAGTGACTGTGGACAGGTCATGGGTTCTCTCAGTAGTCCCAGGAAATTCTCTAAGATTGTAAAGTGTAGATGAGACATTGATCTGTAATGAAATTACAGACGGGTATTTGTCAGTCAGTCAGTGTTTTAGGCTATTTCATCTTTTTATAGACAGATAGTAGTAGAACACTAGATAAAGGGATCTGTCCAAATCTGCCCTGTCTGTGCATTTTTCTATATACTATATATAGTATATTCTATATACATCTATCTGAGTGAAACATTTGAGTAGCCGTTGTAGTCAAGATACTGGTAAAAGTTCTGAGACATGCAAAAATAATATGCGTTGTTATAATAATTTTCATACAGATCTGTCTATGATGTTCTGAATTCTATGGAAATGTAGCACCACCAGTTATAATCTCTATTTAAACGGGAACCTCTTTTGGCTTGACAGCGTCTCTACAGAGCTGGGGACTCAGAATCAATGCACAGATACACCTTCCTCCCCGATCACCCTGACTTCATCCGAGCCCGCTTGAATGCTCTTCATCTTAGTGATGTGAGTGAACAAATGTTCTTCCTGTTCTGTCTTTCTGTGTTTCAGTGATCAAATGAGGTAACACGTGTAAGTGGTTTGCAAAACCATAAAATGCTATATTAGTGCTAGCTATTCTTATGTTTTAAACATAAAAAACATATAAACATAAAACACGGAGTTTTATTGATTAGGAAAAACAAATAAATAAAACAATAATGAATAAGGGCAGGGCAGCTTAGTGAAAAGAGCTCTTAACCAGCAATCAGTAGACCCATATTCTAGTCCTTGGTGGTCACTCACTGTGTAGCTTTGGGCAATCATTTCCTTTTTTCTCGGGCTCAGTTTCCCTCTCTGTCAAATGAAATGATTGAGCCTATAAGGTCTCTTCCAGTTTCGATATTCTATGTTTGACTTCAAAGCCATCACTGCTATGTTTATGTATGCCCAGGATAAGCTTCAGGTAGGATTTTTACGGGCTCTTGATGTTGTCTTCATTTATTATCCAGAATGTATTTTTTCCTATTCTGCAAATTGAACCTTGTTAATAAGGTAATAGTTCTGCATCTCAATGAAATTTTTGGTTTTGTTTCTCAGTGATTTCAATCATGTTTGACTCATTGTAACCCCATTTGGGGATTTTCTTAGCAAAGATACTGGAGTGCTTTACCATTTCCTTTCCCAGCTTCTTTTACAGATGAGGAAACTGAGGCAAATAGGGTTAAGTGACTTGCCCAGGGTAACAGCTAGTAAGTGTCTGAGGCTGTATTTGAACTCAGAGAGATGAGTCTTACTGACTCCAGGCCTGGCATTCTAGCATTTGCACCACCTAGCTGAAACTTAGACCTTAAAACTGATTTACTTTTCTCTATAATAGGAGATTTTAACCCGGGATCTTTGGATCTCCAAAGAGTCTTTAAATAGATTTCAGGAGTTCTATGAACTTGGATAGGAAAAAAATTACATTCTTATTATAAAACTTCCTAGTCATTATAAAGGCAATAAGTAGTCTTAGTCTTAGAGGAAGGGTTCTTAACCTGGAATCTGTGAACTTGCTGAAAAAAAATTTTTTTACAACTGTATTTTAGTATAATTGGTTTCCTCTGTAGTCATATATACTTTATTTTATGCTCTTAAAAACATTACTTTGAGAAGGGTTCACCTGATAGGCTTTTCCACACTGCCAATGGGGTCCGTGACACAAAGACATGGTCAAGAATCCCTACTCTAGAGAAAGTGTCAGCCTCAGAGTCATTCCTTTTACCATGAAATCACTTTGTATTTGCACCTAGTAGGACTTTAATAAATACTTGTTGAATGGATGAATGAATGAATGAATGAATGATGAATGAATATGAGTCTGCATTTCCCCTGCCTGTGGCCGAAATCCTTTTTTTTGTTTCCCTTAGACATGTGAGTACATAATGGAGAAATCTTGTTTTTAAGCCATACCAAAGGCTGCCCTGTTACCAGGAAGGATTTGAAGTTACTGATTCTAAGTGAATAGGTGGCAGCTTGTCCTCAGGGGCTGTGATCCTATGATAACAGGTAGTGAGGCTGATGAATCAAAAGAAACCTGTCAGATCAGAATAACATGGTCTGAGTGTGTCCAAATGTGGTAGCAATGGGCCACCCAGAGTTCAGCCATTCTTCCCTCCCTGTCTTTCCTATTGTGTCCTGTGGCTCCGTGTGGTTAAGCAGCTGTCACTTTTCACCCCGGAGGTGCCTACTTCTCAGAGGATGGCAAGATGCTTCTTCTATTTTATGTGTGTATCAGTTTGTGGAGTTTGTAAAGCACCATGGGATCCTTTGCAGTGAATCGTGCTTTATAAATATAAGTTATTATTATTATTTGAAGCTTTTGATGGGAGCGAGAAGGATAATTTTAGAATAGCAGCTTAGGTGGGCCCATCTCCCCCTGGGTCAAAGAGTCCTTTCCTTTGGCGATTCTCGGGCAAAAGGCATCTCTTGTTAATCTCCCTGAAATGTGGGAAGTGCCTTCATCGGAGACTTCTCGTCACCTGCTTATGGCAGGTTTGGAAACCAGGATAAAATAGGCAGCCCTTTGCAGGGGATTCTTAAGAAGGGGAGGCCCGCACAGGATCTTGAACATTTGCCTCTAGCGACCGCTACCAATCATCAGAGGCGGTGAACTGAAATTGCCAGCTGGGGTATGTGGCTATGGAGAACTCGTGAACCTCTTATGAAAGAGTACTTTTGGGGGGAGGGCATGTGGGGTGTGTACAATTGGATCAAGCGCAGTACACGGAAGACTGTAGAGGGAAACTGACCTTCCTGGGCAAAGAAAGCCATTGATAT
>CM053598.1:80468436-80503377 GCA_028646575.1 Pseudocheirus occidentalis
AGAGAGAGAGAGAGAGAGAGAGAGAGAGAGAGAGAGAGAGAGAGAGAGAGAGAGAGAGGGAGAGGAGGAGGCAGGAAATTATTACAACATAGCAAATAGAATACAGAGGGAAGTTATCCTGGGGGAAAGGGTGCCAGCTAAATGAATTGGGGTGGAGAGGGGGAGGCACAATGAAGTTCTGGATTCCTGATCCCATTTGGAGTGAGCATAGTTGGACCTTCTTTAACTAAGCAGGTATTGTTAACTTAAGCCTTTAATTATAAAGAAAAAAAAGTCCAGGGTATGGGGAAGGCTAGAAATATAGGAACCTGGAGTTTTATGCTGAGAGTGGGATCTCCAGCACCTATCTGAAATGGGCTCATGCAGAATGTATCACCTCTGCAAAGAGCTGCCCTGTTGAGTGTGTATGAAGAGTTCTTGTGTCATCTCTGTGACAAAATCACTTCTTTCTAGGACTCAGTTGCTTCCTTTGTCAAGTGAGGGCATCATACTAATGATCTCTACAGTCCTGTCTGACTAACACAGTTGGGCTCATTATATATTAATAACAGCTGACATCACTATGGTGCTCTGTGGCTATACAAATTGCATCACTCACATTCTTATTCAATCATCATGACATCACCCCTGTGAGATATGTACTATGGGTATTTTTGTCTGCACTTTTCAGGTGAGGAAACAGAGACAGACATACTAAATGACTACCCTAAGGTCACTCAGCTAGCAGGAGGTGGCATTTGAACTCAGGTCTTCCTGACTCTAAGTCCAGCAACTTTCTACTCCACCATGTTGTCTCTGTAATGTCATGGTGGTAGAAAGTTTCTAGGTTCGGTAAAGTGAAAACCATTAAAAAAATTTTTTTTTATTGATTTGTTTGCTTACTTTTAGTTTATAAGATTCAGTTCCATAATCCCTTGCGTTTCAAATTTCTCCCCTTCCTTCCCCCCCTTCATGGTGGCATGAAATCAAGTATAGGATCTGCAAATACTTTCACATCAGACATTAGTCTGGTTGTGTAGAAGGGTTGTAACTAATAGAATGAACAATGGGAAAGAGGAAACAAAACCAAACATGGAAAAGAAAGAGAGCATGTAGTTTGTTTGCTTCAGTCTGCATTTAAGTGAAAACCATTTTGCCTCCATTCTTTTCAGGAACCTCCTTGGTCAGATCATCTGAACAGGAGGTATAATGTAGGATGTTGGTCATTCTCCTTCTACCTCTTATGGACCCCTGGCCCTTGACCTGGACTGTAACATAGCTAATTCAGACATTTTGTCTTTCTGTATACATAACCAACTGTGGCTTGATCCACAGGGATTTATATGGTTATATCCCCAATGCCTGGCACAATCTTTGTTATTCAATGGATAGTAAATAAATGTTGGTTGTTGATATTGATGACAAAAATGGCTGTAGTGATTCAGATCAGGCTTGTATTGGTTTGGTCTTCTCAAATACATCCACCCAGCTTAAGACTTAGGGATAGTGCATGATGGTATTATTTTTCTCCTGTTTCTCTGTGCCACCTTCTCTCATCAATGTTCTAAGTGCCCCCCCGGGAAATAGAAACCACTAGGACGAACCTCATTTTTCAGGGGGCAAAACTAAAGGTCCCCTCCCCACCCAGCCCACCTAGGTCAGTGACCTGCCCTACCTGACTCACAGAGCAGTCATCAACAGAGCTGGGCTGAGGACACAGCTTTTCAATCTGCTAGGCTGATGGTCTAACAACTGTCTCCTGCTGCCTCCCTTCTCTGTGGATGGATAAAGGACAGCTATCCACTGAGATCTCCATGCGACACCTTTCATGGATCCCCTCAGTTATTTTTTGGGAGAGAAAAACCTCTTTAACACATGAAGGCTCTGAAGAGTTTGATGCTTATATTGGTGATGTGGAGCTCTACCTGAAGACCTCCTGAAGGAAATGATTACAAATACCTGGGGGGTGTGTAAGTACAACTTGAAAGGGAAAGAATGAAAGAGGACACTGATAGAGGAAGATATTAAATGCATGGGGCACATACTCAACCAGGGTTTTTTGACAGTATATTAAATGCAAGTGAAGGCTCTTGCCTAGATGTTGGCACCAGGGGTGGAAACTAGATTTAGGGCACCTCAGAACAAAAATGTATTGTATGGCATCAAAGTCAGGCTGAATAGGTTCCCATAAAGCCAGAGGAGCTAATGAAAATACATATGCTGGGACATTAGGACCAAGATGTTGGAAAGGGTTGAAGAGTAGAGTTTTTTTCCCTTGAAAATTTTCATTCTAATGTTCAGATGGCAAAAACCCCAGGAGGCTATGTCAAAAACAACATGGAAGGGTGTTAAGGGTGGCAAAGCCAGGCGAAAAGCTGGGGGACCTGGGTTCTAGTCCTAACTGCAGCTTTAGTTCTGTGGTCTTGGGCAAATAGATCCACATTTCTGAACCTTAGTTTTTCTCATCTGTAAAAAGGGGAGAGTAATATTTGTGACATCTAAAAACAGAGCCATTTTATAGGTCAAATGTGAAAGACTTTTATAAACTATGGAATAATATACATACACACACATATATGTAAATGCTGATTGCAAAGTTTTGTCGATTATCAAGGAGAACTTCAAAATGTTTTCCACAGAATGGCTGCCCTAAATGGGCACTGAAGTAGTGAATTCAGGAGTGAACAAATTCTCAGAATGAAGCACTGATTACAACTCTTGTCTGTGTTTAAAGGGTCCTGTTTAAAGTAACCCCAAGGAAGACATTTAGTACTTGAAATAAATTCATGTGACACTTAAAACATCTCATTCTCTCCTATCTGTCTTTTTCTTTCCTAACCTTAGAAAACATATAAGACCTCTTGGGAACAGATCCGAGCAGCTGGCTATGACTTCAGGCTGGATGCCATCCCTTTCCAGACTGCCAGAGCCTCCCGAGAGATTGCCAGTGATGTAAGTAACCCCAGCCCAAATATCTCCCTCTGCACCCACTATCCCTGGCTATGTAGCTTTACCATGATTTGGAAACAGATGGCTGAGAATCATGGAAAATACTTCCCATACTTCCCATTTGCTCTTTAGTTATATATTTGAATGCATACCTTACCAGCTTTGGAAACCTAGACCTTAGCCAGGAATGGTTTGGAAGGGATATAGTAAAAAAAAAAAAAAAATTACATGCTTAAAAGTAAATGGCAGACAAAACCAATTAACGAGAAGCTGAATAATGAATTTTTTACAAAAAAAAAAAGCTCCTTCGAAGAGAACTCCTTGGGTTGGATCATTTAAATCTAGACTGGGGAAAGTGATGACTGTGAAAAGAGGTACATTTTCCTTCCTTCTGGAGCCACATACAGAAGAGAGGGCAAAGGGAATACACATTTATTTAGCACCTACTGTTTGCTAGACACTGCTAAGCACTTTTAAAAATGAAATATTTTCTCATTTGTTTGGTTCTCACGACTACCCTGAAAGGTAGGTGCTGTTAACTAAAACAGAGTAAACACAGTAAAGTGACTTGCCTGGGGTCACACCACTAGTAAATGTTGGAGGTCAAATATGAACTTAGTTCTTCTTAACTCAAGGTCCAGCACTCTACCCTCTGTTATACCTGTATCTATTTATATGCATGATCTATACATATATCTATACATGTATAGATATAGATGTGTGTGTATATGGATATGTATACACATCTTTCTGTGTGGGTATATATATGGATATATATCCATATCTTTGTGTGTATATAAATATATGCACAGAGGTAGAGAGAGACATATAGATATACAGATATATATATATATATATTTGTATCCATATCTATATATCTGTCTCTCTATACAAATATATGTATCTGTCTCTATCTATATAACCCTCTCCCTCATTCTCTCCTCTCTCTACTTCTCCTCCTCTCCTCCTCCTTCTTTTCTCTCTCTTTCTCTCCCTCTCCTCTGTCTCTCTCTCTCTCTCTCTCTCTCTCTCTCGCCCATACATCATAGTGATTGAGAATCCACTGAGGTGGTCTGCCAGATAAGGGTGTCACCAAAGGAGACCTGAGTGCCTAGGAACAAACAGTGAGCTCTCCCCTTTTTCCCTATAGTTCAAGTACAAAGAAGCCTTCCTGAGGGATCGGGGACTTCAGATCGGATACCGCAGTGTAGATGACGACCCAAGGACAAAGCACTTCCTCACCATGGGGAAACTCCAGAGTGACAATGAATACAAAAGGGAATTCATCCAGAGTAGGCCACGGTTCCAGAGCCGGATGGACCAGCCTGGGTTTATCCACGCAAAGAAGAGCCAGGAGCTGGCCAGCGACGTGCACTACAGACAGCACTTGCACCAATACACCTGTGACCCAGAGCAGCTCAACCTGAAGCATGCCCAGAGGGCCCACAAACTGCAGAGTGATGTAAGTCTGTGACCACAGGCTTCTCTCAGCCTTCTCCTACCCTTTCACTCTTTCATAATTTTAAAATCCAGAAGCAGCAGAGGAATCCCTAACTTCATTAACTTGTTCTTTAGTGACACGGCATCAGGGGATAGGGGATGGAGTTCTGGACTGAGAATTACAAAGGCTTGGGTTCAAAACCTACTTCTGACACTTAACTAATTGTTGGATGACCCTGGACAAGTGACAGTCTCTCTCACCCTCAGTTTCTATATGCATAAAATGGGGCTAAAAATAGCTCCTGCTTTAGTTTGTCGAGGGGTTCCAAGGAGCTGGTGTAGGGTCCTCGGTCTAGAGCTGGAAGGGACTTTAGAAACCATTTAGTCTAAGTTCATTTTACAGAGGAGGAAACCGAGGTTCACGGAAGTTAAATTATTTGCCCAAAATTTCATAGGTAGTAAGTGCCTGAGACAGGATTAAAACTAGCTCCTCTGACTCCAGAGCCAATATAATTCTTTAGGCATTACTGCTATCCATAGCAGCTCTGATTATTCTTTCACAAATAAAGTTATGCTATAAATGGCTGAGCAATTGAATGGCTTTATAGCAGGACTTAAAAATATTCCAATGAACCACATTTCAACCACAGTTTATAATTGTTTTATTGGGGCTGGTTTCCAATGTCTTTCTAGGTTTTTCTGAGAGCATCCTGCTCATAATTGCTTGTAGTATAATAGCATTCCATCATAATTACATATCACATCTTACTCAGCCATCCCCCAGTTGATGTGCTTCAGAATAACATTTTAAAATGCATAAAATGAAATACATAGGATTTCAAAGGGAACCAAAGATTAGTGAAAAAAGTATACCTTTTTTTCCCCCATACAAGTTCACAGCCCTTGCTGAAATCTATTCACAAACCCTTTGGCGAAGCATGGACCCTAGGATAAAAACACCTGATTTGGGGAATGGGCACTGAGAGGAATTTAGTGCTCATTTGGGCCAATTACCTTCATTTTCCAGAGGGAGAAATCAAGTCCCCTATGGGAAAACCCAAAGTTCTATGACTAGTTAGTGGTAGAGGCAATATTAGATCTCAGGTCTGCTAACTTCCAGCCCACTGCCCTTTCTCATTGTCCCCTATTATAGCTGGTTTTCCCAAAGGAAAGAGGGAAGGGAGAGTGCTATGACGAACCAGTGTTTTCTACTTTAGATGTAAGGGATCTTTTCATACAAGATGAAGAAGCTCATGGTATCCTCCATTGGCAGAAAAAAGAAAATTTTTGACTCCCAGTTGCTCTTTTATATACAGTCTAACCCCGGGGTCCTCAAGTATGGGCCTTCGACTGAATCCAAAGAGTAGCACTTGAGGGCCACATGTGGCCTTGAGGCTACAGGTTCCCCACTCCTGAATTCTAGCCCATTAAAATCATCCAAGCCCCAATGATGTTTTTCTTTCTCCACTTTGCCCCCCACCCTCACCCCCAATGCAGGTCAAGTATAAATCTGACTTGAACTTGACTAGAGGCATTGGCTGGACTCCTCCAGGCTCCTATAAAGTGGAAATGGCTAGAAGGGCAGCTGAACTGGCCAATGCCCGGGGCCCAGGACCTCATGTAAGTATTTTGACTCAAACTTGCCTCAGCCTGTGGGGGAGCTGCAAAACCACAAACTCATCCTAGTTTCCTCTTCAGTTTATTTTGGGCTGTCACTGAAGAAACATGAAGGACTGTGCCAATAAGGTGTCTGTTTTCCTGGGTCTGGGATGACTAGGCATAGGAACCACAGGTTCAGCCTCCCGCAGGGTGTCTCTCATGTTGTCCTGAAGAAGAAAACTGGGTGTCACCACGTCAATACTGAGCAAGGGCAGCCTGCGTCTCAGGTTCCACTACTTGCTCATTTATGTTGGTTGAAAGAGTCAGAGACTCGGCAACTGAAATGGTTTTTGTTTTGAATTCTGCCTTTTTCAAGTAAAGACACCTTGTCCAAATGAGATGCTGAATTTTCCTTCTCCTTTCTCTTGCCTTAAGGGTTTTCATTTTTGTTTTTTGGATTTTTTGGGGGGGGGGAAGACATAGTACGGGGGGTCACATAGGAAAGCAGGGAGGGACATAGGAAAGGGGGAGGAAATGGAAGTTATAAATGCTCCTGAGGTGTCTTAGACTCTTCTTAGGAGGGCTCTGGATTTCACTTAGATGGGGGTCTTTTCATTTCCACAGGCAGGGACCGATCCCTATGGGGAGAGAGACAATAACCAGGGGAATGTGAACCCAGATGCTACTGAGATTCTGCACGTGAAACGGAAGAAGGCACATCAGTTTGTAAATGAGCAGCCTCCATGCAGAATGTTTGACAAAGAAACTGGATATAGAAGTAGCACCCTTCCCCCCATCCCTCAGTTGCCTCCAAAAGGCACATTTTAGATTCTTGAGGTTTGGATGGCTGGCCTCATGTGTCAGGAGGGGTCCTGATAGCCTAAGGCGTATCACAGTGCCCACCTTGTCTGCTCCATTTTTGAAAATTAGCCTTGTTATTCTTCGGTGGCTTTATATTTTTCTTTTAAAATATTTTTGAAAAATTGTGTCACCATCAAAAGAAATGAAGATCTTTATATTTTCAATTCAATATTTTAATAGCCTGTATTAAATGTTGGTTCTGTCTAGCTCCTCATCCATGTGTGGTGCTGAATAAAGATGGTTAGACATGACTGGGTTCACTCTTGTCCATTCTATAAGAGTCTGTGTTGTGACTGTCCTTGGGCTGGCCCTGTGCTCCAGGAATGACGATTTCTAGATTACAAAGTCAGATGAACTGAAGAAAATAATTCTGAAGATTTAGGGTCCCTTCCGTGATTCCCTTAGAAATGATAAGAGATAAGGGGACATGGTGAGCTATTGGGAAAATACTGTCTAGAGTGTCATGGAAGATAAGACAAGCACAGTCTAAGTAGAGACTATTTTTGTTCAGCCCTGGTGAAACTCTTTAAATTGGTTGGCTATAGCTAGAAGGGCCTTTGCAGACCACATGATCCAACTGCCCCCCCATTGTACAGATGTGGAAAATGAGACCTAGAGAAAGCAAGTGATTTGCCCATGATCAACACAGCTAGTTAGTGGAAGAATCAGGACTAGAACACAGGTTTCTTGATTAATCTTGGTCAATCCAAAGCTCTCTGTTCCTCTCAGATTGCTTCTTGGGAGTGGACCTTCCTTGTTAATTTCAACCAACAAGGTAATAATGCGCTGAAGAGGAGGGTGGAGTTAAAGATGCTGTTACTTGTGCCTTTATCAACTACCAGCTTAGGCACTGTCTACTGTGATCCAGATTCTTCTCGAACGGTGTCTTTGATCCAGCGGTGGTACTTGGTCACTAGAGTATAGACTCCTGGTTTCTTTCCACATGTAAAACCCCAGCTAACAATCCCATAGAGGTAGTATTTGCCATCCCTTTCGCAGGTCAGAGGGCCACCAGAATCACCCTGGAGGAAAATAAGACAGTTGGTCTTGTAGTAATAGCACAATTGTTTGTGGGGGTGGGGTCTGCCATGAAGGTGACGCCAAAGGTAAGAGGAAGGGAATGAGTAATGATTCCTCTCAGTCCTATGATAGGAGCAAAGAAACACAATATATTTCTCCTTGGGTTCTAATCCTTACTCAAGGCCCATTCCCTATGTCTTTTGCTTCAGACTCAAGCACAGGGATACTCAAGGCTTCTTGATTATCCCTGTGGTTGGATTGGTAGCTTCATAAGGTCATCCTGTCTAAGGCAATAGGGCATAGGGATACAACAAATGATTTAAAATCCTGGATAACCTAAGAACTTTACTGTAGTCATTAGTATCAGTTTTCTAGAGCTTCATACCATGCACAACATGGCAACAGGACAGGAAAAAATTCTTATGTAAATGCAAGGAGGAGACATTAGTATAATTAGGGCTAATATGATAAAAAAAATAGAAAGAGCACCTGACTTTGGTTGAATTTTCTATTTTACTTCTTATTTATGTCTTGGGCAAAATTTCACTTTTCTGACTTTTAGTTTCCTGACTTCTGACCTAGAAATAAAAGTACTTGCACAATCTACCTCACAAAGTTGAAGTGAGGAAAGCACTGTCAACCAATACATGATCTATGACTGATGGCATGGGGACATTTTATACCCACAGTCTCCCATGTCTCTCCAGTGAAAGGAATAGAACTTTTTCATCTCTTTCCTCAGACTAAGTTTGATCACTAAAGTTACACACTTTCTGTTTCATTTCATTGTTCTTTTGGCTTATATTATTATGTATATATTTTTCTTGGAATCACTTCGTGTCTTTTCATATTTTCTTGAATTCTTCATATTTATCATTTCTTTCAGTGCAGTAATATACCATTACATCCATGTAACACATCGGTTTAATCATTCCCTAGTCAATGGATACTCGCTTTGTTTCCATTTCTTTACTAACATATTAGATATTATCAGGAATATTTGGTTTTATGTGGCATCATTCATTCTGTCTTTGACCTTCTTAGGTCAAAGTAGATTCTCTGGGTCAAAAGGTATGGAAATTTTAGTCACTTTTCCTCCTGCATAACTATAAATGATTTTCCACAATGGTTGGAATAATTCCCAGCTTTATCAACAGTGTATCAGTGTGCCTGCCCCTTCCTACCACATTGAATATTTCCATCTTTTCTCCTGTTTTGTCAGTTTGCTGGGTGTGTTTCCAAAAGACTTTTCCATCACAAATTCTAAGATAGAAACGTCACTTCCACCCAAAGTTCTGATTTCCTTCCCAGAAGCTAATTTTCTTTGTTTACTAGTATAGGTTTAGAATAACAGTTCCATCAATTGCTTCCTTTACCTTTTGAAGCATGAGAATATCTCTAGGAGAAGCCGAGCAATTATTAGCTTCTTTGGTTTTGGAAGAAATAAAGAAATCTATAAAATACCTAGATATTAAAGTTTCCTATTTGCATTTCATACCTTGACTTCAGGCAAATATATTAAACACAAACCAAAAAACCAAGCAGCCCTTGTTAGATGTACTCCATCCCTACTAAAGAAATTTTCATTCCTATATTTTAAGCAATGACACAGAAAAACAAATCTTATTCTTAGAAATTATCTTAACAAGACGTTTAGTCCCCAGATTTGTCTTTCTCTTCTGAAACCCTTGATTTCAGTTGCAATAGTGAAGAAAATACCATCTGTCCTTCTAAGGTCTTCCATTTCTTGTTCAAGACTTTATAACTCTTACCCATGCTTTCTGTTTTTTGTTGTCTTTTTGACTCTATGTCAGGCAGATACATTGTGCCACCTAGTTACCCACTGTATCTATAGTACTAACAAAATTTAATAAAAGACACTCCCCTCCCCCAGCCAATCACTCCCAAGCAAATTAGATGAATGGAATGTGACATACTTGGCAGGAATCAGTCCCCTGTCTCCCTGCACAGATCATGGTGTCATCAATCAAGTTGTTATAATGGTTTGGAGCATTACAACGAGATTTGGAGATCAGTTGGACTTTAGCATCGAGGAGATGACGAGATGATTTTCCTTCATGAGAATAAAGGACAAATATCATTCTTGAGGAAACATGGAGAATCTTAATACTATCAAGGTTATTGGGAGAAGTCACAAAATTTAGGTAAGAAGGGAGACTTGTCCAAGAAGCAACAAGACTTCTGGAGGCTGTTAGATGTGCTCTCAAGCTGTCAAAATATTACTACTTCAAGAATATGTAATTTCAGTGGTCCACTTAATTCCCTGCAGTATAAGGCAGAAAATAAACTCTCTACTGCTGAGCAGATAAATCTTAGGAAATTAATTGCCTGGGGCTAAGAGAGGTCTTGTCCAAATTCACACAGCTAGTAAATGTCAGAGGCAGAATTTGGACTCAGCTCCTAGTCAAACACTTTATTCATGAAACTAGACTGCCTCTCCTCAAGATAAATAGCTCCCCTCAACACCACCCGTCAGATAAGTCAAATGTTCAACTTTCCAGAGTCAAAATTTTCCTGTCAAGAATACGGAAACCAGTTCATATTTTCATTGGTCTGTATTATCAGTCTCTAGTTACAAAGTGCCAAATAATCATTGTTGAGACCAATCATATTCAGAATGATGAAGTAGAAAGGATGCTGAATTTGGAATTAGAACACTTGGGTTCAAAACCTGACTCTGCTATTTGCTATCTGTGTGACCTTGGGCAAATAATTTCACCTCTCTAGGCTTTTTGTTTTCTCATCTATAAAATGAGAGAACTGAATGAGATGACCTTTAAGGGCTCTTCTTAAGCTAAAAAATAATTAAATGAAAAAACATTTTTCATTGAAAAAATTTATTCTGCCTCCACTCCCACAAGGGGAGAAAGAAAACCAGAACTCTTGAGACAAATTTACTTAGTCAAACAACACAAAATCTGACATTGGTCATATCCAGAAAATATACGTCTCATTTCATACTTTGTGTTCTTAATCTGTTAGGAGGTAGATAGCACGTTTTATCACTGGTCCTCTGAAATTGGAGTTGATGATTGTATTAATCAGAGATCTTAAGTCTTAAAAGTTATTTGTCTTTACAATGTTGTTGTATAAATTGTTTTCTAGGTTTTGCTCACTTCACTCTGCATCAAGTCATAGAAGTCCTCCTGGGTTTCTCTAAAACCACCCTTTTCAATCATTTTTACAGCATATTGGTATTCTATTTTGTTAATATTCTATAATTTGTTCAGCATTTTCCAGTTCTTTATCACCACCCATCTTCCTGCCTCTACCCACACACCCACACAAAGCTGTTCTAAATGTTTTTGGTACATGCAGGTTGTTTTCTTCTTTCTTTTATCTCACTGAGCTTTGATACCACCAACAGGCAAACACCTGTGTCAGAAGGTGTGCACAAATTAGTGATTTGGGGGACATGATTCCAAATTGCTTTTCAGAATGGTTGAACCAATTCACAACTTCTAATAGTACATTAATGTGCCTGTTTTCCCATAGACTCTCCAACATTTGTCATTTTCTTAAGGTTGCCAAGAATATATTTATAAAGCACTGTGCAAAACATAAAACATTTTTATTAATTAACATTTTATGATTTGGGGTCAAATAAATTTGTATCACTTTAGAATTACTGCATATATTTCAACTACATTACAATAAAAGCTCATTTAGATGGAGCAATCACACAGCTGAAAGGTAGTGGGGAGATCATCCGGTTCATTAGACTTTGAGCTTCTTGAGGAAGGGAGTATTTTTTGCCTCTTTTTGCCTGGAACACTTTTTGCTGTTGTTCAGTTATTTCAATCATTTCTGATTCTTTGTGACCCCATTTGGGGTTTTCTTGGGAGAGACACCAGAGTGGTTGAGGAAATTGAGACAAACAGGGGTAAGTGACTTATCCAGAGTCACAAAGCTAGTAAGTGTCTAAGGCCAGATTTGAACTCACGAAGATGAGAGTTCCAGATTCCAAGCCCAATGTTCTACCCACTTCACCACCTAACTGCCCTGCCTAGAACATAGTAGGCAGTTAATAAATTGTCTTGCATTAATTGACTAGTGCAGCAGCATCCAAGTTTTTCTTTTTTTAATAGTAGGCCATATGATCAAAAATTTAAATTCACGTGGACTGTGTGAACTTAATTATATACTTAATTACATTCAACTTCAACTATAATTATTAATTGATCCAAGTTTGCTAGCATGACATTTGATGCACAGCGGCAGGTAGATTGGGCCCTCTTGGACCACTTACTCTTGCATACTAGCTAATAAGACACCAATTTATTTTGCTAAAATTTTCAGGTAGTTCATAATCTAATGTCAGTTGGTCTACATTTTGTATACCCAGAGATTTAGCTTAATCCCTTCATTTTTTTTATAGTTTAGGAAACTGGCATTTAGAGTGTTCCAAATGATTAACCCAAAGTAACACAAGAATGTGGGTCTCCTGCTTCTAAGAAGAGGGAAGGAAGGAAATAAACATTTGTTAAGCACCCACTATGTCCCAGGCAGATGCTAAGTGCTTTACAAATATTATTGCATTTGATCCTTGCAACAATACCCTGGGAGGTAGGTACAATGATTATTCTCCTTCTACAGTTGAGGAAACTGAGGCATTCAGAAGTTAAGTGATTTACTCAGGGTCCCAAATTAGTTACTGAATTTGAGACTGAATTTAAACTCAGGTTTTCTTGACTCTAGGTCCTTTATCCTATCCACTTTTCCACCTACCTACCTTTAGGCTAATTTTTCCCCATTATACTGCAATGACATTTAACCAGACTCTGGCAAACTAGAATTGTGTACTACCCATTCATTCTTTCATGCAAAGAATATTTGTTGATACAAGTTAAAATAACACAGTTCTTTTCCAAATAGTGATTTGAGGTTTAGAAAACAGATGGTTCCTGTTTACTACTTTTAGAAGAAAGCTAAACAGCATTAACACAGGGAGATACAAGGAGACTATTAAAAACCAACAAATCTTCTAAAATATTCTTGGGTAAATACAGACCTATAACCTATACCTTCCACCTCCACAAAATTTCAGAATGACAACATTTCAGACATAAATGTAACTTCAGAGACTAGTTAGTTGAGTCTGTGACCTGGCAAAAAATTCCCTTTGCAAAAATATCCAACAAGTGGTTATCCAGACTTTGTTTAAAGACCTTCAGTAAGAGGGAACCTACTCCTTCCCTAATAATCTTACTTTTGCATAGCTTTAAATGGTATGTGGGCAGGTAGGTGGTGAAGTGGATAGAACACCAGGCCTGGAGTAAAGAAGACTCATCTTCATGAGGTCAAATATGGCCTCAGACACATACTAGCTGTGTGACCCTGAACAAGTCACTTAACCTTATTTGCTTCAGCTTCTTCATTAGTAAAATGAGCTAGAGAAGGAAATGGCAAACCACTCTGCTATCTCTCTCAAGGACACCCCAAATAGAGTCAGGAAGAATTAGATACAACTGAAACAACTACACAACAACAAAAAATATTAGGAAGTTGTCTCTTATCTTGAACTAAAATCTGACCCTCTGCAACTTATAGCCCTGAATGGAATGAGGCAGAAATTTTTTTTAATTGAGAAATATTTATGAATCAAAAATGGTTTTCTGCTTATCGCTGAATTAGCCATTAAATCAGTTAAATAGAACTCCCTCTTGGTCAATCATAGTGGTAACCTGCAAATTATACATATGTTTTATTGTTATTCATTGATCCATTTTAACCTGTTTCCATTTCAGTTAAATGAAGAGGAGATGGAGGGGGAGAGGAGGAGCAGGAAATCAATTTTCACTACATCCCTAAAAAGCTATGTTTGAAAACAATCCAATTTTTAGTTCTTGTCAAATAACTGAAATAATACTCCAGACCCTTTTATTCTGTAAAGTAGATGATCTAGAGTACCATGAGAACAGTGCTCTCGTTTTTAAATGTTGGGCAGAAGAGATAAATAGCTCGTTTGGAAACTAGCAGTATCAACATTTTCATTTCAATTTTTGGAGGAGGAATTCTCTCTCCAAGGCTTATTTTGCCCCAGAGAATATTTGTTTAATTGAACTGGAGGTGTGTGAACATAGCTAGGAGAAACGCAGTTTATTCATTGAGGATCTTACCTGTTGATGTAGCCCCCCATCCAGAAATATAGCATTCCGTCTGAGGAGGAAACGGTGCCTCTGATATGCACACTGTTTTCACATACTTTGATTCCAGAGCACAGTGGCCATTCACTGGCTTTAATTTGAGCAAAGCTAGACAACAAAGAAAGGAAGGAATGATAAGTTGCTATGGAATCTTATTGGTCAGAGATTTGCCAGTTTCAGCCTGTTACGGATGAGGTTTGGGTGAAATCTGATTTTTTTTTTTTGGTCCATGTCTGTCTATGGTCAGTCCTCTTCTAAAAAGCACAGAATTGCTTTATTTATACATTTGGTGATGACTTCTGGGTCATAATAGGGACATAATTGCAACTAACATTGATGTAACATTTTATGATATGAAAATAGAGATATTATTTTATTCTTATAATTCATCTTTTCATACCATTTTACAGTCACTCAGAGAGGTTAAAAGATAATCAGAGAGAGCGGCTAGGTGGTGCAGTGAATAGAGCACCAGCCCTGAAGTCAGGAGGACCTGAGTTCAAAAGATAACCAGATAGAATTCAGACCTAGGTATTTCCTGTTTCTAAGTACAATAACCTTTTCTCAATTACTCTAGGCAAGTGTGTAGAGTCATAAATGTCAGGGGAAACCTTGTTTAGCAGATGACTGAACATATAGGTTGATTTTAGGAAGTCCAGAAGAGAGAATGCTTCCCACATATTTTCTCTACGTATTGGGTTGAAATATCTCCATGCTGGTGTTATTTGTTTAGCTTAATAATTGGATTTCTGTTAAATTTAAATCTTCCTAGGAAATACTTTAAATTATTATCAGTCATTACCACTTTAGCATAAGTTAGTTTCATATCACCTGAGGCCTAAAGTTTCAGAGAGTTATAGAGCACGGAACTGAGAGTTCATGGCCAAAGATAAATTTTACCCTGCACCCTATTCTCTCTGTGATAGCCAGTTCCAAGGTTTTCATCACACCTATCTTTACCCTCCAATGCTCCCCTCTCCTATTCCTGGTAACTGAACTAGCTCCCAACCTCCCCCCATAGAATAAAGTGAGGAAGCCTGGTGTTAGTCCCTCAGCACAGTTAAAATGTTAACTAAGTTTAGTTGCTGCTCAGGAGCCAGAGCCAAAATTCTGATCACATCACCCAAAGACTGTAGCCAGGACCCGCGGAATTGGGTCTGCCTTTGGGGGTAGTGACCAATGAGTAGGAAGGCCACATCACTCCTTTTCGTTCTGGATAAAGCAGAGTGAATGATCTGCCTCTCCCAGGGATTGATCTTTATTGGCGCAGATTATTTCCTCACTGGAAATTGCTCAAAACAATGAAATCATTCCCTCTTCCCCACCCCAAAAGAAAAAGCCATTAAGGGCATCATTTTATAAAAGTCCCCTAAGAGATAAAAAGTATTGGAAAAATGGAATAGGAATTTATATGCTTTACAATATTTATGATTGGTAAGAGGTTTCTAGAATCTTCTCAATCCAAGCACCCAGGAAAAAACACCCAGGAATGACCCATAATAAAAGACACTTGCCAATATCATTAGAGGGGATTTCATCATCATCCTGATAATCCGGATGGGCAAATATCTTCTCTACCTTAAATTTCTGTTCATGGGTTTCAGACTTCATTAAGTCTTGTTCACCAAGAACAACCTGTACTTCTTTGGCTTTTAACCTATAAGAGAAAAATTAGAAAGAGGACAGATAGTTAAAACACATATCACACTATTTGTTATTTGGAAAACCCAGACAGGTATGTGGGCAAATTGTCAGTAGACCCAATACAATGTTATATATTAGAATTGTATGCTAATTGGTTCTCACAAACATGCATGGACAACAGACCACTTCTTCCTCCTAATTCTGCCAATGTTACCAATGAACTGAGCTGTTAGACCAAGTTTCAAAACTTTAGTTGATAGTTATAGCCTCCATTTTCAGTTGGTCTGATGCTCTTTGACAGCTTGGTTAACCGGTGATAGATTTTATCTTCCTAATATCTCTGATATAATCCCTCTTCTCTCCTCCATCACTCCCACCACTGTGGTCCAGGCCCTCATAATCTGTACCTGGACTACTTCAACAGCTTGCTAGTCTACGGGCCACAAGTCTCTCCCCACTCTACTCCATCTTCCACTCAGCTGTCAAATTGATCTTTCTAAAGTATAGGTCTGTTACCTTCCCCTCCTCTACCCCTCCAATTCAATAAACTCCAGTGGCTTCCTATCACCTCCAGGTGCAAATATAAAATCCTCCGGTTGGCATTCAAAGTTCTTCATAACCTAGTTATGTCCTACCTTTCTAGATTTTAACACTTTACTCTTTCCTCTTTTACCTCCCTCCATCCCCCATACTTTGCAATCCAGTGACACTGGCGTCTTTGCTATTTCTCACATCTCTCAACTTCAGGCATTTTCATTGGCCTTCTTCCATGCCTGGAATTGTCTACCTCCTCATTTCTGCATCCTGGCATACCCAGACTTCCCTCAAATTCCAATTGAATTTGATCTTTATAAGGAGCCTTTTCCAATCCCTTCTGAATTCTAATACTTTTCCATTTTATTCTGTCTAAATTTTGTTTGAATATTGTCTCCTTCATAAGACTATGAGCTCCATGAGATCAGGGGTTGTTGGGGTTGATTTTTTTTGTCTGATTTTCTTTGTATCTTTAGTATTTAGCACAGTGCCTGGCATATTGTAGATACTAATGCTTGTTAACTCAGTGATTGGGAGCCTACATCCAGGGAAAGACACTAGACTGTGGCTCTTCCTTGCCTTGCACCGCTAGGGTGCACTGCATTTTGGGAATGTCATAAAAAAACTCAATATCACTGAATATTTTGACTATTTACCACACCTATTTAGGATGATGGAATTTGGAGATGGATATAGCCTTGGTCATAAAGTTCCATTCTTCCATTTTACAGAAATGGGAAAAGAGAAACAAAACCAAACGTAGAAAAGAATGATAGCATGTATTGCTTCAGTCTCCATTTAAACTTGGGTCTTTCTAGATCTTTCTCTGAATGTAGACATCTCCTTCCATCCTGAGACTTGTAGAGCTGTCTTTTAACTGTCCATTGCTGAGAAGAGTCCAGTTTCTCAAGGTTGGTCGTCACACATACGATGTATCTGTGACTGTGTACAAATTTTTCCTGGTTCTGCTCTTCTCACTTAGCATCAATTCATATAAGTCTCTCCAGGTAATTATGAAGTCCATCTAGTTGGAGGATTTTCTAACCGGAGTTTGTGTATTCCAGAATAGAACAGTGACATTCTCAACCAGCCAAAATCGTCTTTGGTTCCATTCTCCCTATCTAATCCTTTACCTTCCCCTAGTTTCCAGACCCCTAACCTTCTCCTTCTCCTATGAGCCACTCTTCAGAACTTTCTCTTTCTTTCCTCGCTTCCCCTCCATTATTAGAATTTGACCTCATTCTTAGGGATTTACAAAGTAAAGGCTAAGTGATCTGATAAAAGAAACCCCAACAGGTGATAAACTGTTCTAGTTTCAGGTAACATGTGCAATTACTAATGGGAACTTCCTGCAAACGGCTGACTATTCTTGGGTAGATAGGCTACCATCACATTATCACACTGGCAACTGTCTATGGACAGGACAGGTCAGTCCTGACCACGAATGTGTCGAATTCCAGAGTTGGGATGGTTTCCTTCTGGGAAAAGGAAACCCCCCTTATAAGGGAGGGTTTTTATAACTCTGGCTCAAACAATGTAAAAGGACTCGATGTATGAGACAGGGACTGATTAGTCTTGGAGCTCTGATTCGAATAATGCCAGTATATGTAGATCAGGATGCTATTCTACAGTGGCTTTGGAAGATCTCCTTCCTAAGTCATTTGTCCTCAGCAGCTACTAAGGATTCTGCCTAGCAGAATGGAACAAAAGAATGAAACCAATGGCAAAGTGCTTTTTAAATCTCAGGCAAGGCCAATATACTTCAGCAAGGAATCTTTTGTTGGAGAAGAAACCTATCTGTGTCAAAAGCCATAAATCTGCTGCCTAATGATAAGATTTCCATCGTACTTTATGGTTAGCAGAGCATCGTTTCCCTCATTTTACAGATGTGTAAGCTGAGGCTCATAGAAGTTAAGTTGCTTGCCCATGATCACCCAACAGGTAAGAGTCAACTCCTTGGACCCCTTCTAGGTTTTTGTTTATGGAAAGGTGACCATTCCCACGTCTTGAACTTACATTACACAGTGTGCAGCTGTGAGAACCCAACAGGGCTCAATCAGTGTGCCCCCACACACGTGCCCATTAGGCATTGAGACAGTCAGTGGCAGAGACACTTGGAGAGATGCCTGCCAGGGGTGTTTGCCTGGAGTACTCTTGAAACCCCCATAGATCCTTTTGATTTTTGCATTTATCTCTGGCAAGCCACAGGTGCTGAACATTTGACTTGAAGTAATGAGCTCAGTGGGCCTCCACGGGAACTCAGAGACATCTGGGGTAACAGAACAAAAACAGAATCTGAATAACATCACAGGCACTTGCTCTCTGCCAGTTCCATCTTTTTTCCTTCAAGAAGAATTCAGGGAGTGAAATCAACAAATATGGATCTACTGTAGCCCTGGGACAGCACTACAGAATGTACCCTGCTGCCTGTAGCTGCTGCTTTGCCGACTTTGCAGCCTGACTGTAGGAGACAGATTGGGATTGGGGAGGTGGGAAATGGAGGGGGGCTGGAGGTAGGGGAGATTACTGGTCAGGGAGGAGTTGCTGTTTATAGTAACTTTTTTTGCTTTGTGATCATAGCTACTCTGTTATCCATAGGTGTTCTGTTGCCCTTAGATATTCTTTTTTTTTCTTTTTGAAGGGCAATTGGGGTTAAGTGACTTGCCCAAAGTCACACAGCTAGTTGTGAAGTATCTGCGGCCAGATTTGAACTCAGGTCCTCCTGATTCCAGGGCCAGTGCTCTACTCACTGCACCACCTAGCCGCCCCATCCCTTAGATATTGTTAAGAATAAGTGCTCTGGTTCTAATTTGTCATCTACAGAGAGTAAGAGCTGGCAGGAGAACATTGCAGAGGTGCAGTGAGTAGTTTCATGAGGCATCTACAAGTCACCTGAGGGTAATTGTAGTTGCTTTATACATATGCTTAGCTAAATTGACTTCTTCTCCTTATCCCTCTTATCCTTCCTCTTCCTTCTCCTTTTCTTCTTCCTCTTTCTCCCTCTCTTCCTGCTCTTCTTCCTTCTCTTCTTGTCCCTCCTCCTTCTGCTGCTGCTCTTCCTTCTCCTTTTTCTCCTCCTCCTCCTTCTCTTCCTGCTCTTCCTCTTCTTCCTCCTCCTTCTCTTTCTCCTTTTTGTCTTCCTCCTTCTCATTCTCTTCCTTCTCCTTCTTTTTCTCCTCTTCCTCCTATTTTTCTTGTTCTTTGTTCTTCTTCTGTCTCTCTCTCTCTCTCCCTGCAGATACCATGTTTTTGCCTTTCTTTGTATTCCCAATGCCTAGCATTGTGCCTAACACATAGTAAGCACTTAATAACTGATTGCTGATTGGGTGACTAGATTGTCTCAAGAGTTTTTTCTTAATCCCTTAAAAATGATAGTTTGTTGTTTTATTTGTGAAATAACAAGAATTTCTAAAAATTAATCAGTTACTCCTATTCTTCTAACTTTGAGATTTGGTTATTCTGTGATCTCTATAATCCATCCTTTGATTAAAGACTTCTAATGAGGGAAAAATGCATCTGGAAGAGACTATCACTAAGATCTCTTCCTGCTATAATGGTATATAACTCTAACCATTATACATATGAATACATGCAATATATGTTCATAAGTGTAACCATACACACATATGTATATATACCTTTCTATCTATAATCACACACATAACAAAATGTCTATGCACTCAGACGTCCACCAGCCTTACCTGAGGTTTTGCAAGAGGTGACATCACAGGATTCCCAAATCACTGTATTCTTGTCCAATCGAGTGAAGCACCAAGGGCTTTTGTCACCATCTGGATTCCTGAAATGAATGCATCCCAATAGGAGCTGATCAAAGAGCCCTTTGAACAACATCAAATCTGCCTAGTTCTTATTTTAGTTGTTAGAATCTTAGAGTTGGAGGATGACCATAGAAATAATCCAGACTCCCTACCCAGTGGGTAAATCACCTTTCCAGAATCTCTCACGCATCATCATCCTACCTCTATAGAAGATCCTCACATTATGGATGGGATGGAGAAAAGGAGGCTACTGTTGAAAGGTGGTCACCGTCTTTCTCTGTGCCTTTTTGCCCAGCATGAGGAGCTAGAATATGTCTACCTCACCCCCATGATTTCTGCTCTCCTTCTGAGAGGTCCTAGAAACATGCTATAGAAAATTAAAGGCTGGTAGAGTAACAATAATAAGAATCATAAGAAGCATTTGTGTAATACCTACTATGTGTCAGGCTCTTTGCTAAGTACTTTCATTGTCTCTTTTGATTTTTCACAACAACCCTGGGCAGTAGGTGCTATTATTGGTCTCATTTGACAGTTGAAGAAACTGAGGCAAATAGAAGCTAAGGGATTTGCCCAAGATCACACAGGTAGTGACTCAGAGCAAATTTGACCTCATCTTCCTAACTCTGACCCAGCTGCTACCAACTATAAGAACAGAAGGGAAGAGAAGAGTAATAGCTCTTAGTCATCAGAGACAAATGATTAAGCCTCTTTTACCTGCAATAATTGTGTTCACCAATACCATGGGCTTCGGCATCCTCCATAAATATATTATAAGCCTGATCCAAGATAAGGGGAGAGTTCCAGTGAAGACAAGTATTATGGCCAATTGTCTTACTGACTTCACCTCGGTAGTTGAGGCCATTACCTTCATAACAGTCTTCAGGACCTCCAAGAAAGAAGACAAATGTAGGAAAATAATCATCCCTCCATCCCTCACTGAAGGAAGGGGCTGGTTATCTGCGGGATGACTGGTGGCAACAGGGTAATTTTTCTCATGGGGATTTTTGCTACCCTGAGTGCCAAGGACAATGTCTCAAAAAGTAGATAGGCTGAATTTCCAGTCCTCCTGCCCAGGTTTAGAACACATAGTTGTAATATGTGGAGAACTGGCCATGAATGAGTTCAAGATGACTGGAGCCCTAGTGGCCCAAAGTAATAATTATGTGAACATGAAGAGAGTCTTATTCAAACCTGGTTAAGTTTGGTCTCCCACAGAATTGGGCAAATCAGAAATCAGTCATACTTGTGATTTCTATTTGAAAAAGGTAGAAATAGCAGATGCAGACATGGCAAGAAATCCCAAGCCTTAAGGACTAGAACTGGGTCACATTTTAAGCAAACTCAGACACCAATGGGACATGCTGGCTGCTCCCCAGGAATGTTGTTTGGCTCTTTTAGTCTTGGATATAGCAAGCAATCATACCTATTTCACACAATTTCCCTCTGAATCCTTCAGGACAGCTACATGTAAACTTGGATCTGCGCCTGTTCCGCCTGCAGATACCTCCATTCTTGCAGGGATTTGGTCTACAGGTTGAAAAGACTATCAAAAAGGAAAGTGGGGTCAGAGACTTCCTTCATAAAGAGAACGCACAGTCTTAGAACTGAAAGGAAGGTAGTTTCTTCTGGCCCATACACGCAGATTACATGTTTTAGTGATGAGGAAAGACAAGTCACCATAATGTTTGTTACTGCCTACCATAGTAGCTGCAGTTTATTCTGAGGTAGGGGGAGGCACAGCCACTGTCACAAGCCTTGGGGTTTAGGTTTCTGGGGATACAATAATAATTAATGTTTTTTGGTTCTACCCTTAAGTACTTGGTGGTAGACTTGGCTCTTAATTAAGATTAATTAACAAGATTCCTTCTCCTAACTCAGAACATTGGCTAATATCTATTTTGTCATGTGGCTTATACTTTTACCTCTGGTCTTCTAGTGTGTTTAGAGGGTCCTATAATTGTCCCTTGCACCCTCTGGGATTGACCAGGAAGACTTACTAGGAAGGATAGTTTGGTTCTCTACCCATGGGTCCTATTCAGGTGTAAATGGAAAACAACATACCTGCTTCTCTTCATTAACTGAGCCAGCTACTGAAAAGATTTAGAGTTGGAAGTGACCTTAGAAATTTCCTAGTCCAGCCCCCTCATTTTAACCTCTCCTTTTCCTGTTTTTGCAGTTACTATCTAGAATACCACCATCTTTCCAGTCCCTTAGGCTTGTGATCTATATGCTATCTTCAATTCCTCTGTTACCCTCCTCACCCCAGATCCATCTTCTATGAGAAGCCTTTCCTGAGCATGCTTAATTCTACTCTCTTTCTTCTGTCAATTATCTCCAAACCATCTTGTATATAGTGTGTTTGTACATAGTTGCTTGCCTGTTGTCTCTCCCATGAGACTGAGTTCCTTGGAAGTAGAAGTTGTATTTTGACTTTCTTTAGGCAGCTAGATGACTCAGTAGACAAAGCTCTAGTCTTGAGGTCACACAGGCAATGAGGAATAGAACCAGCACTCAATCTCATATCCTCTGATTTCTCTGCAGCCTTTGACACTGATAATCATTTTTTTAAAACTGGATATACCCTCCTCTCTAGGTTTTCTTGAAACTGTTTTCTACTGGTTCTCTTACCTGTCCGACTGCTCCTTCTTGTTCTCTGCTGGATCTTCTCTAGGCCTCATCCATGGAATGTGAGTGCCCCATCCCCAGCAAAAAAAAGTCTGTCCTGGGTCCTTTTCTCTACTCCTTCTATAGTATCTCTCTTGAAGATCTCACCAGTTCTCATGGATTCGACTATCATTTCCATTCACTGGTCTATAAATTGAGTACTAGACTCTTTCCTGAGCTCCAGTATGCTCATGGGCATTAGATGTTTAATAGGTATTTGAAACTCAGTACTTCCAAAATGTCATCATCCTTCCCCCTGCAATCCTCTTTTTTCTGAATTTGCCTATTACTTGTCAAGGGAACTACCATCTTCCAAGTTATCCAGATCAGTAACCTTGAGTGTCATCCTTGACTTCTCATTTATATCCAGTCTGTTGCTGAGTCTTGTCATTTCTACCTTCACAGAAACACCTTTCATATAGGTCCTTTTCTCCATTCACACAGTAACCACTCTAGTTCAGGCTTTGATCATCTCTAGCCTGGACTATTATAATAGTTTCTCAGCTGATCTACTTGCTTTAAATCTCTTCCTACTCTATCTTCTAGGTGCTCAAATGATTTTCCAGAGTGTGGGTTTGACCATGTCACCTCTATACCCAATAAAGTCTATTGGCTCCCTATTACCTTCAAGATCAAATATAGAATCCTTTATTTGACTTTTAAAGACCTTTACAACCTGTTTCCTCCTTCCCTTTCCAGGCTTCTTATTCTTTAATGCCTTCTGTCTGGTTTGTTATCCAGTGACACTAGCCTTCTTACAATTCCACATATCATACATTCCCATCTCCCAATTCCATGCCTTTTCACTGCCCTATGACTGAAAAGCCCTACCCTGTGACCTCTGCTTCCTGACTTCCCTGGTCTTATTCAATACTCAGTTTAAATCCCACTTTTTGTAAGGGGTCTTCCCAGGTCTGAAAGGAAGTCTTTCCTCTTTCCCTCCCCCTACCCAGTACATCAATTATGAGACTGCCTCTCACTTACATGAAATTTACGTAGCTTATTTATAATTATTTTCAAGTTGTTTCCCTATTAGAATGTGAGCTCCTTGTGGTTAGGAAGAATGTTTTTACCTTTCCTTTCATCCCTTAGTCTGTCTGATAGTAAGCACTTAATACATGGTCAGGAATTCAGCCAAGCAACATCACTGACTGAGCATTCACAATATACAGCCTTAAAACTTGGGAGGGATACTGAGGAAATTAAGGATATAGATGTTGCCCTTAGGGATTTTATAGTTTAACTGAGGAGATGGGCTACACATGCCTAAATAAAGGAGTTGAGAACACTTAGGAAGTAACAATGAATTCTGACATGCAAAAAGAATACATAAGCAAGGGATCTGGAAAGAAAATCAAGGAAAGTTTACTGGAGGGAGTTTTGAGCTGATGTCTTTGGGGAAAGAAGGGCCTAGGTTGGTTGTATACCCTCAAGACTCTTACTAAGTATCAATGAAATATTATCAAATGACAACCTAGAATACCAGGCCCTCAGAGGCTAATTGCTTCCTTGATCATCAAGGAAAGAAGGGACTTCCACATTCTCGTTTGATTGATCTCATGACTGTTTTTTAATATCTATTGAATAAGTGTACAATTCCTACCCACAGAGGGCTCCAACTCAACAATATAATGAACACTTAGTAATCACCTACTACAAGTGAATCAATTGGCCGGGTGCTATGCTAGGTATCAGAGATATGAAGATGGTAATAAAATAGTTCTTGTCTCCAGGGAGTTTGTCTTCTACTGGGGGTTGTAATATGCACACTGAGAAGTAGATACAAGGTAAGTTAGGGAGGGAGACAGAGTTCTAACAACTCAGGGTATGGAAATGCTTCCTATAGGAGGTGGCACATGAAATGTATTAAAGGAAGCTAGGGATACTGGGAATTAGAGGTAACAAGGGGAATGCCTTATTAACAAGGGGCTTAGAGACTAAAGAGTGATTTTCTTTTTTAGTTCAGTTAACAGCAAAAAGACCAGACTTTGAAAGAAGAAAAATGCAAAATAACGCTGGAAAGGTAGGCTGGAGCCATATTGGGAAAGACCTTGCACTCAATACGCAGCAACAACCATGTCTAAATACAAGGTCAACTTAAACAGGTTTTCTGCCCACGGCCACCCATGACTTACCTTCTGAGCAGTATGGACCCCTATATGGATGGTTACAGCCACATTTGTAATAGGGTGGATTCTGGGTAATGAGACATTCACCTCTGACACAAGAATTTCCCTGGCATGTGTTGCGTACTACAACAGATGAGGAGAAAGGGGTGGAAAATTCAATTCAATAAATATTTATTAAGTACGTATGATGTGCTGTGCTCAGTGCTGGGAATACAAAGACAAAACCAGCATGGTCCCTACCTTCAAGCTGCTTAGAATAAAAAATAATAAAATCTATAATTGATATCTAATAGGAAAAAAAAAAACCTAACTTGATTCGGGTGTATTTTTCTCACTGCGCTGTCCTTCACCTATAAATGCAGTGATGCTCAACCTTTGCCTTGACTTGTAGATCTAATAGGACTGATGGGCTTCCCCGAGCCATCCTTCCTTCATCCCTTTTCATTTATGAGATGGTCAGAGTGAGCTGAGTATAGTCTGTGGCTTCAGAAAAGAGCGTTCCATGAAGCAAACTCGTATGGGTCAGATCTGAACCTCTAAGTTAGACTTCTTCCTTCTCCCTCCATGCATTTTCTCAATAAATAGTCAGGAAACATTTATTAAGTATCTACTCTGTGCCATATACTGTGCTAAACTCTGGGGATGCAAAAATCAATCCCTGCCTTCAAGACACTTACACCCTAATAGGGGAAATAACATGCAATATATATATATACATACATACATATACACATACACATACAAAGCAAGTTGTATGCCAGATCCATAGAACATAATTAACAGAGAGAAGGCACTAGATTTAAGATGGATTGGGAAAGGCTTAATGTAGAAAGTGGGGTTTTAGTTGTGACTTGAAGGGAGCCACAGAAGTCAATAGTCAGAGAGGAAAAGGGACATCATTCCAGACTTGAGGGACAGCCAGGGAAAATGCTCTGAGATGAGAGATGGAAGTCTTATTCTTGGATCAGTCAAGAGGCCAGGATCACTGGGTTGAATGTCCCTGTCTGGGAGTAAGGAGACTGGAAAGGTAGGAGGGAGCTAGGTTATGAAGCTCTATGAATACCAAAAAGAGTAGTATTTGATCCTGGAGGCAATAGGAAGTCACTGGAGTTTATTGAGGAGGGGGTGGGTGACATGGTCAGATCTGTGCTTTAGGAAAATCATCTTAGTGGCTGAATAGAGGATGGATTGAAGTGGGGAGTGACTTGAGGCAAGCAGACCCACTAGCAGCTTTTGCAATAAGCCAGGTGACGGGTGATGAGAGCCTGATATTAGAAAAGTGGCAGTTTCAGACGAAAGAAGGGAGCCTATCTGAGAGATGGTACAAAGGTGAAATTGATAAGCTTTGTCAACATTGGATCCAATAATATTGGATGGGAGGGGTGAGAGAAATAATCAGGAGCCCAGGATAACTCCAGGTTGTGAGCTTGAGGGACTGGGAAGGACGGTGTTGTCTTCTAGGTAGGGGAGAAGGTTTAGGAAGAAAGACAATGAATTAAACTTTAGAAATACTGAATTTAAGATGTCTACTGGACATCCATTTTAAAATGTCTAAAAGGCAGTTGGAGAAGTGAGATTGGATGTAAGCAGACAGTCTGGGGCAAGATAGGTAGATTTGAGAATAATTAGCATAGTTATGAGTAATTAAATCCATGTGAACTGATAAGATCATCAAGTGAAGCAGTATAGAGGGAGAAGAGAAGAGGACCCAGGACAGAACCCTGAGTTATACTTTTGGTTAGAAGGCATGAACTGGATGAGGATCCAGCAAGGGAGACAGAAAAGGAGAGGCCAGAGAGATAGGAGGACAACCAGCTGCCCCTTGAAAACCAGGAGAGAAGAGAACTTCAAAGAGGAGGGAGTGGTCAGCGGTGTCAAGTCTACTGAGAGTACAAAGACAGTGAAGATTGTGAAAAGGGCATTAGACTTGGCAACTAGAGCAGTTTTGATGGAATGGTAAGGTCAGAAGTCAGATTGTAAGGGGTTAAGAAGAAAGTAAGAGAAGAGAAAGTGGCAGCCACCTGCTGTAGACTGTCTTCTCCAGTTTAGCTGCAAAGGGAAGAAGAGATTCAGGATAATAATTCATGAGAACGGAAGGATCATGTGAGGGCTTTTTTAGGATAAGGGAGACACAGGTATGTCAATTTGTGCCTTTGCCAAATGAAATGTAGTATTTAGGGCTCAAAAATAATAAATAATCATGGAAGTGAGAGTTTTGAGATTATCTAGTTCGTGCATGTTTGTTAAAAGGACTTTGTTTTCATTTTCTTTTTTCTATTGGGTGTGAGGTAGGATACGTGTGAGCAGAGGATAGAAGAAGAAAAAAAAAGAAACAAAAGAGAGTGATTGAAGCATTTTTTAAAAAAAGAAACCAAAAAGAATTAAAAGGCCAGAAAGAAGCACAGATGAGTAGGATAGCTTTGAAAACTATAGTTTGAATTTGTTATATACTCATAAAGAAATGTAAGTTGTATGTAATAAAATCTGAAGATTTGCATGTAATTTTCGTCTTTCTACCATGTAAATGGAAATGCCAGTTTTATTTGGTGCTTGTTAAATTCAGAATAAAAATATATTTTAAAAATTACCTAGTCCAAAAACTCCTTTATTGTACAGATGTTGACATTGTTACCATTGTAGTAGGAAGAGTTTCAGGTAATAATTATTCCTATTTCTGTAGGAATTTAAATTTTAAACTTTAAATTCTGCAAAACATTTCCATTACAAAAACACCATAGGGGACATCCCAGAAGTATTATCATCCTCATCTTTCAGTTGAGGAGACAGTCTAGAAAGGTTGAGTGATTTACGTTCACATAGGTAGCAAGGGGCAGAGTCAGGATTGAGACTTGGTATTACAACTCCAGGTTGAGTGCTCCTTCTGCTTCTAGGGTCTATTACTAGCTCATGGTGTGACCTTGGATGAATCATTTCCCCCCTCCTTAGGTTCCTCCCCTTACTCTTCCTTTGCTGGAATAAATGTAGCTACACATTTAGCTCCTCTTCCCAAGGCCAGTTTAGCCCATTTCTTTATTATCCAGGGAAAGGATTGACAATGGGGGTGAAGGGTGGAATCTAGGAGCAGGGTATGTTTCCTTTTCAGTGTGAAAGATTCAAAAGCAAAATCTAGAAAAACACACTCACCTGTTTGACATTTTCCCCCAGTGAATGGGGCAGGGCATTTACATTTGAAGCTGTCTCCCTTTATAACGCAGTCACCACCATGCATGCAAGGATTGGGTTGACATGGATCTGTAGTATTTAGAAAGCAGAGAATGTTTGCAGACGTCATTGATAAATCAAACTAGCAACTAATGTTGATTAAGCACCTACTATGTTCCAGGCCCTATGCTAGGTAATAGTGTTACATGTACAAAGAATGAAACTATTCCTATTTCCAAAAAGATTATTTTCTAACTTTAAGGTCTCTAAAATGCATTTTTTAAAAACAGCACCAAGGTAAATAACAAAAAAAGAATTCCCCATACCCAGAAGGGCACATTCTCTTACATATTCCCATGACACCACTGGAAAAGAAGAAACTTAAGAACCAATCCTGGGCTTAAAAATCACTCACATTTTTAAAATGCCTTCCTCACAATGTTCCTATCAGGTAGTACAGGTATCATTAGTCCTGTTTTAAGGATAAAGAAACTAAGACTCTGAAAGTTTAATAATTGTCAATAGTAAGCGGTTGGTATAGGTCTGAGGCAGAACTAAAAACCTGGCCTCCTGCTGCAAGTACTGCCCTCTATTTACCATGGTAAACTCCATGCTGACTTCTCACTTGGGTTCTGACCACAGTGCAATTACAGCCTCTTCTGCTTGTAACCTGTTTTGTATATGAGAGCCTACACTGTGATAAGAGATAAAAATATGACTGACTTTGTGGTCCAGCAGTCGCAGGTCTAGTGAGTTCTAGCACTCATTCTATTATCAACTAAAAACATGATCTTGAACAACCATTTAATTTATCTGGACCTCAGTTTCCTCATCTATAAAAATGAAGATGTCGATGAGATAATCTCCAAAGTCCTTTTTAGCCTTAAGATTCTATAACTTTCAAAGGAGACAAAATCCTAACCATAATACTTCTTTTGACACCGCCATTTTGAGACAATAGTTGGTGATGAGAGAGAAGAGAGACAGTACAAAGAGAATGCACACATCCGAGCATTTACTTCCTTTCCTCCCAAGTTTTCCATCTATCACACCCCAAATAAGTTGATTTTCTTACCATTTTCTGTAGAGGCCCAACTAATATACTCTTGATACTCAGACGCATTACTTATAATTGTTTCATGATCATAATATTCAGCACTATATTCATAGTCATCAGGAGTCCAATCTATAGTAGGCGAAAGAATGAAAGAGAAACGGTTAGATCAAAGAAACAGCATTGTATTGCATTTATAGAATGAATACTTTTACAGCACTAGTAGAATGCATAGCCTTCACCTTGGCCCCTGAAAATTCTGTCTGGGTTCAAGGTACTCTTTGGGGCAGCATTGTTTCAAGACCTCTTGCCCGAGCCCCCATTCAATGTATTCTCTTATATACCAAATGACATTTTATGTGTTAAATCATTAGTAAAAGCCTTTATTAAAAGAGTAGCAAAACAAATAACAAGAAAAAAATTCCCTCCTATCCAGAAGACCACACTGTCTTACAGATTCCCATGGCACCATTGGAAGGGAAGAGACTTAAGAAAACCACTCTCCCAGAATTGCATGCTAGCTATAATATGTCTTTGCTTCCATAGCTGAGACTTGCTTCTCCCTTACAGAGCTCCTCATGGCTATCTGCTGAGTCGCTTCCTCTTCTATGTCATTTACTGCTTCTCTGGTTAAATGCATCTAGACCAGGGGTGGGGAACCTGCAGCCTTGAGGCCATATGTGGCCCTCTAAGGCCTCAAGTGTGGCCCACACATTGACCTCAAGGCTGCAGGCTCCCCACCTCTGGTCTAGACTGTTTCTCTGCTGTTCTACTATTCCTTTGTGTGATCAATATCAACTGTTAAGTGACTTTTCCCTTAAAGATGGTTTACAGCTTTTTTGGGGTACAGTTCATAGTTTTTTAAAAATCTCTTTTTTGAGTCATACCCATAACTATACCCAACCAGGAACATAGAAAAATTACTTAGATAAATTCTATCCCTTTTTTTTTTTTTTTTTTTTTTTTGCTTTTTTGGAGCGGGTAAGGCAGGGCAATTGGGATTAAGTGACTTGCCCAAGGTCAAACAGCTAGTAAGTGTTAAGCATCTGAGGCCAGATTTGAACTCAGGTTCTCCTGACTCCAGGGCGGGTGCTTTATTTTCTGTGCCACCTAGCCGCCCCAATTCTGTCTTTTTGATTGCTTTGCTTTACTCTCACTAGGACTTTCCTTGAAGCACTCTGACACTTGGGCTGTGGTGAAGAGCGTCCCTGGTAGATAAAATGAGGAACAAGATGTAGCTGGGAGCCTTTGTCCTTTAACCACACACACACATCTCTACCCTCTTTTTATTTCTTTTCCACCTGATGAAACAATGTGACTGAAATAGATGCTGCTTGTTCCTCTCTCTGTAAAACTGGGTGAAGGAGATGGAAAAGTTTGAGCTGATTGTTCAGTTTTCAGTGTGAGAATTTATATCTCAGAAATGGGTAATCACTACCAATAAGGACTTGATTCTTTTGTGTGTGTGTGTGGTTGATTGTCTAGACAAAAAAGTGATGCAGAAAATATGAATAATGGAGATTAAAGTGTGTTGTAGCTGTATCTCTTCCCCTTCCCCAAGAGGGATAGTTGTTAAACACTTAGCAGCACACTATTGGGCAGGACACCACAGAGCACAGGTATATTAGATTTTTTTTTTTGTAGCTGGGAAACTGAGACTCAGAGAGGTGAGATTTGTTTAAGGGCAACTAGGGGACGCAGAGGATAGAACACTGAGCTTGGAATCAGAAAGATTCATCTTCCTGAATTCAACTCTGACCTCAGACTCTTAGTAGCTGTGTGATCCTAGACAAGTCACTTAACTCTGTTTGCCTCAGTTTCCTCATCTGTAATGTACACTGGAGAAGGAAATGACAAACCACTCCTGTATCTTTGCCAAGAAAACTTCAAAATGGGGTCATAAAGTGTCAGACATGATTGAAAAAGGACTGCACAGCGACAACACAGAGTGGCAGAGGCAGGTTGAGAACTTGTTTTTCTCACTTTTGCAGATGGATTAATTCAGATTTCTTAAAGGACCTCTATCATCCACTTCAGTTCCAACGTGTCAAAGAAATTCCTTACTCTTTTCTTGTCAATTGTTTGGCATTCTACTTACTCTATATACGGAGCAAAGCATGCCATTTTATTTTCATCCATACGTAGGCTTCCAACCTAAAATTTTGGTAGCCACAAAAGGCAATCTTGGAAATGTTTATGAACCTTAAATAATGGTAGGATGGGGGAAGGGATACATGGTAACAGGACCCAGAGCCCAACCCCACACTTGAGGTCAACCTCATACTGAAAGCTTCCAACAGCTGGTGGCTGTGGTCTTTAGATTTGGAGAATAATAGGAGGTAGAAGAAGTTTTGTATGTGGAGAAAGTTGAGTTGACTTCCTTGACTCCAGATGGTATCCCAGCCACCAGCAAGAATTATATAAAGAGCTCTCCAGATACATATGATAATGAGGAGAGAGGAAAATGCAGATAGCAAACTTGAAAAAGCTCTCCTATGGAGCTGGCCTGATGGCGTAGTGGATAACTCTCTACCTTGGATTGATCATCAATTGCCATTATCTTAGCTTCCTCAGTCATTCCGTTATAGTCCTTATCTCTTTGGCTTTTGAAAAATCTACTTTTGTAAAATGACTTTTGTATTTCATATTAAAATAGAACTAGTCCTTTATTTCTTCTTGAATACACCAAACTCTGGTTCCTTTCCAAAATTTCACCTCATTTATCACAATGCCAAGTCAAGACTCCCTTTCCTGGCTCATTATCTTACAGGAATTGAATTTCTACAATATGAAAGTGCTCTTGGAGCACACCTAGCCAGGGATAAGGATCTCAACTGAAGATAAGACCATTGTCTTCCTAGAGCAAATCAAGTTTGCCTCCATCTAAGGAGACAAAGCAAAGAAAGAAACAACAAGGGGAAATAAAGTATTTCTCCAAGTTTGATATGCAACATTTCATTCTGGCCCTTTGGGAGGTGACCAGGGAGAAGGGAGGAGTAAAGAAATGACTTTGGTAATGAGAAGATTGGATCATTTATTTATTTATTTCCCCTTGGAGAACTGCCTTTTTTTTTTTTCCTTTTTGGCAGGTGTTTTTAGATAATTACTTTTCCAGGTGTTTAAGTCATTTCCTGAATAACTTCAACATAATGGTTGGTAGTTTCTCAGTCTCTTTGTAGATGCTGAAAAATGGAAGTAAACCACACATCTAAGAAGGATAGTTAAGATGCTGTCTTTCCTGGGGACAGGGGGATGATAGAAATGACCCCAGCATGTCTTTCCAGTGCTAGAAAAAATATAACATTAAACAAGTGCCATTTGATTGCATGTTTCATTTTTCTGCACTATACTATAAGTTCTGTTCAGGCAGGAAATATGTCTTATTTGGCTTTTGTTTTCTTTGCTTAGACAAAAACAGGGTCATACACATATTAGCCCTCAATCAATATTTATTGGATTGAATGGAATTGAATGGACTGCAAGTTTAATGAGTCAACAGTATGACATGGCAGCTCCCCGCCTTCCAAAAAAAAGCTAATGCTACTTTAGGTTTCACTGGGAAGCATAGTTTATAAGAATAGGAGGTGGTAGTCCCACTGTACTCTTCCCTGGTGAGACCATGTGTAGAATAATGTGTTCAGGTCTTAGCAATAAACTGAAGAGTGTTCAGAGTAGGGCAATTGGAATATAGGCCTTGAATCTGAGTCCTGTGAGTACTGATTAAAGCAGCTGGGAACACTTAACCTGGTGAAGAGAAGGCTCAGGGAAGAACATAATCGCTATCTTCAAGTATTTAGAGGGTTATATACAGAAGAGGGACTAGGCTTGTTCTATTTTGTTCTAAAAGCTAAAACTGGGAATAATGGATGAAACTTCCAGAGAAGAAAAATTAGGTTTGATCTAAGGAGAAAAAAACCTTACAATTTCCTTACAATTGAGAGTTACACAGAAAGGGAATGGGATGCCATGAGATGTAGTAGGTAGGTATCTATCTTCTAAATGAGATCTTCAAGCAGAAGTTGAAGGACCACTTGTAGCGGAGATCACTTTTTCTGGTATGGGTTGGTCTATATGATTGCCAAGATCCCTTCCAGCTCTGAAATTCTGTGATTCTGAACTATAATGGTGTCTAACTATCATATAGTGGAGCAAAGGAAAGGATTAATCTCTTCTCTGTTGGATAAAGTAACTTGTAGGAGAAGAAATCCCTTCTAAAGAAGTCTGTTAAACAGAAATATTCTAGGACTCTCTCATTCTTCAAGAAAATGACTTTTTCCTCTTTGGGGATGGACAGAATCAACTGGGGGAGTGGATCCGAGACAGGGAGCGGTCATCAAGATGTACAGAACTAAATCACTGATTTACCTAACCAGGGCTCAGGATGGCTGTGGAAACTCCCTTCTACAGAACTACATTTCTTCTTCTCGACCCAAAGAACTGACAGTCTGCCATAGGTGTGATCCTGGAAAGAGCAGCATACTCCAATGCCTGTGGAGAATGAACTTGCCACAACTTATATCAACATCAATAAACTACCACCATCGGGCAGGTAAACCTAAAAGATTAAAGAACAGTAGCACATTGAGATCTTGGACCCTGTTTCAAATTTGGTTCTGCTAGGGGCAAAAGCCTTGTAGAGATGAGACTTGGCAACTACATCTATGTGTCAACAAATGAATCAATCAATAAACTATGTGCTAGGCACTGTGCCAAGCACTGATGACACACACACACACACAAAACGGAAAAGGCAGTCCTGCCCTCAAGCAGCTTACAGTCTAATGGGAGAGACAACATATAAACCAATGTACACAAAGTAAGCTATATACAGGATGAATATGATATAACAGGAACATACTAGAATTACAAGATTTTAGGGAAGACTTCCAGTAAAAGATAGAATTTTAATTGTGACTTGTAGGAAACTGTATAGGTTCTACCTCCCTAATAGCCACAGCTACTGCAGACCCACAAAAGAAAGTTCTTGACACTGGAGTCTTTGGTGCAATCATACACATACTATATATGATATACATACATAATATATGTATATATACAAGAAAGCTCCATCAAAAGGAAGAGAAATCTATCAAGAAAAATTCAGCTCACTTCTCTCCCCATTACATGCACTGTATTTTACTAAGCACCATGGGGAATTAAAGGATATTTAAGATACAGTCCTTGACCCCAAGAAGTTTAGAGAAACTTATAAGAGAGATGGGGGTAGAAAATATTCACACAAAAGGTTAAATAACAGCATGGGAAATGCTATATATACTATATGTGAACAATATGCATTTGTTTTTGTTCAGTTATTTTAGTTGTGGCCGACTCTTTGTTGACCCCATTTGGTGTTTTCTTGGTGAAGATACTGGAATGAGTTGCCATTTCCTTCTCTAGCTCATTTTCATAAATGAGGAAACTGAGGTAAACAGGATTAAGTGACTTGCCCAGAGTCACAGAGCCAGTGTCTGAGGCTGGATTTGAACTTAGGAAGAGGAGTCTTCCTAATTCCAGGATGAGTTTTCTATCCACTGTGCCACCTAGCTGTCCATATGTTATATATACACACACTATATATGTGTGTATATATAAGACCTTGAGCTCTTTTTCTCAGACACCACCTGGAGATTGCACCTTTTCCTGAGATCCTCCTTCTACAGCTTCTACTGAGAACTTCCAAGGACCAGGCTGAGAAACTATCTTGAGTCGGAGAGGGATCCCTGCTTGAGGGAGCCTGTTCTATTTGTGAAGGCTTGGGAATGTGGGTGTCCACTGCATTAACTATGTGTATCAACTTTGTGACCACTATAATGACTTTGGCTTTCTGGTTTTGGGACTTGTCCTTCTGGTTTTGGGACTCAGTGTTATGGTTTCTGAATAAAGACCTTGGTTCTGCTTTCCATGTGGAGAGTTTGCTACATTTTGTGATCCAAAACTATACCAGCATATTCATAACC
>CM053598.1:80503877-80550770 GCA_028646575.1 Pseudocheirus occidentalis
TTTTGGGACTCAGTGTTATGGTTTCTGAATAAAGACCTTGGTTCTGCTTTCCATGTGGAGAGTTTGCTACATTTTGTGATCCAAAACTATACCAGCATATTCATAACCATCATGGGTGTTGTGACTATCTCATTATTGATACATTGTAATATGTGTAATATGTGCCTATTCTGGATATGTATAAACACATATAATGTGCATATTATATACAAAACTACATGTGTACAAATAAATGTAACACATACACAATATATTATAAATATTATACATTGTATTATTGTACAATATATGTAAAACACATATATACATTATACACATAGCATTATATATAACCACATATGATATAAACATATCTTTACTATATGTATATAAACATACATAACATACACATCATATACATATTTACTATATAGAATAAACATGCAATATAGACATACAGAATGACATATACACATACTATATATGTAATGTGTATATTATGATAACATGCTTGTATAAACACACACACAACATACATATATAAGCACAGTATTTACATATGCTATATATGTATAAATAAACATGATGTATAATTTATATACAAATTATATGTAAACACAATATATGCACAGAAACATATGCTACATGTGTGTAAACATACATACATGTATCTGTGTATATGTGTGCGTGTTTTTCTTATTTCTAGGTCCCTAGTTTTCCTCTTAACTTCTGTTCACTGTACTAGAGGTTCCCCAACTTATTTGGTCTACTGCTCCCTTTAAAAAAAATTACTCTGCACTCCACTGGGGTAAGGTTAAGTTGACCCTTATTTTTATTCAATGCCCCCTAATTGCACCCAAAGCTACTAATGCTCCATCCTGGATAGTCCCAGAGCCCCCCAGGGTGGGGTACTGCCCACTTTGGGAACCTGCACTAGACTTTCCTTGAGCCCAGGGTCAAGCTCCTTTGTTCAAAGAAATATTATTGGGCATTGAAAAAGTAGTCTCAGACTGAGGCTTTCTTCCTAGCACCATTAGGAAAATTAAAAGAGCACTGGAAAAGGGGAAGAATATAGACAACTGTGTGAAACATTGTAATGTCAGGGACAAGCACTTAAGGATTTCTCTCTTCAACAATTCTGTCCAATAAAACTCCATTAAGTGCCTACTGCGTACATGACATTGTGCTAGTTTTGGGGAACATAGACTTAATGAAGGGGTTGGTTTCTTCGTGAAAGAAATCATGAAAAGTAGGTGGGAGCCAAATTAGTGCAGGCTGACGCCAGCATGAGGACTTTGCACGTGTGCATGTATGGAATAGACAGAAGAATGGACTCGGGGCCAGAAAGACCTAGGTTTCAATCCTGTCCCAGACACTTACTAATTGTTTGACCTTGGTCAAGTAATTTAACTTCTCTGGGCCTCAGTTCCTTTATCTGTATGATGAAAAAATTGGATTTGATGGCCTCTAGGATCCCTTCCAACATAAAATCTGTCATCCTATGTGTATGTGTGTGTATAATTATATATATATATATGATAAAATGAGGTAATTTTTATAAAGCACTTAGCACAGTAGGTGCTATATAAGTGTTAGCTATTATTATTTTATACAAATTAGTAAAAGAGGAGATTTTTGAGTAAAAGAAACATGGTTTAATCTTTGTTTTAAGAATATTAATTAGAAACAGTGTGAAGGATATTTTGGTCGGGGGAAGACTGGAAATGTGTAAGAGGCACAAATGAGGAGACCTGGCAACTTTGTGGAAATGGGGTGATGAGGAAAAGGCAAGAGTTGAGGGTGACTCGAGGCTGGGAGCCTGGGTGGTACCCTGGACAGCAATAGGGAGGGCTAGGGAAGGCTAGAAAAGGAGGGATTCCATTTTGAAAAGGGTGAATTTGATTATTGATAGGGAACCCTGTCTGTTGAATTGAATAGTCACTGAAAATAGAGTAGCCACCCTGTGTAATCTCTGTGTTTTCATGTTGGGATGGTGACAGTGCCTACCTCACAACACCTCTGTAAGGATCAAATGAGTATTTTGTAAATATTTAAGTGCTATATACATGTAACCTATTTATTGGGATAACTGATGATGATGATGATATTTGATACCCATAACTACCCCATGTAGTAGGGAGAGAGGTCCTGACTCAAGATGAGAAATCTGAGGCACAAAATGATTAACAAATATGTTTAAGATGATTCAGCCCATTACTGACAATTCTGGGACCTGAACCCAGGTCTTTCTTTTCCCAGACCTGTGCTTTCCGCTACTCCAAAAGGTTTCTCATTTATTTCAGTTCCATGGAGATCAGCAAGTTTTAGGAAACATCAGGAGTTGAGGACTTTTGCTCAGTCAGAGGCTGAAGGCCTTTGGACCAAGCTTACAGTCGTCTGTGCCCAGGGTCTTTCCCCCAAAAGCTCCGAGTTACTGCAAAGGGGGCTTTGCAGCTGCTCTGGTTAAAGAGATTGCCAGATGTGTGAAATGCAATCAAAATCCCTGGTATCACGTCCCTGTTGGCATCATCAATCATCATGGCACAGATACCTCCTCAGAGGGCCTACACCAAAACACAGTCCTGTCTGATTTCATTTGACGTTTTGAGTCTGGCTGACAGGGTGCTCTCTGTGGAGATCCTCTCTGGCAGGCAATGGGATGGCTGATGGATGGGCTCAGCACACATTTCAGGAGAGAGCCAAGCTTTGAAAAAGCACCTCTGTAGCCCTGGTGGCTGACAGTGTCACCTGCCGTGGTTAGATCCACAAAGACCTGAGTTGTTTGGCTTAACGCTTCCTTCTCCAACAGCTGCTTAATAAAACAGGGTGCTCCTCTGGGTCTTAAAACCTTACTGCCCAAGGAGGACTAAGGAGTAAGAAAAAGGACGCCAAGTTCGGAGTCTGAAAGCATGGATTCCAAACCTGGTTCTCCAACTGACTACCTTTTATCTGTATAACCATGTGCAAATCCCTTCCTCTATTTGAGCCTCAGTTTCATTATTTCTAAGATTAGGGGGGAGGAGGCTGCTGAACTAGCCATAGTAACTAAAGTCCCTTACTGCTTTAAGTCTTAGAATAGGGATTCTTCTTATCCTGGTGTCTGAACTAAAAAACAAACAAACAGATTTTAGTAACAGTATTTCAGTAAAAATTGGTTTCCTTTGTAATCCTATGTATTTTATTTAGTGCATTTAAAAACATTATTTTGAGAAGAGGTTCATGAACTTCACCAGATGGCCAAAGAGAATCCATGACACAAAATAAGTTAAGTTCCCAAGGGTCAGTTACTTAATCCTTGACTAACTCATGTCCTTGGCAAAACAGCTAATATAATAATAGCTGGCATTTCTATAACATTTTAAGGTTTGCAAAGCTCTTTATATGTCATTTCATTTGATCCTGACTATAAATCCTGTAAGATAGCTGATATTATTATCTGCATTTGAAAGGCGAGAAAACTGAAAATGAGGCAGGTTGAATTACTTGTCCAGGGTCACATAGCTAGGAAGCAACTGAGACAGAATTTGAACTCAGGTTGCCCTGACTCCAAGGTCCACATTTTAGCCACTATAACCCCTCACTGCTCCAAAGCAAAAATAAAAAAGGAAAAAAAAAACTGCAACTATAAAACAATGGGATCTGTGTGGTATGGAAATTATGATTGGGTTTGTAGTTTGAGGACCTAGGATTGGATTCCAGGTTTGCTACTTACTAGCGTCAATTTGGTCAAATTGCTTTACTTTTCTGGGCCTCAGTTTCTTTATGCATTCTAAGATTCTTTCCAGCTCTAAAGCTATCATCCTAAGAAACCAGAGTGCAAGGTGTACATGGGTGCTGAAGGAGAAGAAATGAATTTAGGTTACTTTTCCCAGGACTTTAGCAGTGAAGAAGAGGAGGCATAGAGGATGCTCACCTGAACTATTTTGTCTCCTAATTTCCTAATTGGTCTCTCTCTCTCTCTCTCTCTCTCTCTCTCTCTCTCTCTCTCTCTCTCTCTCTCTCTCTCTCTCTCTCTCTCTCTCTCTTTTCCTCTTTCTCCCTCTCTTCCTCTCTCTCTCCCTCTCTCCCGTCTCTTTCTCTCTCCTCCCTCTCTCTTCTCTCTGTGTCTCTCCAATCAATTCATAAGTTACTCAACAACCATTTCTTATTCCTCCTTTACCTACCTACTAAAATAAATTTCCAAATGCACAGGTCTGACCATATAATACCCTAATTCAAAAACTATTGGCTTCCCATTGCCTCAGATATAAAATACCAGAGGGCCTGACATTTAAGGCACTCCATGATTTGGCCCCAACCTACTTTTCCCACTTGATTTCACATTATCCCCCTTCACATACTCTATTTTCCAGTCAAACTCCATTACTAGCTATTATTCCTTAATTTATCCTGTGTACTCCTATCTTGTGCATTCACACAAGTGCTCTCTCTCACCTCCATGTCTGGCATTTGCAACCTTTGTCTGCACTTCTTAAAAGCCTCTCTTCCTTCGAGGCCTAGCAGGGCTGTTTTCTTTTTCATTTTATCTTTACAGTTTCTTTCTTTTTCTGTTTTAAAGCATGGAGTAAACAAAGTTTTGCTCAAGGGTCCTGACATCCACACTTCTTCCCCAAAGCAGCAATGTCCATGAACTTCACCTCTCAGTCCTCTTAAGGCTTGGGGTCCAACTGTCCTCCTGGGACTTCTGGGTACAGGGTGAGAAGGCGAGAAGCCATCCCCTTCCTTTCACTGTACCTGTGGTCATGGTGGGATTGTTCTCTGTGTCACCATACCTGCCCCTCCCATCCCATCAGACTGCTCTCTTCATCCTGCACTTCTTGAGTCCTCAAAGATGCCCTCTGTGCCCTTTTCCCAACAAGTGAATTTGACTGTGGTGCAGTTTAGGTTAGTTACCACTCTAAGCCCTAGTTCTGGTGCCATCTCTTCCATCAAACTGCCCCTAATTCTTTGAGCTGAAAGTTTTTTCTTTCTCCTCAAATTTTCAGTTATTTATCTGGGTTTCTCTTTTGCCTCCATCTTATCTTATCTTATACTATATTTTTCTATTTGCATGAGCTATTGTTCTTAGTACAAAGTAAGGTTACATTGCTGAGTGCAGAGACTGTTACTTTCATTTATTTTTTCCTAACAATGAGCACAGAATCACAGTAGGTGCTTAATAAATGTTGGTTGGTAGAGACCCCATAGCACAGGGGAGCTGGAGCCAATTTAGCATCAAAAAGACCCGGAATTCAAGTCTGATGTACAGAGGCTGTGTGATTCTGAGTTAAATCAGGCAACCCTACAGGACTTCAGGTAATTCTCTAAGACAATCAAGTTGCCAACAATATTTATGGAACACTTACTGTGGACCATGTACTATCAGGTACAGGAGAGGCGCTGATATGCATTACCATTGGGAGTTCCTCACCAGGAGCTCCCTATAATGATAAAATCAGATGTCTTGCCCAAAAAAGAAATACATTGAATTTAATCAAATGTTTGTTCATTAATTCTTTTCTTTTTTTAGTACGGAGGCTAGGAATTGGGCATGTCTTTGAAAAGTTCTGCTCATGCCAATGCCAAGAGATGGGTTATCTTCCAAGATCCAGTGATTTTTGCAGTTCATTCCAATTCAAAAACAGAGCCATAACTAGCCATTATGGCATCTGGGGCATATTTCACAAAATACATCCAGAGCAAGCAGCAAGAAAAGTGATTTAAAATCACTTTTTTCAGTTTCCCCATTTGGGGGAGGGGAAGGACGGGACACAGAATCACTTCAGGGAAAAGTGTCCACCCTGGATGCTTCCAGTGGTAAGGGGATCCAGGGACACAAGATTCCTGCAGGAGGAAAGACTGGATCCTACCCAGGGGTGGGAAGACAGAGACATTGAGACAAGAGATGCATCAGCAGAAATACTGAGATATCATGAGAAGCAGTAGCTATGGTGGAACAGGGTGGGATTATGCCTGGGAAGGAATTTATCTGAGTTGGAGTGGGGCAGGGAGGAAAAAGAAGCATGCTTTTAACTAGTTATTCTGGCTAACTAAATGTTAAATTTAATTGTTTCTATGCTGTTGAAAGCTGCAAATGCTATTAGCACTTTCTAAGTTTTGGTGCCAGGGGGCAAATAATGGCTGTCTCGTTCTAGTCATGGTTTTTTTTTTTGTAAATATTGAGAGCCTACTATGTACAAAGTCCTGTGCAAACACACAGTAGGACATGCCAATTTCATCTTGAGAACAGTACAAATTCTCACAAAGCTACTCGGAATAATATTCTGTATTTTCTAGCACTTTGTACTACCTCAATCTGGCATTGGTTTGGGTTCATAAACTCACTAAACTTCAAGCTGCATTTCTCTAGGGATAAAAATCTGCTTTCTCAGAGCCTATTGCCAAAAGTTTGGATGCTCATATATTGTGCAGATGCCTGATTCTCTCTCTGGTGTGTGGGCTGAATGCCACAATGGAGCAGCACATAGAAAGATGTGACTTTCTCTGATGGGAACAACCACCAGAGAGTATTTTCTTTGGAGCTTTTCTCTTTAAGTTGAACAGGAGGCTTCCAGTCTCCTAAATGGGGCTTTCAGCTCAGTGGGACTGAATTTAGTAGAGCATTTCCTGAGATTAGGCCTTCATAAGGGAAGGGAAGAGCAGAGGCAGGAGGGAAAGGGAAGTTGGAAGGAGGACAGGAAAGGAGATAGGGAAGGGGTATGGGAGATGTATATGAGAATATTGGGCACCTGGAGGAAAATGAAGCTTGGAAAGCAAGGACCCTAAGAAGGTGGGGGAACAAAATTCACCTACTTTGCAATAATACTTACAGGTGACCCTGACTTAAAGCCTGGCTGGTGGAGCAGTCTGGTCTTAAGTTTGACTCTTTTTGTCTTGGTTTTCTAAAGACTGAAAAAATTCACTAACAAATAAATAGATGAACAAACAAACAAATAAATAATCCAGTTGTATTTCTCTATCCAGTGTTCTCTTCTTCTAACGGAAATGAATATTTTCAAAATGAGCACAGGCAGACTAGTAATGGAAAACACACTTACCCTTGTCGATGTTTGCTATTGGCGAGGTCAAGGAGGAAAACTGTGAAACAGAATAAAGCCAACATGTTTGTGAATCCTTTTTTACGTACAGAAAAACATAGCCCTACCTTGGGGTAAACTTTCTAGGGAGAAATTTTCTATTGAAGTCAGGTGAAACACTGGGTGAACCTCTGCTAGATGAGCTTTTAGTTTTAATTTAGATGAGGAAAACTGGGCTATTTTATACAGGAGCCCAGCCAAGAATATGCAAGTGTATCCATTTATCTAGCCAAATCTGAATTCTGCCTCCAGATAATCATAGCATCTCTCTGTTCTCACCTACCTCTGACATACATCTATCTGCTATTTTCTACACATAAATATTCTATTTGATTTCCTTTTAAAAATCAATTTTATTTTTATTTTTAGTATTTCATTATCTGTATTTTCCAAAGTTTCCTTCCCCTTTTCTTTTCCCCTTGTAGAGTCATCCCTTATAAAAATAAAAAAAAAAAACAGTTTAGAACAACTAACCAACATATTGAAAAAAAATGTAACATTATAAGTAGTATTGTACCCCGACCTCTGCAGAGAAAGGAGAGAAGGAAACTGCTTTCTCACATCTCTTCCCTGGGGCTAAGTATGCTCATTATAATTCTGAAGCATGCAAGTTTCAAGTGTTTTATTGTTACTCTTTCATTTACACTGTTGTATTCATGGCAAGCATTGTTTTCCAGATTGTGCTTATGTCATTTTGCATCAGTTCATACAAGTCTTCCCATGCTTTTCTGCATTTTAATATTCATTATTCCTTATGGCACCATTATATCCCATTATACTAATAAATTTGTTTACCTTGTTTAGTTAATAGGCAGCTATTTGGCCCTGTGGATAGAGTTCTGGGCCTGGAGTCAGGAAGACCTGGGTTTTAAATCTAGCCTCAGATACTTACTAGTTGTATGACCCTAGGCAAGTCATTTAACCTCAATGCCTCAATTTTCTTATATGTAAAATGAAGATTATAATAGTACTTACCTCCCAGGGTTGTTGGAAGCAGTAAATGAGATAATAATTGTAAAATACTTTGTATATGTCCTGGACATAGTAAGTGTTATATAAAAATTTAACTACTACTAGTATAATCAATTGATGGGCATCTGTTTTGTTTCCTGTTCTTTTCTGCTACAACAAGTTTTACTATAATTATTTTGCTGTATTTGGGCCCTTTTTCCAGCTCCCTTTGGGAAGATGCCTAACAATGGATCTCTAGGTCTTAGAGAATGGACTTTTCTTAGCATAACTTCAAATTACTTTCTAGAACTTTTGGATCCATTCATGACTCCACCTGTCCATTTTTTTGTGCCTACCTTCCCACAATACCTCCAGCATTGACTAGTCCCACATTTTGTTATCTTTGCCAATTTTCTAGGTTGATTTGCACTTCTCTTACTGGAGTAATTTGGTGCTCCTCTCCTTCCTTCCTTCCTTCCTTCCTTCCTTCCTTCCTTCCTTCCTTCCTTTCTTTCTTTCTTTCTTTCTTTCTTTCTTTCTTTCTTTCTTTCTTTCTTTCTTTCTTTCTTTCTTTCTTTCTTTCTTTCCTTCTTTCTTTCTTTCTTTCTTTCATTTTCCTAATCCTGCCTTCAGAGATATTCAGAGCATATCAGAGGTAGAAAGCATCACAGAAGAAATCTACTCCAACCCCTAACTTGAACCACAAATCCACTCTAAGTCACCCAGCTTCTAACTTTCTCACATGCTCTGGGATATATACCTCCTTTCTTTGAGTTCCTCTAGCTCTTACTTCCTTGACTATTCATTGAGCTTCAAGATAAACTGTCTTGTATTATTTTTAACTACTTCTTGTGTTTGAGTTTTGCCTCTCCCTCTCTGTGGTAAGCTCTGAGAGGGAAAAGATTGCTTCCTGTACTTCTTTTTACCCACCACAGTCTCTATCTTAACATGACCTGTGCCAGGAATCTGTGTGCCAAAGATGACTCCTAAATTTCCCTTTCTTTTCATTTTGATTCATATCTTTTATTTTTATACTGCCTTCATTTCCAAATAAACTCTTTCTTTTCTCCTCCTCAGATAGCCATATCTTGTAACAAAGAAGAGAAGGCAAGCAATAAAGTAAAAGTAGCTAAAGCATCAACTAAATCTGAAAGCATATGAAATATCCTACATCCATAGAACCCCATCCCTGAAAAGAAGAAATGGAGGTACATTTCACAAACATTTTCACCCTACAGCCTTACTCCATGTTGCCTTTGACAACAACCAGTGTATACCACACTCATCTCTACAGGTCTACAATCCTGCCTGCTCCTATCCACCATCTTATCATTAACCAGCACACACTCTTCTGCCCCAAGGGTCTTGGTCAAACTTCTGCTTTCCTTTCCCTTTAAGCACTTGAGAAAGATAGGGCTTGAAACTTTGAAGCACCACTTTTCAAAGTTTGCTTAATCCCAAGCTGAGTTGTCTACACTTGCTAACCCTATTTACTCATCAATCCTGGCTATCTGACTTCTGATCTGTTCTGATAATCTATAGCAATTACTTTTCCTAAATTCACTAATCACCAGATCCAAGGACTCTTTTCCCTGTTGATGGCACCACCATTTCCTCAGTGATCCAGACTGAAAACCTTAAATTAATCTTTGACTCTTTTCTCTCCCACTCCTAATCCAATAGCTCATCAAAAGTCCTTCCCTTTCCACCTCAGAAATATCTTTCATATCCTTTCTTTCTTTCTACTTCCACTTCCCCCAGCACAGTTCAGGTCTTACTACCTCTTGTCTAGTCCTAGAAGGCTTCCTAACTGGTCTTCCTCCCTCAAGTTTCTCTACCACCCAACCCATCTTCTCTATTTCTAAAGAAACCTTCGAAATCATCTACTCCAACAACCTATTTTGTAGATGAGGAAACAAAAGCAAATAGAGCAAATAGGTCCCAGATCCAGGACTTGGACCCAAGTTTTTGGACTCCAAATCCATTGTCCTTTCTATTATTTCTTGCTGCTTCTGTCACCACACTGTCCATCAGACCTGAAATGGACCCTTTCACAATCCCCCTACTGAAGTCTCCTTCCTTCAAGGACCAATTCAGGTGCTTCCTCCATCAAAAGGAATTTTTTCCTCTTTGAGTATCTCATTGTTATTTCTGTTTGACCTTTACTCACAGTTAACTTTTTTTCCTCACTTGAGGAGTAGTATGGCTATGAGAGACAGAGATGGCTTTAGAGTCAACAAGTTAAGTTGGACTCAGGCCCTGGCCCTAAAGCATACTAACTATATAACCCAGGGCAAGCTACTCAACCTCCCAGTGATTCCAAATCACTCTCTAAGACTAGGCTGTAGAGAAGTCATTGATGTATATTGGTAGAGGATATTTTTATCACCAGGAGCTCCCTATACAAACACAGGTCAAGACCAACTTGTATTGCAGTTTCAGAGGCAATTTGGTAGTTAGAATGCTATGCATATCTGGCCTCTGACACTAGAGATGGGATGTTAGGCAAATCACTTTAATTTGTATTACTTTGGACAACTCCATAAGACTTTAGTATTATCTTAAGCTAAAGAAAATTAACGAGCCTTTGGTGGAAAATCTCTATTCTTTCTGAGTCTCATCTTCCCTGACTATTAGCTCCTTGAAGGCAGGGGCTATTTTCAATATCATTTTGGCATCCTTATGGTCTTACACAGTATCTTCCCCTAGTTAAGTACTTAATAAAAGTTGTTGAGTGTGACCAACAAGTATATACCTGAGACACATAAAACTGGAATGAGTTCAGATGAATGGTGGGAGTTGGGGAGAGAGCCTTCTATGATTCACCAAACAGAAGCTAAGATGTGACAGTTAAAGGATCTTCACAGGGGGCAGGCCTCTTCATTCTTCCTCAGACTAAACCCAGCCAAGGCCCATCTGTTCATCCAGTGCAGGCACATTTCAAACTAGTAAGCCAAAGTGAAGAAATATCATATTTGCACTTGGATGAGGAACAGAATCAAGAGGTCAGAGTGAACAACCCAGAATGGTGCCTGACCTCAGAGCTGTCCCTTTTCATAGGCAGTGCCATGACTAACCTACCTCCTTTTTCCTCATTCCTACTAGATCATCCCCTCCCCAACTGCAAATTTTGCCTGTCCCTGAGTCTGGAACTGATTCAGGACTGGACAGGAGAGATCCAAAGATCTCTAGTTCAACAGTTCAAAAGCTCAGTACCAAACTAGCTTGGCTGCTGGTTCTCTGACCTTCTACTTCATTTTCATTGACTGAGCTCTGATCATTGGAATCAAATCCTTACTTTCTGCCTCAGTCCCATGACCTCGGTTCCTATATTGACCAAAGTCTTTGCTTTGATACTCTGTGTCATGCACTAACTCCTGTAGGACTTCAATGTTACTTGACTCTGGTTCCTTCTTTCATGGACAGGGCAATCTCTAACCACAATCCTTGTAATTAAGTCTTGTTGGCCCATGCTTACCTAGACTTCCTCCTGTAGCCAGCTGACTATCAGCTTCCCCTGACTCTCCTTACCTATTCTAACTTCTTCTTGCTGGGATATTACCAGATTGCTGTGGGATTAGTGTTGTCTTAGGTTCCTGACTATCTTCACTCTAACCTTTCTCATGACCACACCTTGCATCTAAGAGATAAATAGGAATGTGACTAATTGGAACCCTCTCTGCCCCAGTCTGTCTGACCAAAAACCTACCCTTCTTCCCCATGAAATTCCTCAGTATTCATGCTCCTCCTTAAAAGCCTTCCAAAGATTTAAGGTACTCCCTTAGAGGTGCCTTCCAAGTCTTTAAGTATTTTTTCTTTTTGGAAGGGGGAAGGCAGAGCAATTGGGATTAAGTGATTTGCCTAATGTCACAAGGCTGGTAAGCATTAAGTGTCTGAGGCCAAATTTGAACTCAGGTCCTCCTGACTCCTGGGACAGCGTTCTATTCCCTGTGCCACCTAGCCGCCCCTGTTTTTGTGGTCTTAATTGTTAAACAAGACTGTTCTGTGTTTGATATTTTGTGATCCAGTGCTCTATTCACTGTGCCACCTAACTTTCCCCCACCCCTTACAGTTCAGTTCTAAGATTCTATGCTTCTATATGTTGACCAAAGAGGAGTGGCACATTGACCAGGTATTTATTACCTGATTATTTATTTACCTTATTTATTAAGTATGGATTGGGGCAACTGTTTTAATGAGCTCATAGACATCCATTGTTTTATCTGCTTAGAGCACAGAGTAAGTGTTAATGAGAATGTGTGGTGGAAAGAATAGGAGAAAGGTTCTGAGCATTAGGCATTCATTCAATCAATCAATCAGCCAATCAACAAACCTTTACTAAGCTGCACCAAACATTGTGCTAGTGGCTAAAGATAACAGACACCAAAGGGAGATAGCCTCTGATCTCAGCAGGCTGGCTGAGGGGAGGGAAAGAGGACAGAGAAGCTTAATTTGTTGTCTGGGGCATGACATGTAATACTAACAATGACAACAGCTAGCATTTATATAGCCCTCCAAGGTTCACAAGGCACTTTACACATATTAGGTGATTTTATCCTGATAACTTGGAATGTAGGTGCTATTCTTTTCCCCATTTTACAGATTAAGAAAGCAAAGTAGACGAGTGAAGCCACTTGCCCAGGGTCATACAACTAATAAGTATCTGAGGTTGGATTTATGATCATCAACATCAACATTACCATCATCATCAACATAATCATCACAGTCATCACAGCCATCATCCCCACTACCACCATCATCATCATCACCATTATCATCCCCACTACCACCAGCATCACCATCCCCACTACCACCAGCATCACCATCTCCACTACCACCAGCATCACCATCCCTACTACCACCACCATCACCACCACCATTACCACCAGCATCACCATCACCACTACCACCAGCATCACCTTCCCCACTACCACCAGTATCACCATCCCCACTACCACCAGCATCACCATCTCCACTACCACCAGCATCACCATCCCTACTACCACCACCATCACCACCACCATTACCACCAGCATCACCATCACCACTACCACCAGCATCACCTTCCCCACTACCACCAGCATCACCATCACCACTACCACCACCATCACCATCACCACTACCACCACCATCACCATCACCACTACCACCACCATCACCATCACCACTACCACCAGCATCACCATCCGCACTACCACCACCATCACCATCACCACTACCACCAGCATCACCATCACCACTACCACCACCATCACCATCACCACTATCACCACCATCACCATTATCATCACTGATAATGATAATAAATGTGTCTGAATACGAGTCTTCCTGGCTCTCAATCCAGCACTCTACACATTGTGTGGAGGAATCCTAAACCAGCCAAGGGTCACAGAACGCCTGCCAAGGCAAGGTGTTTGGCATCAATAGGCTTTATCAGTGTAACCATTTTGATGGGGCCAGCCCTCCTGAGTGGTTCTAACATTTGACAAGTCCTCAAATTTGAGAGGAACACACTTTCATTCAAACGGTAGAATTTTAAAGTGGGTCAGCACTTTAGACAGTACTGCAGCATCCCTATTTGACAGGTGAGGAAGCCGAGGCCCAGAGAGGAGTAGTGGCAAGCCAGCAATGGAAGGCAGGCTTCCTGACTACCAGCCGGGCACTCTTGCCACCGCTGTCCGGCCTCGTGGGCCTGCTTCCTCAGCTGTGCTATCTTTCCCAAGGTCAGCAGGGGGCAGGCTTGTCTTTTCCAGGAAAGAGGACACTGGTGCCTGAAGCTAAATTCAGACAAAAGGGGAGCCTGCACACTCCGGCTTGGCTTCACCTCCTATTATTTCCTCTGCAGCCAGACATTGGTGCCTGCTGTTCTCAAGGAAACTGAAATTGCCGAGTCTCGTAGGCGCATTCAGGGTTGCATTTCAAGGGCTTTCAGGGAGAAGGCAGATGGATCACTCTGTACTTTTCATCTACAAACTCACGAAGGGAAACAGAGAAAGGAGCAAAGCTCAGCTTCTGAATCACGTTTGACAGGCCTGCTGAGACCCCTGTCGGTGTGCCAGCCGCAGGAGGCATGAGCAGGCTGGTGCAACTGGGTTTCCAGGTGCTGGTGCTGCCCTGCCCTGAGCATCACCGCTAACGGTGGAAACCTCAGGTCCCAGCCCTGTATATGCCGCTGTGTGATCATAGGTGCCATCTGGGGGCAACTTGCTGAACAACACTCCAGGCCTCGGTTTCCTCATTTGTCAAATGGGAATGCTGTTCTTGTGAGAATCAAATCAAAATGCTCTGCAAACCTTAAGTGCCATAGCCACGTTAGCTATTATTCTAACAGAAAGCGTTATTAAAACACGAACAATTGTTATGGTGTGCACATGTGGGTATTGAGCTGGATGACTGACATTTTTGCTGTCCTTCTGGAGGTTTGGCATAGTATAGACAAACTCTTCTTAATCTGTTTTAGTTATGTTCTCTCAGTTTAGAGGTAGAACTATTTATCCCCCCCCCCATCATCCCATTAATGAAGGAAGGAAACAAGCATTTATTGATTGCCTACTCCATGCACGGTGCTATGCTTCATAACAGTCTTCAGAAGGAGGGGCTATTTTATAGTACAAGAAACTAATGCAGACAAAAGTAACATGACTTGCCCAGGGCCGTACAGCTGACAAATGTCCAAGGCTAAATCTGAACTTAAGATTTCCTGAATTACTTCCTGACTCCAGGTCTTTACTCACTGTACCCCCCAACTACCTAATAATTGTTATGGAAAGCAATCTGGCATTGCCAAGAGAAAGAGCCTGATTTGAAGTTAGGAAGAGGTCTTGGGTTTCAAATCCTGACTCCAACACGTGCACATTTTTGGACAGTGGACAAGTCATTAACTTCTCATTGCCGCCAGTCAGCTCCCAAACATAACATATTGCAGACAGTTTGACAAGCTACATCATGAGTTCCCTACTTGAACTGAAGTCACGGGGACTGGACCAATAATATTAAGTGACATATATATAGAGATTTATGGAGACAAATCATGTTCATGCCTGTTCCATGATCTGGCCTTGATGTGAGGGAGGTAGTGTAAATAGAATTATTCCCAAACGATTGAGAAGGAAACAAACTAATATAGGGATAAAGCAAGTTCTCAGAATTCACTTGCTAATAAATAGATGCTACAGCACAATTTGATCTCGGTGCTGCCGATTCCATGTCTGTGCTCTTGCCACCTTAGCAGGATGGCTTACAAAGTGAGTTGTATAAATACAGAAAGAGCTTGGCTTGTAGAAGGGAGAATGAGAATAAGAGATGTGACCTTGGACGAGGGTCTTCATACCCTTGCCTCAGTTTTCTCAACTGCAAAATGTTCTAATGCTAGGTTACTATGATCCTATGAAAGAAATTTCTATTAGAGAAAATGATGGGGCATTGATTGGGTTGAATTAAAAGGTCATTTTGATTCAATTCAATACATGGTTAAGTGTTTATTACATGTTAGGTACAGATGTTTGTCTTTGATTTTCAAAGAGGATCAATGACATCACTGGGTGATGTCTTAACTTGCTTGGGAGTTTGATTTAAGCAAGGCAGCATTGTACAAAGCTGTCAACCTTGTTCCCCCCTGAGTCATCAGAGTCCTGTGACAGGTCAAAATCTAGAAGGCTGGTGATGGCCCAGGATTGGGTGGATGACTTTGGTGTCTTCAATTTTTGACCAAGCTCTAAATGCTCCACAAAGCCAGTTTCAGCTACTTTTGTGGTTGTCAGAACAAATTGCTCTCATCTGCCCATTCTACCAGGAAAACTCTTCACATGCTTGAGATAGACACCCCCCTAATTCACCAATGGGTTTGAGGCCTGTCAACCTAGTTTAGCCTGTCTCCCAAAATGGTTTACCAGGGTGTGGCCACTTTGAATGCTACAGCTTCTTGGAGCCACAGGTGAGAGTTGGGTGGTAGGTGGACATCAAAGAAGGATGGGCAAGCCCTCATACCTTAGGTGGTAGTTCTCCCTGAACACCCCATAAGTACTGAGTATGCAAATAAAAAAAAGAACCTAGTGACTTTCAAGGACACTACATTCAGTGGATAGATATAATATGTTTATGCATGAGTAAATACAAAGTTAGTTGAGACTGGAGAGAGTACTAACAAAAGGAGGAGATCAGAATAGACTTCTTGTCCTAGAATGTGGTATTTTACTTAGCTGAGGATTGAAGAGAAGGACTTGAGAAGGTAGAGATGAGGAAATATATTATCAGGCATGGTGGTTAGCTTGTGCAAATGTGTAGAGTTGGAGACAGAATTTCGAGTTTGAAGAATATCTAGTGGTATGTGGGTGGTAGTCTACTCAATAAAGATAGACAGTTTTGGAGAATGGCCAGGTCCAAAGAGAAGGATGATTAGTTTCATTTCAGGCACTTTGAGTTGTTGATACTGATGTAATATTGAGGTAGAGATGTCAAGCAGGCAGTTGGCTATGTGAGATGAGACTCCAGGGAGAGATGATGCCTTGATTTACTTATTTGGGAGTCATGAGCATAGATAGCTTAACTCTTATTAATGAAAGGAAGAAGAAGAAAAGGCCCAAGACAAAATCTTTGGTGACTTCCATAGATTCAGGAGCTAAAAATGTGGACCGTGGCATTGTAGTTTGAAAGATAGAAGGGGCCTCTGAGATTGTCTATTCCAACCACCTCATTTCACAGTTGAGGAAACTGAGGCCCAGAGAAGTTTAGTGTCTTGCCCAAGATTATGCAAGAAATTAGAGGAAGAGGGAGGTTTTGAATACAGGGCTTCAGACTCCAAATTGAGCACACTTTCCTTTGCATCACAGATGATGAACAAGCAAAGAAAAAGAAAAAGAGAAATCCAAGAAGGTCATTTTTCCTTACATATTGGGCCAAAATCTGCCTCTTCTACAGCTTCTACCTGTTACTCCTAATTCTGCCCTCTGGGGCAGACAAGCCTAACCTCTCCCTCATGAGATCCCTTCAAGGAAGAGGGTACAGCTTTTATTCCCCCCCTCCCAGGCCAATTCAACTTGTCCCAAGTTAACCGTCCCCAGTTTCTGCACCCCTATCTTATTGCCAGAGCAGAGGGCAGGAAGGCAGTCACCAATTTACACTGGATTCAATGCTTCTTTTCATGTAGCCTATGACTCCAATAGCTTTTTATGACCGTCACCTCACACTGGTAGACCCTGAAAAATCCCAGGTCTATTTTTCAATTGTTATCTTCCCCATCTTGTCATCATACAATTGATGATTTTTTTCTTTTTAAATCTAAGTGAAGGTTTTCACATTTATTCCTAATAAATTTTATCTTAGATTTTGCCCATTGTTTTTAGATTTCAAGAACTCTTTGAAACCTGATTCTGTCATCTAATGTATTAGCTTGCCCCCACAACTTCACGCCATTCATACATTAGATAAGAATGCTTTATCTGTGCCTGATATGCTGTTGCTGTTTAGGTGCTTTTGTGACCCTTTTTTGGGAAGGGTGGAATGGTTCTTGGCAAAGATACCGGAGTGGTTAGCCATTTCCTTCTCCAGCTTGTTTTACAGATGAGGAAACTGAGCTAAACAGGATTAAATGACTTGCCCAGGGTCACACAGCTAGTAAGTGTCTGAGGCTGGATTTGGACTCAGGTCTTCCTGACTCCAGGCCCAATGGCCATATCCCAAGCCCAATCTGTGTTATGATCTAAGAATCAAATGAGATATTTATCAAATACTTAGCACTGTGCCTGAATCATAGTAAACCCTATATAAAGGCGGATTCCCTCCATTCCATGAATGCATTCATCTAAGCCAGGAGTAGGAAACCTGTGGCCTCACATCACACATGGCCTTCTAGGTCCTTGGGTGAGGTCATTTGACTGAGTCCAAGTTTTACAGAGCAAATCTTTTTATTCAGGGTATTTGTTCTGTGAAGTTTGGATTCAGTCAAAGGGCTGCATTTGAACCTGGGCTAGTCACTTAACCCTGTTTGTCTCAGTTTCCTCATATGTGAAATGAGCTGGAGAAGGAAATAGCAAACACTGCAGGCCAAGAAAACCCCAAAATGGGACCACAAAGAGTTGGACACAACTGAAAACCAACTCAACAACAACAATAATGATAATTCGAACTTTAGTTCACATAGCACTCTGGGGCTGACAAATTGCTTTATATGGATCTCATTTGGTCTTAGTGGTAACCCTAGCAGAAGGAAAATGTCAAAAGTCTTAATGCATCCTGGGAAATGGATGACAAACAATGTATCTCTTCATGCCTTCTTGAAAGGATTTTGTAGGGTTTGACTTGATCTTAGTAGAAGCTGTAAAAGCTAAAAGGAAAGGCACTACCCTTCAAAACTGGAGAAGATGCTAGAGACCACAATGAATGTGGTAACATTTCATCTTTAACTTTAAGCAATCCCAACTTTATAGAGTGATCCATAATAGATGCCTGGGCTGGTTAATTTAGTAGATTAATGTTAATGGAGCCAAAGTCACCAATGCAATTCCCATAAAAGCCAAAAAAAAAAAAACCCAAACAAACCCAACATCTATATCATGGCTATGATATAGCCTCTAACTATGGCTAGTTGGTTCTCCAGTGAATTCAGTTGGATTAAATTTCAAATGGCCTACTATGAATCCCCACTCCTAGAAAACCAACCCAAAAGCTTAGAGCTACTCTTGGTGACTCAGATGAAAGTAGATTGAGAACATGGCCACCACAATGCACATAGAATTTTGAGTGTGGTAGAATCTTAGGGTATTACAATTGAACTTAAAGGCTAATATATCCCCATTAAGTCTTTCTCCCTTATAATAGATCTATGAACTGCTCTTCCATTCTACCTCAACTACATACAAGAATGATAATATCCATAAGAGTTCTACTTCTATGTTTGATGACTCTGGATTTCTATTTGACAACATCACTCCCTATTCTTTACTCCTTCTAAATATGTTCTTTGTCCCAGCTGTCACTTCCAGTCCTAAAGTTCCTCATGCCCCAGGCCATTCTCCCATGCTGACAATAGTCTTCTCCATTTCCAATTTCAACCACCTGGTGAATTAGTTCAACTATACCCTTGAATTTCTTGTTCTCCTGTCCCATTGCTGATCATGCCCTGCCAAACTCCAACCTTGGATTATTCCAATTATCCACCTCCTTTACACCTATGCCCATATTTCTGGAGGAAATTGCAAAATTGTAAAGGTTAAGCTGACTACAAATTCATTCCAGTAATCTCAACTGGGCCCCCACTACACCAAAACCACTTCCCCCTTAATGAAGTCTAATCCTTAGTGATCACAGAAGTTGTTCCAAATGCTCTTTTCTTTGCTCAAATCTCCTATAACATTCTCTTTCCTCAATCTCTCAGCTGTACATATTGCATTATATTTTGCCTTCCAAATTTAGATAATTCACCAAGAGCTTCCTCTTCTTCTCACCTCACATCTGTGTTATTCTCCAATCTCTGATGATAAGGAGGATCATCTGCTTGTCAAGATAAATCCCTTCTCACTTGCTTTAATCTCATATCCTACTGTCTTCTCCAGAACATTGTCCCCACCGTCATCCATATTCTCTCTAATTTTCAATTACTCTCTGTCTCTTGATTCCTCTTCTTCTGCCTGTAAGCATATCTAAGTCTTCCACTGCCTTAAAAGAAAACAAAAAAAACCTCACTAAATCCTACCATGCCCACCAACTATCATTCTTTAACTTCTCCCCTCTTCCTCAGCTAAATGCCTTGAAAAACTCTCTAACCTGATTCAACCATTCTGTACAGCATTGGAACTATGCCCAATGGGCTATAAAACCATGCCTACCCTTCAGCCTATCAATACCACTACTAGATATGTATCTCAAAAAGGACAAAAAAACCATAAAGGAAAAGGACCCATATGTACAAAAATATCTGTAGCATCTCCTTTCTGGTGGCAAATAGTTGGAAATTGAGGGGATGCTCATCAACTGGGGAATGACTGAACAAAGTGTGGTATGTCATTGTAAGGGGATACTATTGTTCTATAAGAAATAATGAGCTGGATACTCTCAGAAAAATCTGGAAAGACTTACAGAAGCTGATGCAAAATGACATGTACCATGTAGAAGTAAGAGCAGGATTGCATTTTGATCAACTGTGAATGACTTAGCTATTCTCAGCAATACAACAATCCAAGACAACTCTGTAGGACTTATGATGAAAAATGGCATCCATCCCCAAAGAAAGAACTCTAGAATGAAGCATACTTTTTCATTTTCTTTATTCTTCTTGAGATTTTTTTGTCTACGTTTTATTTCACAACATGACTAATATGGAATATCTTTTGCATGATTATACAGGTATAACCTAAGTTGAATTGCTTGTTTTCTCAATGAAGAGGGTGGGGAGTGAGGAAGGGGAGAATTTGGACCTCAAAGTTTTAAAAGTGAATGTTAAAAATTGTTTTTTACAAGTAATTGGGGGAAAATAAAATACTAAACAGATTTTTTAACTTAAAAAAAGAAAGAGGAAAGAAAAAACTCTATACACAGTGCTTCTACTTCCTCTCTTTTCATTCTTCTAAACCCTTAGCTGACACCCTACCTTAGCATTCAATGAAAACTGTCCTCTTCAAGGCACCAATGACCTCTTTATTGGAAATCTAATGGCCTTTTCTTTGATCTTCTTAGTTTCTCTGCACCACTAGACACACTTGAATACCTTCTTCTAGATATTTGCTCCTCTCTACATTTTGGAGACTCTGCTTCTTATTGGTTCTCTTCCTACTTGTTAATCAATCACATTTTGTCTTGCTCTCCTTTCAAAGATCTTTATTTGTCTCACACCCATTAACTGCGACTATTCCCCAAGGCTCTGTCCTATGTCCTCTTCTTTTCCCTTTATACTCTCTCACTTGGTGAGTTCATCAACTTTTATGAGTTTAATTACTCTCTTGATTCAGATGACTGCCAGATATGTATATATTTAGTCCTAGTCTCTCTACTGAGTTTCAGCCTTGCGTCATCAGCTCCCTACTAGTTTGAAATAAATGTTTCAGCAGCATCTCAAACTCAATACATCTAAAACAGACCTCATTATCTTTCCAACTAAACACACACCTCTTTTGGATTTCTCTATTACCAATAAGAGTGCTATCATCCTTCTAGGTACCCAGGTTTGAAACCTTGCTTTCATCCTCAGCTCCCCTCTTTACTCACCATACTTATCCAACCAATTGCCAATTGTTGTGATTTCTTTTTCTACAATATCTCTCAAATTCATCCTATTCTTTTCATCCACATACCACTACCGTAACTCAGGCCTTTATTACCTCTCACCTAGACTATTGCAATAATCTTTAATCTAACTCCCTTTCTTAAATCTCCCTCTCACTCCATTCCATCATCTATCTAGGTACTAAAGTGATTTTCAAAATGTAGGTCAAGAAACTCTAATAGCTTCCTATCACCTCTAGATGAAAATATAAGCTCCTTTGCCATTCAAAGTTCTTACAAACTTTTTTACATTTCCAACCACATAAGCCTGTCTATTATTCCCAACAGAACACTCCATCTCTTCATGCCTTGAATAATCTGTCCTAACTTCTGACTCTTAGAATCCTTGCCTTCTTTCAAGATTCAGCTGAAATGTCACTTCCTATAGAAAGTCTGTTGCCCCCCCCCAGCTGCCAGAACCTTCCCACCTAAGGCTACTTTCTATCTGCTATATAGTTGTCTTTAATGTATTGATTTGTGCAATGTGTTATTTTCACTCATTCATTTATAAAGTTCTCAAGTGCAGGTGCCATTTTTGCTTTTGTTTTGTACAAGGCACACAAAAGTCTTCTTGCAGCAAGGCTTAGTTTTGGAATCCCAGTGCTTAACATACTGCCTAGCATATAGTAAGCACTTAATAAAGCCTTGTTGACTAATTATAGGGATCATCAGATTTGCCCAAAGTCACACAGCTAGTAAGTGTCTGAGGCCAGATTTTAACTGTAGACGATTAGTCTTCGTGCCTCCAAGCCTGGTATTCTGTGTACCACCTCTCTGCCCAACTAGTTTCTCAACTAGTTCTCTAATAATAAAAGTTTGATAATTAGATAGTACTTAAACATTTTCTCTTTATGTACATTATCTCGTATGAGATTCACACCAACTCTTTGAGATAGCTACCATTGGGATTATCATCATTTCCCTTTTTTACAGATGAAGGAACTGTAGCCTAGAGAGTTGAAGTGACTCACCTCCCTGTGAAGTATCGGAGGCACAATTTGAAACCAGGGTTCCTTTATTTCAAGTACAATACTCTTTAACCTTTCATTGACCGGCGGTATGACCTTGGGCAAGTCACTTAACTTTGTTTCTTATTTTTCTTATCTAGCTAATGTGGATAACAAAATGTGCCTTCCCACTTCACTAGGAATGAAGAGGACTAAATGAGATAATATATATGGAAAGGTTTTGAAAATTTGTAAAGTGCTATACAAAGGTGAATTGTTCTTGTAATTGATCAGTAATAATAAAACTAAAACTTAAAAAATAAGGGATCACACACACATTCCATATTACTGTTATTCAGGCCATTATGCTGGTAAGTCAAGATCTGTGTGTATACAAATTTTTAATTAGAATCCCTATATCCAGCACCTCCTTAAGAACAGATCCAAAGGCCATTCATTGCAGAGCAGATTGGGGAGATAAATCATTATCTTAGAAGAGTAACTTACAATAACTATCTGAACAGCTCAGCCATCAACTAGCAGTATCTATATGGAGTCCTTGGACTGATATTTCTGACAGATCAGTATAGACAAACAAACCATTAGTTCAGACAAATAACTAATCACTTCGGTCTAACAACCTGTTTGTTTAAAAAAAGAAAAACACTAATTGACAGCTGTTTGTCTCACTTGTTAACCACAGAATATTAAAGCTGGAAGGAACCAACCCATTAATTTTCATACAAGGCCCAGGGAGGGCAAGTGATATCCCCAAAGTCACACAGCAAGTCATTGTTTTGGTATTGCAAAGATGTAGTCAACTGTTTTCAGGAAAGGAAATCTGTGCTAGGTCTAACTCTATGCCACAAATGAGTCAGAGTCACTAGAAGGCATTTTTTTTTGTTATGTCAAAGTGAATGTACTTTGTTCTTTGTCTTGGGCCTGCTGGTTGCCCCCAATGCTAGTTTTTGGAATGTCAACAAAGCCTCTACCTAGAGGAACATTCTTCTGTGCAATCTGATTTCTCTTTTTGGAAAGCTGAACAAACAATTGGATGAGTTATGACTGAAAACTAATTCAGCACCAAAATTATTTTGGGGACTTGTTGGTTGGGTGATGATCACGTCACATTACCCTTCACTCCCCTCCACCATGATCCCCTTCTCCTGCACCCTCCTTTTTTTTCCCTGGGATTCTTGCCAAGTCCTAAGCCAGGAAACCTTGTTATATTAATTATGAAGAAAAACATGTTTTATTAAAAAACCCGGCTGCTGAATATTCTGTCATGCTGTTTCCCTGTGACAGCAGAATTGCTTTTGCATTTTAGACACCCTAATGAATTTTAAATATAAATACATATCTGGGCTGAGGCACACTAGCACATGAGCACTCTCTCTCTCTCTCTCTCTCTCTCTCTCTCTCTGTCTCTCTTTCTCATACACACATACACACACACACACTCAGGCACACACACACACTCAGGCACACACACACACACACATGCATACACACATCCAATTTTCCATGACCCCATTTCCATAACTATTGGCTTATGCTGCCAAAGTAAATGAATCAATCTACCATTTATGGCCAGTTAGAAAAATAATCCTAAGAAGTTTCAGTGAAATTCAGCCCCTCATGCTACCATTAAGCTTTTCATCTGAATTAGAGGAAAGAATTAATCATGGACTAGAGTTCTTGGCATAGGCCAGAAATAGGCAATGAAACTGACTCATAGAGGGAGAGTTATGAGGAACCATCCAGGTCTCTAATCTTTTTCTTCTATAGATGAGATAATGGAGGTCCAGAGAGGACCCAGTGGGGCCAGGTCTTCTGACTTCAGGTCTAAACCTCTTTCCACCGTGCTTGGCTCACTGTCTCCTACTAGGGTAGGTGTTCTAGGATGACAACAAATATGACTTATAGTTTTTTTCCGTCAGAGTTCCTCTTGTTGTCTTGTGACTGAGGTATATTTATGATAGATGAATAAATGAAAATTCTGTGGTATCATGAAAATGGCTGGAACCCTTTCCCTGGCCCATTAAAAGCCACTGGAGTGCCCAAGAACTCAATGTACAAGCTAGCTCAACATAACATGCATAACCACGTGGAGAAATGCCTGTGTGGACACATTTAATTACTCTCTGCACAAATGTTTCTCAGGATGTTTATGTAACCATTTCTTCATGGATTCATCACAGACAGCCTTCTCTGATGGATACTCTTCAGGTATATTGTAGAGGGATTTGGGAGGAATTAGATGACCTCTGAGTTCCTTCTGAGATTTTAGAGTTTGAGAATGTCAAAAACTAAGAAATCAGAGGCACCTTTGGAGTTGTGGGGAAAAGAAACCAACAAAAACACTAGCAAGATGGGAGGAAGGGAACTTGGCCACTAGTCCTAGCTCTGTGACTAATTCATGGGAGGATGTAGCTCCATACATTTCCTTCCACAATTTCCCCATCTGTAAAGTAAGAAAAGGGATGGGAGTAGATAGTCTTAACTAGATCAGAGACTCCTAACCTTCTTTTGCAGTCTGGTGAAACCTGTTGGACCTTCTCACAGTAATGTTTTTAAAGGCTTAAAAGACAATACATGAAACAAAAGAAATCACATACCAAAATACAGTTCTCAAAATACTAAAAAACAAAACAAAACAAAACAAAAAAAACCATAGCAAAGAAACAAGTTCGGAAACCTCAAGTTAAGAACTGCTGCTCTCTAAGTTCTTTCCTAGCCTTAAAAGTTGATGAATTTAACTATTACAAATGAGGATATTTTTATAATTCCCTGAGAGGACATTTCTTCATTGATGACATGTAAGAAGGGGTTCTAAACTATGAATCCTACTCTTCTAATTAAAAACATTTGATTCCCTTTTTTGAGATGGAAAGGTATGTATCACAAAGTAGTCAAGATCTAACAACGTGGATAGTTGTTAGACCTAATAGACACTGCATCATTAATGGCTGCCTGCGGTCAAGAATTATTTTTCTGTTATATAGAGATTTTGGTTGTAGTGGAATTTGTAGTTGCTGAATTTGGTTTAAACTGAAATAGCACCCTTGATATCACTAATTATAGCACTAACCCCTTACATTCATATTGCATTTTATATACATGTGATTATGGATCCATAGAAGCATATGTTTGCATGTTATTTCATTTCATTCTCATAAGAAACCTATTGAGCAGGTCATGCAACTGCCCTCCATTTTCAAAATGGAGGCTTATAGTCTTTCAGTGACTTGCCTAAGGGCATATGGTTACTGAATGACATCAGCTGAGAGTCAAACTTAGATCTGACTCTAAGCCTAATACTATTTCTCCTACACCAAATTGTTTCCTGTTGCCATTTGATGCTACCCAGCAAGTAAGCCCACTCTGAAGCTTATGTTTTCTTGTCTATAAAAGAGAATGTAATAGAATATGTAAAATCCTCCCCAAGAAGCAAAAAACAAAAGAAAAATGGGTTCATATTCTATCTTTGACATTCCTGTCTCTGTGACTATGGGCAAGTAACCTCTATGAGCCTGTATTTCCTCGTTAGTAAAATGGGGGTGTGGTATCTAGGGATTGGCTCCACAGGGCCATTAAGTTCAAATTTAAATTTGACCTAAGAGGTCACCAAGTCCAATCCCTTTGTTTTACAGATGAGGAAGTGTGTAAGGTGGGGTTAAGAACCCAGATCTTGCTGACTCCAGGTCCAACATTTTGTCCACTACATCACACAACCTGCCTTAACATTAGCAAATTTGAAAATGCTACATCAATGTCAGTTATTGTTATGATCCTTTGGCACAGTTAGACACTTTAACCCACCGCAGTTTGAACTAGCAATGGGATTGTGCTCCAGGGAGGCAATTTGGGCAGGAAGGAATCACATCCTGATGCGTAGACATCCGAAACCTGCTCCCTCCATGAAGAGCAGGTGGATACAATGGACAGGAAGCAACTTGTCTGATAATGCTCTGATCCATCCGGGGCAAGAAAGATAGGCCAGGTGGATATTTCCCCTACGATCAGCTGCCGGCCTCCCCTCTCCCAGACTTCAGGGATAATTGGCCACTTTCTCTCTCTCTTTCCCTTCTGCCTGCTGAATGAAATCTGTGTGCTTTTTACCACCTGTCTGGTGCACATATGGGCTAAGAGACCCTTCTGAAGACTGCAAGCCTCTCTTTGGAACTGACTAAGCTCATTGCCTGAAGGATGCTTTCTCATATTTTCTTTTATCCATTATTGACTTATAATTTCATTGCTAACCCTAAAAAGTCGCTAGGGCTTGCAAGAAGAGATTCTTCTGGTCCATTAGCTTTGTAAGAACTTCAAACAAGGGCTCCTGCATCCTCCTCTCCTGCAAACTTCAGGATGTGATTCTTCCCAATCCTGGCTCTCCCAGGCAGTACCTCATGTGCCTTGCTGGAATAATTTCCACTACCCCTCTGTAGACTTTTGGTATTTCGGCTGGGTCTCAACCACAGACAATCAACAAGCCTGCAAACTATTTAGATTGCTTGATAATCATCTGTAATTGCAAAGACCACATATGTGCATAAGATAATTTTAAAAGAAAACCCCTTTGGGGAATGAGTCATAGGCAGCTTATTGGCTGGTTGAGGTGTCTGAGAGTGCAGGGTACAGGAAAAGGTGGTGGGGGGGGGGGAAGGGTTTGCTGTTTTAAAAGAAAACAAGACTCTAATCAGGGGAACTTGGATTCCAGTCTGGCTCCTGAAGAAATAGTTGCACCCATCAAATGAGATAATGGATGAGAAAAGGCTTTGAAATGTAGAAAGCACTATATAAACATTTTTATTTGAGTAGCTTTTTAAAATTCCCCTCCTTCCATACTTCCTCTTACTCTGCCCCACCCAGAAAAAAAAGGATAGAATTATCTGAATTTTGTGGAAAAGTCGCCTTTGTGCTGAGCTTTTTAAGCAATTCTCGATGGTATTTAATTTCTTTGTATCTCAGTTTCTTCTTCTGTAAAACGAAAGGGTTGTAGTAGATGACCTCTAAGATCGCCTTCAAGCTCTAAAATTATGTATGAGCTCATGTTCCCACCCAAGTGCTCCTTAATTGAGGACAGCTACATAGGAAACTGAATTTCTAGTCTGATCTATTTCTCAAAGCTGAAGGTCTTTTCCCAGATGTCCCCTGGGGCCAAATTAGATAAATCATTGGACACATAGATGGCATAGACATCTCTTGCCATGTGTTATTAAAGAGTACCTGCGTAGAAGTATTATAGCATAATATGTGTAGTATATATAATATAATATTATTATATGTAACAATTATATGTATTGTGTGTATGCATGTGTGTATACATATATATACATACATATATATATATATATATGTATATATATATATAAAATTACTTGTGGCATCATAGACTTTAGAGCTAAAAGAGGCCTCAGACATCCTCTAGTCCAGAGATCTGGCAAACTGCCTACGGGCCAAATCTGGCTGCGGCCTACTTTAGTACTACCCACAAAGAGTGGTTTTTGCATTTTTTTTAAATAAAATTTTTTTGTATTTTAAAATATAAAACCATGTTTAACTCTAGTCATATAAAAGCAAGGAAGGGGCCAGATTTAGCCTTTGGGTCATTGTTTACCTAACCCTGAACTAATCTAACCATTCTATTTGTAAAGGAAATAAGAGTCTAGAGAAATCAACAAAGTTGCCTGATTTACACAGGCATCAAATGGTAGAATCAGAATTCTAATTGCAGATTGTGATTTTAAATCCAATATTCTACACTCCCATTCCCACTCTAACCTATAAAGGCTCTTCCTTACTTACTGAACCATACCTTTGAACTCACCCTGATAACCATAGTGAACTGCAGTCATGTAAATAAGATAAAAAAGGGAGGGAAAGAACTCCTCTCCCCCCACCCAAATTATCCACATCTGAAGGCTTTAGATAGAACCTAGTATTATATAGTATTCCCAAGCTAAGCCTTAGCAAGGGATCTCTCTCTTACTGAGCTGTAGAAAGACAACTGACTCTGGAGCCACTGGAGCTGTGTGCAAATCCCAAATTTGCCACCCTTCTATGACTTAGACCAAGTCACTTGATTTCATCCAGAAAATGAAGAAGGGGCAGGTTAGATGGTCTCTAAGGTCTCTTCCAACTATCTAAGAATTTAGAAGATAAATTAGATTTCAGGTTTTTGTTTTTTAACCAGTTTTCTGAGGATATGGCTAGTCAGCTATCAGTAACTTTAAGACATTTTTGATTTAATGATAAAATCATAGAGTTGAAAGAAAACCATAGAGAAATTTAGCACAAACTTCTCATTTCACATGTAAGGAAACTGAGGACCACAGAAGCCAAGAGGTTTACTGGAGGTCAAACAGCTGTCAAGTGGTCAACTAAAGACCAGATCAAAGAACATTCAGTTCAGCAACATCAAATTTTGAATGCCTGGCTTCAAATGTTAATCAATCAATAATATTAAAAATAATACTTGGGCTTGTCATCAGAAATGTTGTTTGTTACACTAGTAACTTTCTCTAGTTCACTGACCACAATTATTTGAAAAGATACTTACCCCAAGAGCTCCATGCCCCACCAAGATCATTAGAGGAAGAATTAGAAGCCCAGAAGCCCAGGTCATCATCTTTATTGCACTGTCTTTCAGAAGTTAACAAGATCTCCTTTGTTCTCTATACTTTTGGGGGGAAGAAAAGGAATCCACTGGAAATTTGGGAACAAATGAATAGGATGCAAATTATTAACTAGGCATCAAATACTGTTTAATGTTTTGCAAGTCAGCTATCTTGATTAAACAAATGTGACTGATGGGTTGGGCTGAGTCACAGAACGTTTTTTTGCCCAAGGAGAATTGGTGTAGAAAGAGAAAACCACCAAGTGGATGAACTCTCTGGGCCTGTATATGGGTCCGTGGCTACCAAATGGCCCCTGATGCTTTCTGTGAAGACCAGATAGTTTAACTCATAGCAGAAATAATGAGATAAAAGGCAACCAATACTGGATGGGTCCATGCAAAGCGTCCTTGCCTCTGCTGATTTGTCCCGAATATTAATGGGGTCCTGATTCATCAAATCTCAAACAGAATTAAGGTATGGATGGGCCTCTAATAACATCGTGCTTTATATTCATGAAAGATAAATGAAAGGATGCAAAACTGCTATTGACAAACATTGATTATGAACACTTTGAAGTGGTGCCAGGACTACCCTGTCAGCTTTAAAAGTTTTCTTTAAAATCTCATTACGTAAGGATTTTACTTTTTAATTATTTTTTTTTTCTGCTGAGTCTTTGATCAGTCAAAAATGTAGCTCATATTTAGGGACAGCTCTTTTCCCATGTGCCTTGTCTAGTTGCATTCTTTATAAGCCAAACTATTTAAAATAGCCTGTACCTACTAAGTGACGGCTCTATGAGCTAAATTATCTTCTTAAATAAAGCATCTTTGCAACTCATGCAAACACCTTATTTCCCTATGTTAAGTGGTCACCAGGGTTTTATGACTCCTGCAAAAGCCCCCATAGCTTAGGGAATTCCCCACATCTGAGTTCTAAATCCAAGCTTCAAACTCCTTCTGTTGCCTGAGGCAACCTGCTTCTCTGAATCTGGTACATAACTCTCTCCCCACATGGGCCTTTATTTTCATTCCACACACGTGCCTTGGAAAACTGTGGCAGTTTAGGGTGCCTGACTGCAGATGGGAATCTGATTGGTATGATGGGACGTTTTCTTTCCCCCATTAGTTCTTAGGATGGGGTGGAGAAGAGGGAAACTCAGAATTTTGTTGGTACCATTTCTTGTCAGTGTGCATTGCTTCAAGCAGCCTGGACCAGCTCCCCAGTTTTCTCTTACATCTTCAGACAATCACAGAGCAAAGTGGACCACCTTCAACCCCTGCCAAGAGCTAAAGCCCAAGAGTCCTGACTGGCAATTCAATACCATTTATACTCTAAAACTCACATAACCTGAGTTGGAAGGATCTCAGAAGTTGTCTTGTTTAAATCAAAACAGGCAAGGAATTCTTTCTGCAGCATCTTGATAAAAGGTCATCCAGACTTTGGGAAAAGATTTCCTGTGATAAAAAGCAGAGAGTAATTGATAGGCTGTAATAAGGAGGAAGAATTTGGATTAATGTAAGGAAAACTTTCCTATTGAATAAAGTTATCCCCAAATGGAATGGACTCCCTGAGGAGGTAGTGGACTTCCTTCCCTTCATTGGACATCATTGTCCCACAGAGTAGATTGGGTATATTTTAGAAGGAATTCTTGGCCATGTGCCTTCTAGCACTTATATTCTGTGATTCTGTTATTTTGTGAATCTGCCATAGGACCTCCTGGGGCAGCTCATATCCTACTTTTGGATAGCTCTAACAATTAGAGAATTTTCCCTAACATTTAGCCCAAATCTACCCCTACAATTTCTACAAATTGCTCCAATTTTATTCCCTCTGGGGTAAAGCAGGACAAGTCTTACACATGACAGTATTTCAGATATTTGGTGGCAGCTATCTTGTCCCTCCTGCTCTCCCCTTCCCCTTCTAGTCATCTCTTCTGGAGGCTAAAGTCCCAGTTTCTTCCACTGGGACTTCTATGTCCTTGATTGATTGGCTCAAGTCCCTTCACCATTCTGGTTCCCTCACCCTTGTATAGATCTACACTTCAGCTTGTAATATCCTCCCTAAAATGTAAGATCCAGAATTGATCATGCCACCTACAATCATCCTCTGTTGCAACCAAACTTACTGTCCCTTAATATGAAACCCCTTTTCACACCTTCCTTTTAGTTCGTGTGCATCCTTTCCCTTGGAATGTCGTCCTATTCTCCCCCACCTATCTCTTCTAGGCCCTCTTTATCAAAATCCTATTCATCTTTCAAGGACCAGTTCAAATATCTTTTCAGTCTTCCCTAATCCCTGAGAATTGTATCATTCTCCTCTAAGTTCTTGTAGCATTCAGTACTTCTCTTGTAGTATATCACATTCCACAGAACCATGGATTTCCAACAGGAAGGGATGAAACCAAAAGAAAAGAAAAATAAATCCAGGCAAGATGAAAAATTTTGCTACTATCAGACTCTAAACTATAGTTTAGAAGATGCCTCCTCTGTACCATTTCCGCCCATACTTGGAACTTATTGATTTAAAAAAAAAAAAAGAAAAAAAAAGAAAGAGCTGAAAGAAATAAAATTGTAAGATCAGTATGGTAAGGAGGAATTTGTTGCTGTGCTCAATACAAATATCACATATTTTGGAGTGTTTAGAATGTCAGTTCATAAAGGCCATGGGCCATATTGAGAATATATTAGAAGTAAAAACTAAACAAAATTAAGTTTATAGTAATTTTTAGTTTATGTGTACCAAATTACCAATCAAACTCAAAAAAGAAAGATTTAAAGTAATACATGGATAATAAAACAAAAAATATAATAGTAGTAGTGGACTTTAACTCATAAACATTAGAACATGAAAAAATCAATCAATAAGAATTACTAAGCAATGTCAGACATTGTATTAGGTACTGATGATACAAAGACAAAAATGAAACAGATTAAATAAAAATAATAACAATAAAAAATCACAAAGCTCAATTGCTTACTAAATAAATTGGAATTAGCCCCCCAATTACTTAGAAGATATTTTATTAACTTTGTAAATATTTCCCTCACCTCAAAGCCCCCCTCTCCAGTAGAATGTAATCTTTTTGATAGCAGTGACTCTTCATCTTTGTCTATATATTTCCAGCACTTAACATAGTTCCTAACACATAATCAGTGCATGATGAATGCTCAAAATGAATTGTCACATAGCAGGGCAGAACAATTAGCAAATCCAAAAGTTTTTACTGTGAAAAATATTCATATGTTAGACTTTAAAAAAAAATTCACAAGACTTGATTACATGCATTTGCACAATCTAGTTATCAGGTATGAAATAAAAGCGTATCTGTGGAAACCAAAATAGCCTAACTTACCAGTTCTAGCCTAGTATGCTAGTCTAATTCTAGAACTCAGTCTAGTTCCCCAGTAGAAAATAAAAGCATATCTATGGAAATTAAAAAGTATTTTAATTTACTAATGGGCATGAGTAACACTCATGGCAAAACATTTAATGTTTAAAAAATTCAAATGGCTAAACATGATGAAAGAAAGGTATTCAACTAACTTACTAACTAACCAGTACTTAGCACAGTGCCCAGCACAAAACAGGTACTTAAGGGGCAGCTAGGTGATGCAGTGAATAGGGCATGGACCCCGGAGTCAGGAGGCCCTGAGTTCAAATCCAATCTCAAACACTTAACACTTACTAGCCCTGTGACTTTGGGCAAGTCACTTAATCCCAATTGCCCTGCCTTACCCCCTCCAAAAAGCAAAACAGTGCAAAAAACAGGTACTTAATAGGTGCTGGTTGACTGACATACCTTCCCTCTTAGAGACATGGCTAAACTCAGGAGTTGGACGAGATGACCAAGGCCTTCCCAGCTTTCTATCTATGCTCTTCTGATTCCATGTGTGCATTTATTGATAATTGGGGAGAGGAAAGTTTGCCATTGTCCAATGGCTACCTAACACTAAAGGGAGACATCCACTTAACCATCACAGTGGTGGACTGTGTTATTGACTTGGTCTCTTTGGGGTTTTTAGAGAGAGTAAGAGCTTTAACTGACTTTGACTTTTGTGAAACTATTTACCCTCCAAAACTTTTCTTCCTAACTAAGCAGTGAACAAGCTGTGTAAGTTCATAATAGCTCCATTTATTCTGGATTGATTTTTTTTCTCTGATAAACAGTCAACATATTTCATTTTAGGTAATAAACTCATTCCTCTCCCTCAACAATCACAGCAGGCTTTCTTCTTCCCATATTGTGCTGTCTGTTCCTAAATAGAATAAATATGAAATCAATGCAGAAAAAAAAATCATGCTCTTAAATCTAAAGAATGAAAAAAGTGTACTCTTTTAATGTTGAAGAACAAATGATTTAGTTCTCTCATAGGATATTCATTCATCACGGGGGTTGATAGGGAACAAACATAATCAGCGCTCTCCATGTTTCAGAATCAAACTATGGTGTCTCTATTCCTCCAGCCTCCATGAGAGTTTCAGATGGTATCCAGTCTTCAGCTATTCAGATAAAGTCCTCCCTTCTGTAAGAAGCCTTTCCCAGTTCTTCTTAATCTTGGTACTTTTCCTCAGACGTTATCTTCAATTTATCCTCAATCTATCTTGTTGTTTTCACGTGGTCTCCCCCATTAGACTGTGAACCCTTTGAGAACAGGGATTGTCTTTTGTCTTTGTAGCCTCTAGGGCAGCGGTTCTCAACCTGTGGATTATATTCAGTTTGTAACAATGAAAATACATCCTGCATATCAGATATTTACATTACAATTCATAACAGTAGCAAAATTACAATTATGAAGTAGCAACAAAAATAATTTTATGGTTGGGGGTCACCACAACATGAGGAACTGTATTAAAGGGTCATGGCATTAGGAAGGTTGAGAACCACTGACCTAAGGTTTAGCATAGTGCCTGACACATAATACTTAATAAAGGCTTGTTGGTTTGTCTTGATTTGCTTGCCAATTTATCAAGTAAATTCATTTTCTTTTCTAGCCTCTGACATTTTTTTTCCCCATTAATGTCCGAGTTAGAAAAAAAAAATTCACTGTCTGCCAATTTAAGTCATATAGGTTTATATTCTCAACTGTCCTGGGATTTGGGGTTTTTTCTTTTGGACTGATCCTTGGTCTCTAAGGAAATGCTCCTTAACTTTGTCTTTCAAGAAGCGCAATGCTTGATATGAATTTCCTGGAGTAGAGACCCTATTTGTACACAATCTGTTCCCATATTTTGCCTTAGGTGACTACTGAGTCAAACAATAGGACTCTTCTAAGTTATAAACTAAATTGTCCAGTTATTTTAAAGAATGACCTGATTTAATTAAAATGGTCAAATAGATTGTGGGTTGAAATCAGGGGTATACTGTTAGTAAATGTTTAACTATTAGCTCTCAAAAAAAAAGGATGTGTATGTATGACATGCTTATAAATTTAATCTGCGTTGTTTACATTTTCCCTATCACTTGACTAAGTCTATGCAATTAACAAAACAACAAATTAAGCCTTGATTTATTATGTTTTCCAGTTTCTGAGATTATATGCTTAGGAAATTTATCAATTGGCTTTCCTGAGTCTGTTTGGATCAGCTCTAGGACACCACGGGTTTAGACACAGGTGAAGCTTTAGTCTATTCTTGTCGCAGAGTTATAGGTCCAAAGGGACCTGAAGAGATAATCTAGGTGAATCTAGTCCTGCTAGCCTGGGCTTATTTAATGCTTATTTAAGTGAATCAAATTGTGCTAACATTAGTTTCCATTTGGATGAATCACAAGGAAATACAACAAAAATGACCCTCAACTTTGTTATGGTCCTCTGTTCTCACTCCATCTGTAGGCCTAGAGACTAAACTCCATCTTCTCCATTTCAAGCACTTCCCCAGATCTTGTAATAACTTTATTTGGGAAGATTCAACTAGGTTGAGATTAAAAGGATCTTGTCCTTTAATCAACAGAAAGCTGCCCCTTTGATCTTGAAAAAGCCCATCACTGGTCCTTGACACCTATTATTTTAGCTGAAGCTAAGAAGCACTGACTTCCTCACCTCAAAGTGCCCCTGTTCATGAATACATACACAGGCTTCCTTAATCAGCTAGGGCATAAGCATGGCTTTAGCATCATGTTTAGCCTCTGTTATTTAACCTGTTGGGTTCCTAAAAGCATTGACTTGTTCTCTCATTTCCCGTTTGCTACTTTGGTTTCTTTGTCAATTTGGTACGGTTTACAAAGACAGATAGTAGAATTGATATGCCTCACATAGAAGCACGTTTCCCCCAGTGCCTAACAGGGTGCCCTGTACCAGAAGATGATATGATATTATATGTAGAAACTGAAATGACAGGACTTTGAGTCAGAAGACCTTCTTTTGAGTTGCTTAGGCAACACTTAATGACCATCTGACTTTAATCAAGTCATTTATATTCTCTGAATTTCGGTTTTCTCATCTGCAAAATGGGAATGATAATATTTGCACTATTTAACTAGTAGAGTTATGAAGATCTTGTAAGATAATGTATGTGAACATGTTTGGTGACTGCAAAGCAATGTATAGATAATGTCAATGATAATGATGAAAATTATGATGATGATAATAATGATGATTATGGTAGAGTCTCAATAAACACATTCAGTTGATTTATTGACTCCTAAGCTGTTAGTTGCTAAACACTTGTCCTTAATATTGTCCTGAAAAGCTGCCTTCTAAGGACCCTTATTGTCTCCCTGTCACAGAATCACAACATCTTAGTGTTGTTAGGGATCTCAGTACCATCTAGTTCAACCTATACATACACAAGAATCCCCTCCATGAGATATCCCAAAGGTGGCCATGCACCCAATCTATAGATACCCTCTAATGAGACGGATCCATGACATGCCCCCCCCCCAAGTAGCCCATTTCCTTTGTGGGGAGTAGCTCTAATTGCCAGGAAGTTTGGAGGTTTTCCCCTATATGGAGTTTAAATGTTCATCTTTGCAATTTCTAGATTTTGTTCCTAGTCATGCCATCTAGAGTCAAGTAGAATAGGTCTAATCTATATGGCAGCCCTTCAAATGCTTGTACATGGTTTTCATATTGCCCAAAGTTTTCTTTTCTCCAGATCATACATCTCTACTTTCTTCAACAGATCTGCATCTGACACAAACACTAGGCCTTTAACTATCATGGTTGCCCTCTTCTGGGGCTTTCTAGTTTGTCTATTTTTTCCTAAAATGTTGTGCTCAAAAATTTAAGCATTAATATAGTGCCTCCTACATGCCAGGCACTTGTGCTAAGCACTTGACCACTACCAACTCCTTTGATTCTCATAACAGTCCTGGGAGGTAGGGGCTATTATTAGTCTCATTTTATAATTGAGGAAATTGAAGTTAAACAGAAAATTTACTTCTAGGATCATACAGCTAATAAGTGGAGACTGGATTTGAACTCAAATTTTCTTGACTCCAGGTCTAATACTCTATTCGCTGCACCACTTAGCTACCCCAGTTTATCTCTTTCCTTTCTTTCCAGTCTTTGAAAGGTGTTACAAGTGGTCTATTATCATCTTCCTACTTGTTTTGTCATTCAGTTCCGTATTAGTAATTTTTTATTCTGTTCATTGTAATCTAAATATGATGTTTATTGACTGAGAAAACAGAAAGAAAATAAAAGTTGGCCAGCTCTGCCTCCTCTCCATCATCCATTGGACCCATTCTCCTTGAATAGTGGTCCAGTCTTTTGTGTAACCTCTTATTTTTTTTTGCATTAGAGCTAAAATCTTCCCCTTTTGTTGTCCTTACAATGTTTTATCATCCTTGGCTTATGCTAGCATTCTTGAAGCATTTATTTTGTTGGCCTCTCTTTGCTTCCATCTTCAATCGGTGTCTTTTAAAGATCTTGATTGGAAGACAAGTTCCATCTCCATCCATATAGCTCAGACAGTTCATTTTCTTCCTTCTTGGATTTGTTTCTCTTTATGACTTCAAGGTTTCATTCTTGAGAGCATCTCATCCTTCTTGGGTTGACTGTTCCTGTTAAATTTTAGTCCATATACTCATACTATTACTTTCCCTGAATATTACATGGACTTCCAGTTTGCCATTCCTTTATTGAAAGTTATAGTCCAGAAATCTTACCTATTACTTTAGTTTAGAAGGAAAAATACCTTTCTAGGTAGCATCCCTAATATTAGGTTGTGCTGAGTGAAAAGAAGTTTGGAAAATGGAAGTATGTTGGAAGAGGGGAAGATGAATTCCAAGTACTTGGTCCCTATCCTCGCTCACAAGAAAAACTTCAAGCTTGGAAAAGTATTCCCTAAAGTCCCATTCTAAAGTTATCTCTTCAATGCCAGATTCCATACAAAGGGACATATTAGCCATCATGGATGATCAGATGAACCTAAAGTTTTGAAATTAAATAATCCAGGGAAATGAGACATTAAATGAGATAACATATGTAAAACCCTTTACAAACCTTAAGGTTCTATATGCATATTAGCTGTGATTGTTAATAATAAACATGCTTATTTTTTTTAATGTGGGTGCTTCGGGGGGAGGGGGAAATCACAGCTCTGGTTTCCTAGAGTTAATTTACCTGGGGTCATAGCTGGGATTAAACACTCACCTGAAGTCAATGGTGATACTGTTAGGCCATTAGATATGTAGTAATTTGGGACCACTTTAACCTAAAGTAAATATTTTGGTGCTCATAGATACTGTAAATAATCCAGGTGGGAATGGGAGAGCAAGACACTGAGAGAAGTAAGAATCCAGTGATCTTTTCTACAGTAAGGGTCACTACTTAGATGTCTTTAATCTTATATTGTCAAGCCTTAATTTGGTGGGGATAACACAGGGCTGGAAGGAAGTCAGTGGAACTCATATATGTGCAGCCGGTCCAAAGTTTCAGATAAATCCCATGGTGCCCACACTTCTATAATAATTTTTCCCCCAGAATCCTAGAGATGGAAGGAGCCATTAGAAATTATTTCGTCCACTTGTTTTACAATGAGGTAACTAAAACTCAGGGTGACTAGTGCAAATTCGCACAACTAATTATCCTGAAGAGTTTGGGCAGGAACCTACTTACTGTAGAATCTAGTGACCTAGGAGCAATCATTTCTAAGCCAGTGTAATCATCTTCTACCAAGTCTGTAATCAGACTACCAAGTCATTATACTAAGAAACCAGACCTTCCTTCCACACTTAAAAACCTGAGCGCTGACTCTATATCATTGGGGGTTTTAGCCCCCATGATCATTCAGGGCCACATCTCAAGGCCAGAATTTTAAATGTGAGCTCTAAGAAACATCAATAAAAGGAAACTGTACAGAAACCAAAAATAGAACAGGCCAATATGAATTAAACAAGATCTTAGACTCTTCACACAATAATTGATTTGCTCATTTGTACTTCTTCCTTTTCTTTAATCTTTCAGCGGGGCTTCAACCTTCCCCCTTGCTTTTTAAAATTTTCTCTGGTTGTCTGTTGTCTTCAACTGCCTTTTCTGATCTCTCCCATTCCATCAATCATCTATAGAGAGGCACGAGTCCACACATTCAACTATCCAACCCTAACTGCAGAGAGATATCACGCAGGCCGAGCGAAGCTCATTGTTCTAAGTGTGTCTTTGATTTATTAAACACTATTGTATAAAATTCTGCATATGTTTGGTTGGTTGGTGTTTCTTCCTGCCTCCCCAGAAGACACCTGAAAGGAGGGAAGGAAGCTTGAGATTTGGAAGCCTTTTTCTGTCTAGATTAGTTGGTTCACAGAATAAAGAGAATATTTGGAACAAAAATCCTTTTTACTTTTGGAGGGTCAGGTCTTCCTCTGAATCTCATTTTAAAACTCATGTCTCCTAGGCAGACAGCACAATACCAATTCATTTCAAATTGTGAGATTGTATGAATTCAAGCTGGTAGTTAATAGGTTAGTAATTAACTTAGTACTTTTCTTTTAAATTTTACTTGTCCAAAATTTATTTTTTCTTCTTAAAAATATCATGCATTTGTTGTTATCCAGTTGTTTGAGTTTTGTCTGAATCTCTGTGACCCCATTTGGGGTTTTCTTGGCAAAGATACTAGAGTGGTTTGCTATTTCCTTTTCAAGTTTATTTGACAGATGAGATTTGAGTGAGGCAAACAAGGTTAAGTGGCTCACCCAGGGTCACATAGTAAGTGTCTGAGAACAGATTTGAACTCAGGAAGATGAGTCTTCCTGTCTCCACGCCTGGTGCTCTATCCACTATACTACCCAGCTACTTCAGATATCATGCTTCCCTGACCCCAAAGTCTATTCTGTTGTTTTATTATTGTACAGAGGTGACTCTGGCCTCTCAAAGGTTATTAGCAGAGGCCACACTCTGACATGTCCAATTAACTAGAAATATTTTGTGTACCTTTGTAGCAATGGACAGCATCCAAGAACCAGCCTAGACAAGAATAGAGAACTACACCATCAGAATAATACTTTGCCTTATGGGTCATTTTCCAACTGTGAAAATGTTGTCCTATAAATTATCTCAGAGAACTTCAAAACCATAAGAGACCTCTTCCAAGTCTAGTCCAATCCCATACCAGATCCATGAAGCCATTCTTCAATAGCTCTAACAAGTAGTTGTCTAGTTGGCTTAAAGACTTCCAGTAATTCCATTCCATTCAATCGATTTTGTGATATTAGTTCATCCAGTCTTCATTGGTTTTCCCATTTCTCATTTGTTTTGGAATAGTTATATTTTTACTCAAATGGGCACGGTCATTAAAAGAAGCAGGCCATGTCAAGTAGTCAGTGAATCTTTCAAAAACATTTTTTAAGAGCTTACTGTGTACCAGGCCCTGTGCCCTGGAGACCATCTGGTGAAGAACAATGGAGTCAGAAGCTGGACAGTCATCTATGAGGAAGAGTAAGAAGAAGGTTAGTGGCACACGATAACAGCAGAGACAGTAACACAGTTTCATGGCTCTCTGCTATTAAGATATAACTTATCTATCTATCTATCTATCTGTCTGTCTGTCTGTCTGTCTGTCTCTGTCTAGCTGTCTAGCTGTCTATCAGTCTATCTGTCTATCTGTCTGTCTGTCTGTCTAACTGTCTAGCTGTTGATCTATCAGTCTATCTATCTATCTATCTATCTATCTATCTGTCTGTCTGTCCTTCTGTCTACCTGTCTATCAGTCTATTTATCTATCTATCTATCTATCTATCTATCTGTCTGTCTGTCTGTCTGTCTAGCTGTCTATCTATCAGTCTATCTATCTATCTCTCTATCATCTATCTGTCTGTCTATCTATCTGTCTCTCTATCTCTCTGTCTCTCTATCTGTCTGTCTAGCTGTCTATCTGTCTATCTATCTATCTGTCTGTCTGTCTGTCTAGCTGTCTATCTCTCTATCTATCATCTATCTGTCTATCTATCTACCTGTCTCTCTATCTCTCTGTCTCTCTATCTGTCTGTCTGTCTGTCTAGCTGTCTATCTATCAGTCTATCTATCTATCTATTAGTCTTTCTATCATCTATCTGTCTATCTATCATCTATCTGTCTGTCTATCTATCTCAGTCTATCTACCTATCTATCTTCTCTCTATCAATCAATCAATCAATCAATGTATCTATCAGTCTATCTATCATCTATCTGTTCCTTCCATGACAATTAATAGCCAATAATACAATAGCTAACATTTAAATAGCTCCTTAAAGTTTATGAAGTACTTTATAGATGATATAATATTTTATCCTCAAAACATCCATAAGGAGGTAGGTGTAGCCATTTTACAGATGAGGAAACTGAGACAGAAAGAGGCAGCTAGCAAGTGTCTAAGGTTGGATTTGAATTTGCGTCTTCCTGACTTCTTGCATGGTTCTATCCACTATAGCACTTACCTACCTTATTAACTGAATTCTTACATCATATTAATAATTAATAATCAATCTAATGTGCTACTTTTCTAAATCATGTCCATTTGGGGGAAATGCAGACATTCTGTAATAAGTGAATCTATGAGTAAAACGGCAGACTGAACTGATAATGCCTGATAAGACTAAAGAAAAAAGTAGTCCTGGGGGACTGTCTGTCTCATAGAAGCAAACTGTAAGGAAAAACTCAAAGAAAGTCTAGTTCCAAACAAGTGAAAACCATTTTCAACAAAAGATACTCTATTTAAATATTCTCTGAACCAATTAATCTAGAAAGAAAAAAATGTCCAGCTCTCAAGGTGCATCTTCTCTTTCAGGTACCCCACTTCAGCAGGGGTGGGTGGGGGTGGGGGGAGAGGAGAGATTCCAATCACCAAAGCATATGCAGATTTAGGCTTAATCAATCAATGAAGGTGCTTAGTATAATGGGTAACTCTCTCAGGGGCTGGGAACCTGTGGCCTCAAGACCATAGGTGGCCTAAATGATATTTCTTTACGGTTGTTAGGCTCTTTTAGGGATACCAAATAAGCATAAGATAAGGGTCCTGCCCTCCTGGAGTTTATAGTCTAATTGTGGAGACAAAATACACACATATCGACAAGCAGGGAGGTATTTATTTGTAAATGCATGATACAGTGTGATGCAGACTACACACAGAGGTCCTGGGTGCCTACAATGAAAGGGAAAGAGGTTAAACAGGAGAAACTTCATGGAGGAAATGAATTGTGAGCTGGGGCCTTGAAGGAAATTTAGGATTTAGACTGGCAGGGAAGCAGCATAATGTATTGAAAAAGATCTTCAAACTTGGGTGTTTAAAACCTGGGTCTGAAACCAGATTATTACAATTACTATCAGGGTGACGCTAGGTCAGTTACTTTACCTGAGACTCAGGTGCCTCATCTGAACAATGGATATATGATAATATTTGTATTCTAAGTATCATAAGATTATTAGGAGGTTCAAATGAGATCATATGTAGCTACCGGTATCTAATTTGCAACCATGAAGTGCCCACTCCCTCCATTCCCCCCCCAGTAGTTTATATTTGCTTATCTCTGAGCTTGCTGTTTTTCTCCAATGGAATTATAGTCTCTCTAAGGGCAAGAACTGCTTTGTATTCTTGTCCTTCTACTCTCTTCACTCTACAAATAGTAGATGATCAATAAATGCCTGTTTGAATTGAATTATAATTATGTGAATTATCACTTATAAGTGTAAAATATCACTTCTTTTTAAGAGAAGAGAAAGAAAATCTTATAACAGTTTACATTTTCTTAAATATTACCTGAAGATAGATCCTTTCTTAACAGATAGCTAATAGATATTGGGCTACTGCTTTCCATAGCTATAAATCTTCATTACAGATCTGTTTATGATTCCCTTTCCAGATGACAATCTGGTACTTTTAAGGTAAATACCTATATTAAAATTTCTGGAATGGCGTTCTGGTAGCTTCTGATTCTCTTTTCACAGATGATTTCTATTATAGGAATATTGTCAGAATTTTAAACAATTCTGATTTCCCATATAGATAGGGTGCCAAATAGCTTGTTTTTATCATGGGTTATCAACTAACAGGAGGGAAAGTCATCTATGAGGAACCTATAAGAAAAAAGACCAATCAGAATTCAAGATTACAAGGCCAGGAGACTTTTTAGGAGTTTATATATGTTTGAGATTTTCTTTTCTACTCTTGAGCCCAGAATCCCCAATACTGCCCATCCAGCTTCCTTGGTCTCCTTGCTCTTCCATCAATGAGTCAGACAGAAGATCCCCGGAGGAAGAGCTATCAAGCCAAGCTATGCCTACTCCTGGGATTTCCTTGCTATGGCCAAAGGGGCACATTGGCTTTTCATGGATGGGATGAAGAAGTTCCTACTTCATCTACCCAGTGTCATTGATGTTAAGGACATTGCAACAGGGTCAAGATTGCCAAGAGAATAAATTTTGCATGGGCCTTTATTACAGGCCTGAGAGAGATGACCAATCAGCTTTAAAAAGAGAACCTTATACCTTTAAGAGGGAACTCAAACCTTTAAGTTGGACTAGATAGCTCCTGAAATCTTCTTCAACTACAAAATTCTGTGGAAGTTTGAAGTCAGTATACAGAGAATGCTTCAGAATGCTTCTTCATTTTATCTAGGAACACAAATAATAGGGTTATAAAATTCTGATTTAGACTATTGAGGGACCTTTGAAAGTACCTAGTACAATCTTCTCAATTTACAGATAAGAAAATTATGGACCAGAGAGGGACCAGAGCCCAAGGTCTACAAGTAACAAATGGAAGAACTGGGATTTGAGGACAGGTTTTCTGTCTTTGAGTCCAGTAGTCTTTCCACTATACGAGAAGGATTTCCAAATATTTTCAGAACTGGCAGGATCTATGGGATAACTGGATGTCACCTTGGGAGGGAATTGCTTTGAAAGAGAAGACAATCACTTGGATGCATAAGTCTGACTATATTTGTTGAACAATCAGTCTCATTTTATGGTCAGAACTGCTGAACTATCTCTACTTACTAGCAACGCTAAATTGAAAGAGAGACGACATCTAACATTCTTTCTAGTTCTAAAGTCACAAAAGCAGAGAAACACAGATTTTCAGAGTTCAAAGAGAATTCAGTGACTTTCTTGTTCAACTTACACCCTGAAAATTAATCTCTTCTACCACATACCTAACAACTCGTCAACCAATTCCTGAATACTTCTAATAAGGGGAAACTCATCACCTTTTGGGGCAGCTGAGTGGTACAGTGATGCTGGGCCTGGATTCACAAAGACTCATCTTCTTGAGTTCAGATCTGTTCTTAGACAAGTACTTAATAGTTGCATGACTATAGACAAGGCACTAAATTCTGTTTGGCTCAAGTTTCCTCATCTGTCAAATGAGCTGGAGATTTACCAGTATCTTTACCAAGAAAACCCCAAGTGGGGTCAGGAAGAGACTGACAAGAATGGGAAAAATGATTGAATTTCAACAACAATAACATCGCCTCTCAAAACATTCCATTCAACTTTTAGATAACTGATTGTTAGGAAGATTTTCCTTGTATCAAGCCTAAATTTACCCATTTGCACATCCTATCCATTCCTCTAGATTCTGTGCTCTGGGACTAAGAAAAATAAGTCTAATGCCTCCACATGATAGCCCTTCAACTATGTCAACATAGCTGTGAGGTCCCCTATGATTCTTCTCTTCTCCAGGCTAAATAGCCCCTGTTCCTTTAACAGATTCTTAGAGCATGATGGAAAGGATCCTTCCCTATCCTGGTTACCTTCCTCTGGATATTCATTGGATGAATTCCTATGACCCTATGTTTGCTCCATTGAGCATCAGATCTGGAAGGGATTAGGATTCAAGCCTACTGATGCTAGTTCAGGGCTCCTTCCTTTATACCATAGGCTTATAGAATTAGAACTGGAATCACTGTTGTTCAGTCATTTAAGTCGTGTCTGACTCTTGATAACTTTATTTGGGGTATTCTTGGCAAAGATATTGGAGTTGTTTGCCATAGCTTCCTCCAGCTCATTTTATAGATGAAGAACTGAGGTAAATGGGTTAAGTGGCTTTCCCAGGGTCACACAGCTAGTAAGTGTCTGAGGTCAAATTCTAATTTAGGTGTTCCTGACTCCAGCTCAGCACTCTCCGCTGCATCACCTAGCTGTTCCAACAGAACTGGAAGGAACCTTAGAAGTCCAACCACCTCATTTTACAGATGAGAAAACTGAAGACCAGACTGATGAAGTGAGTTGTCTGAAGTCACATGGCTAGTTAGGGGCAGAGACCTCAGCTCTAGTTCCAACTCTGCTACTAACTACCTTTGAGGAGTCATGTCTCTACTAGGTCTATCTGCCTTATGTACAAAGTGAAGATTGTGTATCAGATGATTTCTGTTCCTTCCAATTCTGAGTCCAAAGAAGTCTAAATTTACATAGGATTGATTGGCTCAATTATTATATTTTTTTTGTATCACTTGCCTCTATGGACTCTATAGAGAAGGGTTGAAAGACCAGACAAGGTAGAGACATTGGGAAATGTCAGTCAACTGAGACAGAGGCTTTGGATTGCAAATCACATTTCCCTTGATAAAGAGGAGACAACTATTTAAACCATGGTCAAAACAAAGATAAAAGAAAGCTAAAATCAGATCATTTGCAAAAGGAATCTCTTGCTTGATGATATGCATTTAAATCATTTCTTCTCCTCGTGAAACATTACCAAGTCCTTCAAACTTTCCTCATAGACATATTTTCAAGTCCCCTCACATTACTGGTCACCATTTTCTTTATATGTTGTTTTCATGAAATAGAGAAATTTGAGGGGGTCAGGAAGAGAGAAGGACAGATTTGAGAGATCTGAGTTGGGTCTTGGACTTTTTGAATACAGGCCCAATGCTTTAACCACTGAACCACCTAAGTGCACCAACAGAACTGGAAGGAACCTTCAACCCATGGAAAAGTCCTGGGGGAGAGATGACGCTACCTTCCTCATGATGGAGAAGTATATACAAACTACTCCATTGCCAAATGTGGTTGTTTGGCACAGCAGGTTTTAATTTGCTTTACTTTGTCATGAGAGAAGGTTCTTTGGAGGTAAGGTATATGGAGAAATGACAAATGTCAAAAAAGAAAGTCTCCAATATAATTAATACAAATAAATTGTCTATCAAGTCAAATAATGTTATCTAGACATCTGTATGATTGTGTTACCAATATTTATGGGTGAGTAGTATGAAAGAGGAGAGAGAGAGAGAGAGAGAGAGAGAGAGAGAGAGAGAGAGAGAGAGAGAGAGAGAGGGAGAGGGAGAGGCAGAGGGAGAGGGAGAGGGAAAATATGATTTTAGAGCTGGCAAGGACCTTAGCAATAATTTAGTCAAACCCCTTCATTTTAGAAATTGGGAAATAGGCCTAACAAGCATATGTCTCTGCGTATGATTGCATTAAAAGAAGCATGCTGTAGTGGATATTAAACTAGCTTAGAAGCCATTGAGACCTGGAATCAAGTCTCAACTCTGACACATGTAAACTGTGTGACCTTGGGCAAATCACTTAACTCCTCAGTGCCCTTGGCTACTGTCTAAGATTGAAAATATTAGAGAAGGTGTCAGTCTACCTTAGTGGAAGTAATTCCCTTACCTGAAAATTTCCTATACCAGTGAAACAACACCTCCATCCCTGACCCCATGATTGTATTGAGAAGTAGTGGTGTGGGGCTGATAATGGTTTGGTCACAAGTAAGGTCATCCTAGCTTCACTCTGACACATACTGACTGGCTGTGACTAGACAAGTCCTTTGACCTCTCCTGGGCCCCAGAACTCTCTCAAAGACTAATAGTTAATGGAACAGTGACTAAGTACAAGGAGCTCCCCTGTGCCTGATGAAAATCACACAACTCCTCCCCTACCCCACAAAAAGATGGTGCTACCACTAGCTATGTGCACACACATACATGAGAAGTGTGTTTGTGTGAGTGTACCTCTTATTTAAATTAATCTGATTCTATAGGCATTTATTAAGCACCTGGTGTATATATAAGGCCCAATGCTAGAGCCTGGGCATACAAAACCAAAAATAATTCCCACTTTCAGGGAGCTTACATACAGAGATTATAAGTATAAAATACATGCAAGGTAGTTTCAGAAGGAAAGTGGGAGGATTTGGAAAGGTTCTATTATTAATTTAAAATTTTTTTATTAGGAAATAGATTATAGAGCTTGAATTGAATCTTGAAAGCAGACAGAATTCCAAGAGTTAAAGGACTTTAACCCTGATAATTTTTCACCCTGAGGGGGGCCTTAGAGATTTTTTAATCTAGCTCTTTCATTTTCTAACTGGAGGCCCCATTCAGGTCTGTGATTGTTTGTGATAATGGGGATCCTGGTTGGATGGGCATTATGGACAGGAGAATCACCTAGGAAAAGTCACGGGGTCACTCTAGAAGTGATATACCTCCATATTTATTCAGTCTTTTCAGATATTTAAACTCAATCACTACTTATCCTTAGAGCTAAATAAATACCCCCTGTGAAGTGGCAGTGTTGATAAAGGGGGCATTTGCCAACAGCTCCCTGAGGAATGATTGCCTACAAACAGATACAAAACCACAGAACACTAAAAATGAACCTTACCTGAAAAGTAGAGACCCGCCCTTGGGCAGTCAATCAGGCAACATCTAGA
>CM053598.1:80551270-80601242 GCA_028646575.1 Pseudocheirus occidentalis
GCCACAATAATCTATGTTCATAATTGCAAGCCTGAATCATAAAGAAACTGTCATATGTGTTCAGTTTTTTCTGTTTAAAAAGATGGAGAAGTTTACAATTGACATTAGAAAGATTCTGCAGGAAGAGTTGTGGCTTTGGTGGGTTGTATCTACAACACTTAGTGGTTTCCAAGTCCTGGGCCCTTCTCAGACCCCAGTAGAACAGAAGGTCTTTTTAAATTGTTGTCTATCTCTAGCCCCTAGCACAGTGTCCTGTATTTAGCAAATGCTTGTTGAATTGAACTGAATTGAGTGGAGTCAATCAATCAACCAATCAATCAGAAGCATTATTTAAGACCTTAATTATCTGTCAAGGAGACAGCTGGGTGTCTCAGTGAATAGAGTGCTGGCTCTGGAGATGGGAAGACCTGAATTCAAATCCGACTTCAGACATTTACTAACTATATGACCCTGGGCAAGTCCCTTAATCTCTGTTTGCCTCCATCTACTGGAGAAATGGAAAACCTCTCCAGTATCTTTGCCAAGAAAAGCCCATGGACAATATGGTCCAGAGAGGCACAAAGAGTCTGGTGTGTGTGTGTGTGTGTGTGTGTGTGTGTGTGTGTGTGTCACACACACACATAAAAACTGAAAATTGTGTATGTGTGAATGTATGTATGTGTACATATACAGATACATATACAGCTGTGTATGTGTATATACATGTATACATACATATATACATACATTTGTGCATATACAAACATGTATACACGCACATATAGAACAACTGAACGACAATAAATTATATACCAAGCTCTGGGCCAAGATGAAAAGGCCAAAAACTGTGCCTGAGTCTCTGCCCTCAGGAAGCTCCTATTCTAACTGGGAAGACAACTTGTAACTCTTTAGGTATAAATAAGATATATATGAGAGTAGAGTCCTTTTTTCTGTCACTGACCCTTTTGACAATCTCATGAAACCTTATGGACCTTTTCCCAGAATACTGGTTTTAAATGATGAAATAAAATATGTAGCAATACAAGGGAAGTTAGTTATGTTGAAATGGAGTTATTAAAGTATTTCTTTAAAAAGTTTATGGACCCCAGGTTAAGAACCACTGTAAGATGGAGGAACTGGGGAAGAATTTCTGCAGGAGCTGGGATCTGAAGGAAGCCAGGGAAACTAAACAAGGAAGCATTTTAAGAATTTTTATATATTTTTCCCCCAAGAATTTTGAAAGAGTATTGGTGCTTGGTGGGAACTTCATTTATATGGAAAATTCCCTTAGTGGAAACTTCCCATTCCCTGAGATTGCAGGCTTTTGAGGCATTCATCTACTTTGAAAAGTTACTCTCCAGAATGACCAATAGAGTACTGAGCCGCGCACAGTGATAATGGCCAAGCAAGGGGTTAATGATGACGACGGCATCTTCTTCCTTGCTTTCATTTTAATCTGATCTTTGGCTGGCTAATCTGCAGATTTACATGTCATATATTTCAGAAAAGTAAATTTGGGCTTTCTTTTGGAGACTGATCTGCTCAATAATCACCTACCCAGAATTTGTTGCTGTTCAGTCATTTTTAGTCTTGTCCAACTTTTCATGATGCCGTTTGGGGTTTTCACAACAAAGATACTACTGTAGTTTGCCATTTTCTTCTCCAGTTCATTTTATAGATAAGGAATTGAGGCAAAGAGGGTTAAGTGACTTGCCCAGGATCACTAGTGAGTGTTGGAGACCAGAGTTAAAGTCTGGAAGTCTTCCTAACTTCAGACCTAGTGTTCTATCCACTGTGCCATCTAGCTGGCCAAACCCTAGATCTGTGATCTCTTCATTGTAGGCATTCCTTCCATTGATACAGATCAAGCCCCATCCACACTTTCTTGTCATTTGCCTATTGTCTGTCTTCTCCATAAGTCCTGCACCAAGGATATACCCATTGTTCTGATGGGATATGGAGGCCTGAGCCCCTTCCTCTAAGGCTTTCGATTTTCCTTGCTGCAAATGTAACCCTTGCTCTGTCCCATCTCTGCTTTTCTACTATTTAAATTTCAATTCTTGTTATTTTTACCAATACTTTTATCATCAATACTCACATCAATATCACATCAACACCTTATAAGCGTTGTTATAAGGATTGAATGAGATAGTGCTTTTAAAGGACTAAGTCAGTGGTTCTCAACCCTCCTAATGCCGCAACCCATTACTACTCCTATGTGAGCATATCTGAATGTGGGTGGACCCACCTGGAGATAGATAGAGGAACCCTGTCTCAGTTACTAAGACCATTGGAAATATGTGTTTTCCGATGGTCTTAAGCAGCCCCTGCGAAAGGGTTGTTTGACCCCCAAAGGGGTCACGACCCACAGGTTGAGAACCTCTGGGCTACGTAATTCTAAAACAGAGGTGGGCTAATGTTATCTTTAAAAGACAAAGATGATAGCATAGTCTATTTAGAGTCAGTAGTCATAATTCTGTTGTCAACTAATCATATGTTTGCTTAAGCCTGGAGCCCTCCAGTTTAGAACAGTTATTACTGTGGCTCAATAAAAGGAAATGGGCTTGAATTTCACAAGGGTGTGTGACTCACCCAAGTCTGGGTCAGGGAGCAGCCTCACCTAAAAATTTGCCCAGAGAGAGACAAATAAGCTCATTGGAAAGAGTGCTGGATTGGGAGGGGAAGGACCTGGGTCCAAATTCTGGTCCTGTCCCTTAATACCTGTCCATTTTGTCATCTATAAGATGAGGGGGATTGAAGTGGAGGATCTTTAAGGTTCCTTCTAGTTTTAAATCAGTGAGGTTTTGTGTGTGTGACAGTTTTCCCCAAAGCTTATGGAAGGACTTAAGCTAAGAAATGATTAACCTTTATAAGGGCACTACAAACCTCATAGCTAGCTCCCTGTTTACTGTTATCACCTCATATAGAGTCTTTTGTTAGCTGTACACAACACATTATGTATATATGTATGCATGTGTGTATTTGTGTGCATGTATATGTATACATAAACAAACATATGTATGTCTATATGTAGTGTGTTTGTATATATATGTGTGTATATATATATATACATATATATATATATATATATATATATATATATATATACACGCTGATATAAAAACACAAGGTTTAGTTTTCACTGACCTTCAGCCCTGGGCTGCAGAGGCCCTTTCTCTGAGCCTCAGTCTGTTAAGATTTATACACACAGCTATAACAAAGATCTGGCTTAGCCTGAGAGGGGTTCTGAGGCTTTGAAGGGAGACAAGATCTCCATCCAGGCAGTTCTAGGGAGATTACTTTGCTCTGAACAGATAACTCAATACAAAGAAGAGGAAGAAAAAGCAGAGGGGTGGAGAGAACAGGAGGGAAAGGAGGGGGAGATAGCGAGAGAAGTAGCAGCAGACAATTTCATAGAGCCCAAGCCAGACGACATATTCTCTGATGACCAAGGGGAAGGCTTTGATAAATGGTAGGGCAGCTCCTCAAATCCTGTTCCCTGAAAGTGGGGGTGGATCGCTGTAGGAAATCATATGGGAGCCCCTGCTGAGGGAGTCAGGGAGACAGGGGAAATAGTTCAGGTAATAAAAAAAAATGTTAATGTTACAAGACTGAAATCCATCTGAGTACAATTTCAGACTTTTAAGTTCCGTTTTCAAATCCTGGAGAAAGAAAGGCAGCTAGCTACTGACTCTACCATGTCACACTGGTTTTAAGCAATGGAATCCTGCAAAACTTTTTCCTTCTTGGAGAATTGTTCAAAGAAAGATATAAATAATACATGAAGTATGCACATTTATATTGGTGCTCATCATAGGAAAAACCATTTTTAAGGATGCCAGGATCTATACTTGAATGCAAAGACACCTGTGTTCAAACAAACTTTGTCATGTTGTATGGTCCCCTGGGTACCTGGGACACTATCTGCTGCAGATGCTCACAACATCTGGGACTGGAATATGCCAATCCAAGGGAGAGATGGCATACTGCTGCTAAGCTGCCCAACATGTGTCCTATGGCATGAGCATGGTGGAAAAAAATCAGAGAACATAGAACCTAAAGATCGATGAGAAAGGTCATTCTTCCAGTTGCTATTAGTATGACCTTAGGCAAGTCAATTTATCCCTGTGAATATATTTCCTCTTCTGTAAAATGGAGATGATAACTCCTTAAATCACCCACTTATATCAAATGTACACACGGTGTTTTGTAACCTTAGTGCCTTGCATAAATGTGACCTCTTGTTACCATGCTGTGGATGGCAAAGGAAGAGGAGGGATGGAAGCCAGGAGAATGGAGCAGAAGACGTCACATAAAACAACAAGAAGAAGAAACTTCACATTTCTTAATATGGCTGAGTTAGAGAAGAAAGAGAAATCTAAAAGTCAGTTTTCTGTAGTCTGAGAAATATAAGAAGGGCTTGTGCGAACTAATGCAGAGTAAATTCAGCAGAAACAGAAAACAACAACAACAACAACCGTGTAATATGGTTGTAATATCATACATGAAAAGTGTTCTGAAGAACTTTAGACACACATTTCAAGCAATGGCACCGTCTCCGGAATAAAAGTGTAGCGTTCTAAGGGGACCTCCATTTAAGGAAGTCTCATTTATCACCTAGTTGCCTTCCTGACAGATTTGCTTTTGTGTGTTATCTTCCCCTATTAGATAATAATTGAAGTCAGGGACTTTTTTTTCTTTTTGGTATTTGTATTCCTAGTGCTTGGCATGTAGTAGACATTTAATAAATGTGTGTCTAGGGACAACTAGGTGGTGCAGTGAATACAGCACTGACCCTGGAGTCAGGAGGACCTGAGTTCAAATCCTACCTCAGACACTTTCACACTTACCAGCTGCGTGACTTTGGGCAAGTCACAACCCCAACTGCCCTCCAAAAAGCGAAAAAAAAAAAAGAAAAAGAAATAAATGTTTGTCTATTGATCATTGATTGATGTTTTGAAGGACAATGTTCATTTTTATGTGTGATTCTTGGTATTTCAACTTTTGTTAACAATCTCACTGAACAATCCAAGAACAATCCAGAGAGTCCTCTGGGCTACTTTACTTCCTCTCTTCTTGTGTTAAAAAGTCAGCATTTTTATCTTTTCTCCTATAAGAATCATTTTTCATCATATAATTGACTCTTCCCATTTGTGTTGGCATGAGAGAAGTCTTTGTCGACTTGGCAGTGCTGGACTCCTTTATAATTGTTATATGATATGAACTGGAATTGGAAGAGGACATTGGGTCAGGCTACATTTGGGCAACTGTACAGGGCTTTTGTTAATTCTAGGTTTCTCATGGTTGTAGGTCATAGCAATGGCATCATCATCTTTTAAAGAGGTCACAGGTCTGTGAATACTGGGAGTGCATGATCTCAGAAGAAACCCAATCACAGATGACCACAAGGACAATGGAAAGACCCGTGGTGAATGAAATCAGGATGCACCATATAATCAACATGGTACAACATAAAGCATGCTGGGTTTAGAGCCAAAGGACCTGTCTTGCTACTTGTCCCAGTTTGGGCAAGTCTCCTCTCTGAGCCCTGGTTTTCTAAAATAAGTGGATTAGGTTAAATGGCTTCTAAGAGCTATTCAATTCAGCAAACATTTATTAAACTCCTACTATGTGCCAGGTACTGTGGTAAGTGCTGGGGACACAAAAAGAGGTAAAAGACAGCCCCTGCCCTCAAAGAGCTTCCAATCTAATGGGGGTAGACAATAGGCAAATATATACAAAGCAAACTATATCCAGGATAAAGAGGCAATAATTAGCAAAGGCTAGGCACTGGAATTAAGAGAGATAAGAGAAGGCTTCTTGTAGAAGGTGGGGTTTTAGTTGGGACTTAAAGAAAGCCAGGGAGATTGGTGGTCAGAGCAGTGGAGGGAGAGCATTCCAGGAACAGGGAACAGTCAGAGAAATCCTTGCTTATGAAAGTCAGGAGGCCAGTGTTGCTGGATCATTGAAGAATACCGGTTAAGAGTAAAGTGTAAGAAAACTGGAAAGGTAGGAGGGAGCTAGGCTATGAAGGTCTCTGAATGTCATACAGACAACTTTGTATTTGCTCCTGGAGACTTATAGGAAGCCACTGTAGTTTATTGAGTAGGGACTGACATGATCAGACTGTGCTTTAGGGAAATTGATTTAGTGGCCGAATAGAAGATGGATTGGAGTGGGGAGAGATTTGAGCTCGGAAGCAGCTATAGCAATCCTAGTGTGAGGTGTTGAGGGCATGCACCAGGGCGGTGGCAGTGTCAGAGGAAAGAAGGGATCATATTCAAGAGATGTTACCAAGGTGAAATTGGCAGGTGTTGGCAACAGCTTGGATGTGAGGAGAGGGGGGAGGTGGGAGATGGTGAGGAACCCAAGGTGACTGTGAGGTTTCAAGCCTGAGGGTACTGAGAAGGTGGTGTGGTTCTCTTTAGTAATCGGGGAGGTGAAGGAGAGGAGTGGAAGGTTAGAGGAAAAATAGTAAGTTCTGTTTGGGACATACTGAGTTCAAGATGTCTATTGGCCATCCAGTTTAAGATGTCTGAAAGGCAGTTGGAGATTGGTGACTGAAGGTCAGCAGAGAGAATGGGGGAAGAAAGGCATATTTAAGAATTATCAACATAGAGATGGCAATTAAATCCATGGGAGCTGAGGAATTCACCGAGTGAAGTAGTATAGAGGTAGAAGAGAAGGGTGCTCAGGACAAAACCCTAAGAGACACCTACAGTAAGAGGGTGCAATTCTATGGCCCTGTGATAATCAATGACACACAAGAAAATGGTCCAAAAGACACCATCAAAGACATCCATGGCTTGAAAAGGTAGGTTGGGCTTAGAGTAAAAGAGAAAAATAGATGGACAGCCTGAATATCACACTGGTATTCATGAAATATTAAAAGAAAAAAGTGGGGAGGGGAGGCCTCCACCTTATTGGCTGGATCCTGCATGGAGGACGTATGGAAAAGAAATGCACAGAATAAGGTCATGTAGACTGAGGGAAGAGGTGCTCCTACCAATAAAATCACAGTTCCAGCAAATTATCAGGGAAAACAATAGGATAAAAGAACAAGAAAAGCCTTTCTCTTGATTTGGATGGAAAAGGACCTAGCAGTTAGGCAATGCACCTAGACAGCACAGAAATAGTTCATCCCTCTCTGGTTCTCTTCTGTGCCTCCTCTAACTCTTCCAATATTGTTTCCTTAAAGAAACAATTTCTGCCCTTTTATATAATTTGGTCCTGTCTTCTTTATATAATTTGGTCCTTGGGTGGTGAGGTGGCACCATAGTGTATAGACTGTCAGGCTGGGAGTCAGGAAGACTCATCTTCATGAGTTCAAATCTAACTATATGACCCTGGGCAAGTCACTTCACCCAGTTTGCCTCAGATCCTCATCTGTAAAATGAGCTGGAGCAGGAAAAGGCAAACAAATCCAGGATCTTTGCCAAGGAAACCAAAAATAGGGTCATGAAGAGCCAAACATGAGTGAACAACAACAGATCTTGTCCTTTGGCTCTTTGGAAAGGACATTGTCCACTTTCTTAAACAGACATTGTAGCTGTTGTAACTTCAGAGAGCAGCTTTCTCTCACCTCTGTGATCCCCTCTCCCAGAATGATGTCCTGAGCTGATTTCAATTTGAGGATTAGTGTAGCCAAAGCACAAAAATCTACCTTTTTCTGCATAGCTAATGATCTCCATTACACTGTTTATCTTTTCTCCTCCTTCATACTCCCAGCTTAGCATAATCTTTGGAGCTTATGAAGGCTTACCAGAGACTTAGAATTCTTCTTAGGCAAGGACTAGTTGTTATAAGACAATATATTGATAGGCTAAATGTACAGGATTCAGAAACTCACTGTGTTAACTTTTCTCTTTGGCTTTCCCTCCATGTATACAATGAAGTAGAGGGGGGAAAATGAGTTAGTGCAGTCTCCACAGCCCAAACACTGTCTTCCAAAAGGAATTTTTAAAACTTAACCAGAAGCTGAGGCAACCATGCAGAAAGCTGGGATAGAAACCTGTCCCTTAGCCTTGATTGGGCTACATGATTCCAGCAATTGGCATCCTTCCCTTTGCTTATTTTGAGATGAGATAGCTGTGAGGGAGAGGAAAGAGTAATGGCTGAGACTCAGAAGGCCAAGATTTTTAGTCTCTCCTCTGCCATTGATGAACGATATGATATTGAGTAACACTTTGCTTTAGTTTCCTCTTCTATAAAATAAAGGGATTTGACTGGGTCAGGGGTAGGGAACCTTTGGCCTTCTAGGTCCTCAAGTGGGGCCCTTTGACTGAATCCTAACTTCACAGAACAATTAAAGTTTTGATTCTGAATACATACATTTCTAAGAGTTAAATTTTTGTCTTAATCCCACTGCTCAGAATTCTATTGTGTCTTACTGAGTTTAGAGCAAAATGAACATTCAAACTTTACAAATGTTTATTAAGTGCCTACTATATGTGGATCACTATGCTAGGTATAGAATGAGATATAAAACTAAATAATACATGATCCTAGACCACAAGCACTTTATAGCCTCATAGGGTAGATGGCAGCATGGTTAGGTGGTGCATTGAGTAGGGTAGGAGTCCTGGAGCCAGGAAGACTCATCTTCCTGAGTTCAAATCTGATCTCAGGCAATTACTAGCTATGTGAACCTGGGCAAGTCACTTAACCCTATTTGCCCCAGTTTCCTCATCTGTCAAATGAGCTGGACAAGAAAAAGGCAAACAGCTCTAGTATCTTTGCAAAGAAAACCACAAACGGGAGTCACAAAGATCTGGACAAGACTGAAATGATTGAACAACAAGGGAGATGGAACATGTTTACAAGTAAGTATATGCAACACAGAATTAAATAAACATATAGGAAATGAAGAAAGTTGGATTTTAAATCTCATGAAAGAAATATCATTTCTAATTAGGGAGATCAGGGAAGGCTTCATAGAGAAAGGCATCTGAGTTGGGCCCTTAAGTAGGTGGATAGGAATTCAACGGGAGAAGATGAAAGGGATTTTGGTAACCTGGGTTCAAGTCTAGTCTCTGTAACTCACTAGCTGTGAGACTACAAGCAGGTCACTTAAACTCTTTAAGACTTAGTTTCTTCATCTGTAAAATAGTGGCAATAATAACTGTAGTACATATTTTCAAAGGCTGTTTTTAAGGCTCAAATAAGATAATTCATTTAAATGATTTTACATTACAAACCCTCCAAGTTCTAACTCAAATGCTACTTTCTCTGTGAAGCTTGTCCTGATCTCCCTAGTCAGGCATGAGCTTCCCTTCATCAAATTTCAGTTATTATTTTTGGTGTTATTATTGTTTTTATTTTTTCCATTAATATGAATTCAATTCTTCCCTTTCCCACCTCTCCTCCTCATCTTTCATTTAAGAAAGAAAAAAGAAAAACAAGACTCTTGTAAGAAATAAGCATACTCAAGCAAAACAAATCCCCACATTGGCCATATAAAAATGTATGTTTCATTCTGTACTCTGACTGTATCAGCTGTCTGTTGGATGATTAGTAGCATGGTTTATCATTGGTCTTCTGGAATCATTCTTGCTCATTGAATTAATCAGAGTTCTTTAGTCTTTCAAAGTTGTTTGTCTTTACAATATTGGTGTTCTTGTATAAATTACTCTCCTGACTGCTCATTTCACTCTATATCATAAAAGGTTTTTCCCAGTTTTTTACAGCACAATAATATTTCATTATATTTATATACTATAATTTGTTTAGCCATCCCTTAACTGATACACATTCCTTTAGTTTTCTAATTCTTCATTACTACAAAAAGAGCTCCAAGGTGATAGCAAAGGGCACAAAATGAAGGATCTTTTGGATATTTGGCCCTGAAAAAGAATCTTTACGTTTAGCAAATTTTAGAGATACGCTATAGACACATGCCATCAAATATGTCAAGTTTTATTAAAGTATATATGTTCTATATATAGATCTATATGATGTGGATATATAGATGTAAGTTGCTTTTAAACACTTAGAGTGAAGAAGAAAATTAAGATAATAGGCAGAATGTGAATAGAGAATTTAAGGGAGAAGATAAAAACTTATTAACTTACGTGAAAAGATTCTCAAGTACCCCAAAGATAATAGAAATACAAGTCAAGGGAACCTTAATATATCATTTATCATATCCTAAAATGGATAAAATATCCATGCACAAAAAAAGATAAAATTCAATGCTGGTGCCAAGGGGAAGCAGGAATGCACATGCATTGTTGGTGGCACTGTAGTTTCATACATATACATAGTGTCAAACATATTGGAAATCAATTTTGTAATATATTTTCACAAATATTATCACACCACATTACTCAATAATTTCATTGCTAGAACTTGGTTCTGAATGGATCTATGCACTCACTGATGCTAGAACTTCTTCCATCAATGTAAATAGCATCTCCATCCAGACTTTAGTATCCTGTGTAATTCTTGTCTACATTCTCATATAAATGCTTAAGAAGGGGTCTAACGGATGAGGTTCTTTCTCTAGATCGCTTGCTGTTCAATGGATACCAATAGGACACAAAAATTATCTGTTGTTTATCTTTTGCTCTCATGTGACTGATTCTTCTTCTTTTCTAGCCTTAAAGCTCTCTGATAACTCACTTTTCCTGCATAGTTCTTCATGAGACATATTTGCAGCCTTATTTATTTTTTTTCTCTATATATATATATGTATATATGTATTCACACATATAGATTGATAGATAGATGGATAGATAGATAGATAGAATTGTTCTTTGGGGACTCACCTTTCATTCTTCAGATTTTTGTAGAATTCAATAACTTGTAGGCCTGACCAAATCATTCGTTTGGTCAAGAAGCTTCAATGGCTCCCCATTTCTTTTATGATAAAATACAAGCTACTCTGTCATTTAAAGTCTTTCCTTCAAAATCTGACTTTCACCTAGCCTTTTTTTTCATATTGTCAGGTTAATTTTATTTAAAATTACATTTTATTTTTAATTAACAAAATTTTATTCCTTGTCTCCTCATCTCTCCTCCCAATTGCAAAAAAAAAAAAATCAAAATCATTGTAACTCCTTATACAGGGGACTCTAAAATTCTAGAAAAGAGGCTCTCAAACTTATTTGGCCTACCACCCCCTTTAAAAAAATTACTCAGTGCCCCCCCATCCTTGAAATCTACTTTCTTTAAACCTTTAATGTTTTTTTTTAATTTGCATCATTTTAAAAAATATAAAATATTTTTAAATGACACATCTCAAACTTTAAAATTCATTGTAAATTTGTGAGTTTGTTCCTGCATTGAAATTTTGATGAAGTAATGTTGCATCATATAGCTATATGGTATTGTATTGTATCGTAAGGAAGTCATTACACACACATATGCATACTGGACTTCCCAAAATGTGCGACATGCTCACCTGCCAACAGTTGCTGGTTAAGACTTGTAGGCAGACTTGACCACTTATTGGTTATAACTTGCATTTTGTGTGTTTATTTGGAAAATAATGTAATCACTATGACTTTAACTCTGTTAAACAACAGATTAAAAACGTATGAACAGTTTTTCAAAATTTGCTTCTCTTCTTTCCTTATACTTCCATTACTCCCTTATTTTTATTTGATGCCCCCCAATTGCACTACAAGGCTACTACTACCCCCCTTGATCATTCTAGTGACCCCCAGGGGCAGTGTTGCCCACTTTAGGAATCTATATTTCTAGGGCTTGGTGCAAAAACCACAATATCATTGGCAAACAAGAGGAGCTGGGGAGGTTTACCAAAGAGAATTCTTTTTCATGCCATAAAATGAAATGGAGAAGAAGAGACATGATTTAAACAAATTTTAGATGCTCCCCTTTCTCTTCTATATTATATGGAGAGACAGAGATAAATATATAATTTATCTGATATATTCATCTTTATCTCCTCTGTATTTTATAGAGATAAAGACACAGATATAAAGATATATCAAATATGCTATCTATTAGCATATACACAGATATAAAGATATATCAGATATGCTATCTATATCTATGTTTCTATCTCTATATAATACAGAGGAGAAAGGGGACCATCTAAAATTGCTTTATTTTTAACAGCAAAAATTAGAAGCAACCCACATGTTCAATGATTAAGAATTGCTGAATAAATTGTATATGATGGGAATACAGTGGGATATTATGAAGCCAGAAAAATGATAAAGGTGAAGAATATAAGGAATTATGGAAAGACCAAGTATGCTAATATTTGTGACAATATGGAAGTGATGCAAAGGCAGAATGACAGAATCAAATAAATGTTCACTCAGATTACAACCGTATGTCAAAAAGAAAACAAAGGTAAAAAATAGTAGAAATTCAAATAGGTATGGAAGGGGACATAAAGCAAATGCATTTTGTTATCTGTAAATTTGTTTGGTTCTACTTGTTCAATGCTAATTGCATGTGACATTTGATTCCTTATTTTGTATTTTAGTCTGGCTATTTTTTGTTTATAAAAAAATGAAGCAAATTGAGAATTAAGACAAAGGGTTTCATACTGTGATAATTTGGTTTTGTTCTGATTCTTTAGGAGCAGATAAGGAGAGGTTGGAAATTTTGGGATAATTTGCAAAAATAATGTGCATCTATATTGAATCTATAGTGATAGCTGGAAATAGCCTACTTTTGTTTATATAGTGTTAATTATTGTAATTATTATGTTTTAAAATCATACAATTATAGGATTAAATATTTAGAGCTAGAATGAATTTCAGAGGCCATCTAATCTAATTCCTTCATTTTCCTCCCTTTTTTACAGATGAGAAGACTGAGACCCATGGGGAGGTTACATAAATTGGTCCAGGTCACATAGTAAATATCAGCAGTGGAATTTGAACCCAGCTCCCCTGACTAAAAGAAGCTGTGCACTTTTTGCTATATCTTTTTTTTTCTTTTTTGGAGGGCAACTGGGGTTAAGTGACTTGTCCAAGGTTACATGGCTAGGTTTTATGTCAAGTGGCTGAGGCTGGATTTGAACTCAGGTCCTCCTAACTCTAGGTCTGGTGTTCTATTCACTGTGCCCTAGCTATACCCTTCTGTATTCCTTTTTACAGCAGAAAAGAACACATGCATTTAAAAAAATAAATCAGAGTATAATAATTCTAGAACTGGGAGGGACCATCAAGGCTCAACCCTCCTCATTTCACAGCTGAGGATATTAAAACACAGCATTTAAGTGACTTGTTCAAGGTTACATAAATTGTAAGTGATGATGTCTATAATGGAACACCTGACTACAAATTCAATGCTCTTTCCATTTGTCAGTCTTGTATGCTATTGTTGTGGATAAGATAGAGAAATGTAGGCTAGTTTGTAGGATAATTATATGAATTTGGAGTGGATTGAACAACCAGACCTAAAGAACAAGTCAGTAGGTAAAGAACATCATCATCATCACCATCATCATCACCATCATCATCACCATCATCATCATCATCACCATCATCACCATCATCATCACCATCATCATCACCATCATCATCATCATCACCATCATCATCACCATCATCATCACCATCATCATCATCATCATCACCATCATCATCACCATCATCATCATCATCATCATCACCATTATCATCACGTCATTGTCTTTTTTCAAAATGCTGTATATATATATATATATATATATAATTTCATTTGATACTCACAAGAATCCTTGGAAGTAGGTGCCATAAACATCTTCATTTTGCAAATGAGGAAACTGAGTCTGTGAGAAGCTAAGTGACTTGCTCATTCATCTAGCAAATGTCTGATTTGAATCCAAATCTTCCTGACTCTATTCAGGACTCTATCCATTATGGAAAATTCTTGTGGATTATCCAAGACATTATCCAATTTAATTTAATTCTATACTGCTGAACATTTTTACCAATGAATTGGATGCAGGCAAAGACCATACACTTTTGCACGTAAAAAGTAAAAGAAGGAGGGATTTGAACCAGAATCCTCTGAACACAAATCTTAGTTGTTGGTTGTTCCCCCCACTGTACCACATTGTTTCTTGGACTTGAGTCTATGACATAAGGACTGGTTTATGAAACTGGGGATGTTTAGTCTAGAAGAGAGAAGACTCAGGGATGGCAGATGAAGTGAGAGAACAGTTATGTTCAAATATTTGAAAAGCTGTCATGTCAAAGAGGGATCAGATGTACTCTGCTTAGCCCTAGAGTGAAGAACCAAATTAAGGTTTGATATCTGGACAAAAAAACTTGCTTGTAATTAGAGCCCTCCAAAAGTGAAATGGGATGCCTTGGGATGTGGTAGGCTCTATATCTTCAAGTAGAGGTTGAATGACCATTTGTTGATATGTTATAGAGGCAGTTCCTCTTGGGTATAAGTTGGATTCCATGTCCCCTCTGTTGCTTTCCAACTCTAAAATTCTGTGATTCTGTGAAAATGATAACTTTTTCTTTGATATAACTTTTCTGTGGAGCTTCAGCCATGCAGAAGAGAACATAGAAGATCCACCACTAAGTGAAAACATGGAATATAGATACGGTCTGGGATATATCTTACAAGAGCCTTTAAATGTATTCCTTAGCATTATGGGGCCCAGGGTCATGAACTACATCTCTTAAATCATTGGAGGAACACATAATATCTGCTGAGGGACTGTTAGAATGTCCCAGTTGTATCCTAATGCAGTTATAATGGGCCACGTTTCTCTGAGTTCCAGCATTTCTATGGAAAAGACATATTATTGCCCCCAACAAGGATTAGAGTTAATAAATTACTTTTCAGAAAACAGGATGCAGATACAATGCAAATACATGAGTAAGTATGATAATAAAAACAGAGAAAATTAATCATGTACTAGTTAAATAAACTGTAGGCTTGGCTCAGTGTCAAGACAATGGAAGGCCTAAAAATCAAGCCCGTTGTGGAACTGAAATGAAAAGATGAACAACTCCCAAGTGTAAAGAACATTTACCCCTGGTGAATTTAGTAGACACATGTGGACCAAGGCAACTGCATTTAAAACATGGTGCCATTTCTGGAGTAGTTGTCACATCACCACACACTGTGGCTTTTGTGCTCAGAAGACAGATCACTGTTCACTGGAATTTAAAGTTGTAGATAATAAAAATTCTGTAAGATTGTCTAGTTCAATTGCCTGTGTTACAGATGGGGAATCAAGGACCTGAGAGAGAATAAGTGATTTGTCCAAGGTCATACTCTCTTGCCTTTTAGTCCAGTTCTCTTTCCATATTCTATAACTTAAACTGTATTCCTACTTAAAATGGAACTTGAGTTTGAGGGAGGAATAAAAAAGTAATTAGAACCCAAGAATCAGAATATACTTATTAAGATCCTTGAGGGGATTAGTATTATTCACTAAGCACTGTGGGGGGAAAAGTATAACATTCAAATGCAACAAACATTCCTAAGTATAAGAATGGGATTCTGCCTTCAGCCATTCTATTTGAGGAGAAATAGAGAAAGTTAACTGGCAATGTCTGACAGTAAACATGTGAAAAGTACCATAGAAGTTGTCCAGGTCACCTGTCAGCAGGGAAAGAAACCACTATTAATGAATTAACCAATAAGTATTTATTAAGCTTATACCATATGCCATTCACTGTGCTAGGCACAGGGCTTTCAAAGACAAAAATAAATAGTCCCTGAAGAAGCTTATATTATATCAAGGGAGACAATACACACATGTATGTGTGTATATGTATGTATACATATATAAATATATGTATATACATAAATATATATGTATATATACACATATCAAATAAAGATGCGATATTATACAAATTTATGTTTGTATACATGTATGTATTCATATGCACATACACAGAGGTATAATAGGCATACACATGTACATGTTTGTATGTGTGTATATACAACTAGTTCACAGACTGTACAAAAACAGGCAGCAGGCTGGATTTGGACCATGGCCCATAGTTGGCTAACCCCTGATCTAGATATTTCCAAGTATACTTATTGCCATGGAGAAAGCACATCTGAATAGTTATCTTCTTGTACTCATATGTTTTGGAAATAGGCATACATAGTTGCTGTCTGGCATTTTATTCCATTTTATGGCACAGTGAATAGAGTGCCAAGCCTAGAGTTGGGAAGACATGAGTTCAAATCTGATTTCAGACATTAGCTGTGTAATCCTGGGCAAGTCACTTGACTTCTGAAGCTTGCCTCAGTTTCCTCATCTGTAAACTGGGGCTAATAATAGAATCTACCTCCCAGAGCTGTCTTGGGGATCAAATGAGTCAATAATTTTAAAGCACTTAGCCCAGTGCCTGGCACACAGTAAGCGCTAGATAAATGTTAGCTGTCATCATCATCATCATCATCATCATCATCATCATCATCATCACCATCATCATCGTCATCATCATCACCATCATCGTCATCAACATCATTATCATCATCATCATCATCATCATCATCGTCATCATCATCATCACCATCATCGTCATCAACATCATCATCATCATCATCAGTATTCACCACTATTACTTGGGTCTTGGTAGCCATGGTGGTCCCCCACTCACCCACCATGTACTGGGTATGCATTCAGTCACAAAGGGCCATCACATGATGCAGAAGCATAGTTCTCGTTATCTCAAAGATGACGAAAGATAGTAACAAAAAGTAACCCAGCTATTGAAAGCAGGCACAACATGTAACAACTGAAATACTGGGGCAAATTCTTTGAATCAATCAAGACTCCAAGTGCTCACCAAGGTTAGTTAGCCTTGGAACACCGGAATCAGAGAGCAATAGTAATAAGAGCAATCACAATAACAAAAATGACCATTGGCTTTTATCAAGTACTTTCCATGGATTAGTTCACTTGGTTCTCAACAACTGCTCTATGAAGTTGGTAGCTAAATTAATAAGATCCCTGTTTTATTGATGAACATGAGAAAACAGGCTCAGAGGTCTGAGCTCAAGGTCATTTAATTGACCAATGGTACCTGTTCTTTAAGAACTTTCCATCCGAAGTCTAGGTGGCCAGAATTACTTTAATATGTCACATTTTCTTCCAGGTATAAATTAACTTTTGATGTTAATAATAGTAATAATTCACATATTTACATTCACATATATTTCTCACCTAAGTAGGAATGGCAATGGATTATATAAGTGAGTTGTTCCTGGATCATCGAGCATTCTTAGGGATCATATAGTCAAACAATCAACAACATATATTTTGAGGGCTTTCTGTGTGCTGAGTATTGTGTTAGGTGCTGGAGATACCAGTATAAATACTGAAATAGTATCTATCCTCAAGGGGATTATATTCTACTGGGGGAGAAAACACATACTTATATAAGAATATACAGAATAAATATATAAAGAAAAATAAATTAGTAAATGGGGAGAACCAGAAAGGCTTCATGTAGGAAGAAGGTGGTGCTTGAGCTGTGTAGACTGGCTTCTGTAGATAGGAATTGACTTTCCCTGATAACTTTTGAAGATAGTAGTCTGTCCCCTGCTTCCCCCATTCCTGTCCTCCTCCCAAGGCTCTGTAGAATTTAGAAGGTATTAACAATGGCTAAGCATTCTCCTTTTACTTTAAAAAAAAAGGATACTAGTGGTCCTTGGACCACACTCTTGAGTAGCTCCCACAGTCAACACTCAGCAACTAAGCCCACTGGGTTGTGTCTGTATGTAGGTCAGAAGTTTAGAGGTAGGATGTGTAAGGTAGGGGCTGTTTTCAGGGATAATGAGGGAGGGGATCCATCATACAATGGAAAAATTGAATATTCACTCCTCAGAATTTTACAGGGTGGGAAGGAATACCAGAGTAAATATAGTAAATTAGTTCAATTCCCCAGTGCCTCTGTTAATCTCAGGAAAATTGGTAAATTAACTCTCTTAGACCATTACGTAGCAATAAAGGGTTCTCTAATGGCTTGAACACTTTAGTGTTTCTCCCAAAGGCTGTTTACACGACATCAAACATCTGGATATGAGGAAACATCTGGAAGAATGACCCAATCTTTGCCTCGTAGACTGGATGGCTGCCATTGTGTTGAAAGCAGAGGGGTTGTGCTTTTCTCTAGAGAATCACTTAATGTCTTAGAGACTTACTTTCCTCATCTGTAAAATGGGGGTAGTAATACTTGCACTACTGGTCTCCCTGGGTTGTTGTGAGACTCAGATGACATAATTAATATCAGGAGTTTAACAAACCTCAAAGTGCTATATAAATGTAAGCTTGTTGTTAATAATATTAATATTATTATTGTTGTTGTTAGGTTTTGAGAGAATGGGATTCCTGATGGTTCTGTGATCTGCAAATGGATCATTTCCTCTATGAAATCAAGATATATGTAGCATCTTTTCCTTCCAAAGTCTTGGGACAAGAGGCATGGTGCTTCATAAATAGTATCATACATAGTAACTTGTCCGTCCTCAAGTACTAATTCCTCTTTCTGTTCCTTGAGAGTAACCACGGTACAATGTAAGGTGGAGTTGGGAGATCTGGGTTCAGATCCCTTTTCTGATAAATATTCCCTGAGTCCCAGTTCCTCATCTGTAAAAGGAGGGGATTGGATTGGCTACTAGCTGCAAACGTATACTGTTATGCTTGCTCCTTGCCCTCCCCAGCCCAATGTGGAACTCCATGGAGACATGTACTTTTTGTGAATATCACTCAGAATTTGTGAATATCTCTCAGAATTTGTGAATATCACTCAGAATTTGTGAATATCTCTCAGAATGGCAGAATTCTTCAAAAAGTTTCTCAAGGACAGGAAGAAACTTGTGTCTTTTTTTGAGTTGCCTTTGTTTGTTGATGTCTCCTTTGGGAGGGTCATATCTACTAGTCAAGGACAACAACGTTTGGTAGAATTGCTAGAACCATCAGGAGCTTCTGTATCATAAAGATCATGAACAATATTCAGCTCATAGGGAGATGACCTTGGGCAGCTGACTTCCCTAATCTGAGCCTCAACCTCTTCTTTTGTAAGGTGAAGGGGCAAAACTAGATGAACTGTAAGGACCCCTTAAATTCTAATAATTTACATTTAAAGTTTTGCAAAACCCAGTAGAAAGAGAACTAGTCCTGGAGTCAAAGCATCTGGGTTTAAATTCCAACACTGATGCTATCCGTGTGACCTTGCCTAAGTCACTCACCTTCCCCGCATCTCATTTTCCTCATTTGTAAAATGGTAGGAATTGGACTAGACAGCCTCTGAGGTCCCTTCCAGATCTACATCTATGAACCTATGACATTTGCAGCTCTGGCTTGGCCATGCCCTCTGTAGGTGTTGCCTAGAACATGAGGTCACTAAATATTGATGACTGTGGGTTCAGGTAGAAATTTTCTAGTGTCCTCTTCCTCTAACCACATCCCCACCCCTTCCAGTTTTGCCTTAGTCTTGACTCCTAAGCTCATCAACACCAACCTTTGGACTTGTAGAAACAAGAAGCAAATGGAAAGGCAGAAGACTTGCAAAAAAGGCAGATGGAAGGCTGCCCGGGGGTGCAGAGACTCCAGAACCAAGACAATGTGAAGTATGAATGAGCCATGACAGCAGAAGAGAAAGGAGAACAAGCATTCATACCTACTATGGGTCAGGCATTCTGCTAAGCACTTTACAAATATTGTCTCATTTAACCTACTGGAAGGTAGGTTCTTTTATTGACCCCCCTTTTACAGTTTAAGAAACTGAGGCAAACAGAGATTAAGTGACTTGCCCAAGGTTACACAGCTCATAAGTATCTGAGGCAAGATTTGAACTTAGGTCTTCTGATCCTGGCCCAGGGTGCTGCCCAATTATATCCTATCCTGTTGAAATCCATTCAGGTTAGAGACTGAGGTTAGAGTATATTAATTACTCCTAGGTCAGGGGATAGAGGCAGTATTGCATAGTAGACAGAGTGGGAAAGTTGGTATCAGGAAGACAAGTTCAAATCTTACCTTTGAAATTTATTAACTATGTGATCATATATAAATCATTTAAATTCTCTGGGCCTCATCTGTAAAGTAGAGAAAACAGTATTTACTATAAGTTGGAATGATCTATATAAATTTGGTAAATTTTAAAGTGCTCTAAGTATGTAAATGTAAGTTATTATGTTACAGATGAGGAAACTGAGTGTAGGTTAAGTGATTCTCTCAAAGTCACATAGCTGTTGCGCTTAATTTCCTGTCCCCAATTCCAACATTCTTTCCAATATTCTAGACAGTAGGACCTTTGACATTAGAAAGCAAATGCTTCTTATAATTCTCAGGTCACAGTAAAGCTTTCCAATTAAACTATGACTTTCCTTCCAATTCAATCGGGGCATTGCCCTTTGATGTCTTCCTTTCTTCTCCATTCAACTTTGATTTAGGTCCAAGCAAGGACTGGCAAGGAAAAGAACGAACAGATGATCTCTCTTGTTTCTATTTCTAAGATCTCAGTAAGAGATTCCAGGCACCTTAGGGACATCTTTCTCCCAGCAGCTCTTTTTTCATGTTATGGTCATTTATCAACCAACAAATATTTTACCAAGTATTTGGTATAGGCCAAGCCTTGTTCTGGGCACCTAACCAAGTCTCTTATTCCACACTGCCCTATTCCCCTGTCTACCACTCACACTATGTAGGTTGGCTCTGTAATAGAGCCACATAAGCTGTGACATGTAATACCCTCCTACTCACTAACTTTCATGACGGTCGGTGATGGTGCTCTAAAATTTGATTGCAAGGTCTTTGAAGACAAGAACCCCAAGGTTCAATTCTTCTATATCCTACACAGCTCCTGGAGCAGGATTGGACACTCAACACTTTCCCTTAAAACACTTTTTGGTCAGCTCCCATTTGGAAGATTGGAAGCACATCACTTCATTTGTGTGACTATTTCTCTGTCAGACTTCTTTGCCAAATACACCTAAGGGGCTCAACGACCTCCTAGGTGGTTTATGAGACTGGATTTGAACCCCGCAGGGCAAGCCTCAAAAGAAATGACCTTGAAGAGTACAATGATGAATGATTCTCTCTGCAGGGGCCCGGGAAACCCTGGCTTTGAATGGTTTTACTGCAGTTGAACACTAGAGGGCAATAAAGCCCAGGACTACCTGCAAGCCATCTCAATTTCATGCAAAAGAGGCTGGTTTGTGCACCTGTGCACAGTAATATTGTCTGATAAATTTAAGAACAAAGACCTGATCCAAAGGTCTTTGGTGTCACCTTCTATGAGCAGCCTCAGCTATCATGAGAGAGAGAGAGTGGCCCTGTACTCTGCTTATCTTTGGCCTGAAATTCCTCAGTGTTTCTCAGCCTTTATGATAATAAACATACCCAGTCTGTAAGTCACCTGGCGTAATGACTAGAGTCAGCCTGGGAGTGAGAAAGACCGGGGTTCAAGTCTTGCCTCTGATTCATATTTGTTATGTGACCCATGAATATCACTTAATTTAACATTTCTGTACCTAGTAGATACCCCTCAGTATTGGTAGACATTTGTCTATACCAGTGAAATCAGAGATCTCCTATACCATGCCCTGAGCATGGGCCATTAATTCCGGGGACCTTCTTTCCCAGAGTTATTTTTATTGAACAATTGTACCAACCCTACCCCATACCACAAGACCCCCAGACAAACGAACAACCCTTTTATAACTGGCCCAGAGATATGGGGCAGTATGGGTTAGTGGACCAGTCACTGGCTTCTAAGTCAAGTGGCCTGGGTTCAAATTCTGAATCAGTAATTTACTGTGATGCCTCTCAGTAATTGTTTCCCCAATGGAGGTCTCAATTTTTCTTCTCTATAAATATTTGGAGGTTGAACTAGATGATCTCTAAGGGCCATTCCAGCTCTAAATCCTGTCATCTAGTAAAAACCTACTGTCCTTCCCCAACAGTTAGGAACCATATGAGGTCTGACAGGAACAGAGAGAATGAACATCAAGATTGCAGGCTGAACCTTCTGTACAAGTAAGTGTGTCAGAAAGCTCCCTGACAGAAAGCTCATGAGTTTGTTCCTCAGGAAGCCGAGCTGGCCCTGGAGGAACCATTTCTCCAGGCCTGACTTTCTTCCTGTGTTCTCTTTCCAAAATGACACTTCCTTGTTCTTTTCCTGACTCAAACTCCAGCAAGGATTCTGTAGGGGGAAAAAAAGAGTCTCGACAGCGGCAGCTGATCTCTGTTTATTGGCACCCTGCCTGCTAGAGATACTGAGAGTCATAGAATCACAAATGTCAGATCTAGAGGAGACCTTAGATTCCACCATGTCCAGCCCCCCTTGTTTGACAGAAAAGGAAACTGAGGCACAGAGAGATGAAGTCATTGGCCAAAGGCCGTACAGCTAATTAACCTAAGTTAGAATTTAAGAACTCTTGCTGAGATTTGAGTATTTAGAATAATTAGTCTCATTAGCTTTAAAGGAAAAGAGGCCCTTTCATATTTTAATTGACTATTTAGCTATACCCAAATTAGGTTTTAAGTCTGAGCATATGCATACATCTATTATGTGTCCATATGTGTGTGGGCATATCTATACAACATAGGCAGATGTGCTCTAGCTCTCTAGCAACCCCCTCTTTATGTACTTAGCCAAGCATAGTGGATAGAGAGGTAACGGTAGCATCAGGAATACCCATGTTCAGATCCTGGTTTTGCCCCATGCTGGAAGCGTGACAGGTCTCCTAGCCTCTCAACCAACATGCCAGGCAACCCCTTGAGAGTATATGTCATCCAGGACATGCCAATCTGCACCCAAGTGCATATATTCTATGTTTGTAGATAGAGGTAAAGATAGAGAAGCAAGACAGATATTGATATATAGATATATACATGTATGTGTAATAGAAGCAGACATAGATGTCTATTTGTAGATGTAGAAATAGAATATAGACATATAGCCCTATAGATGTGCAGATGCATATGTTTTCATATATGTATTTAGATATAGAAAAGAAAAAGATGTAGGGATATGGTACATATGTGTGTATGTATGTATGTGTATATATATGTATATACATATATATCTGTATAATTCTATCTCTGTATCTAGATACATATGTGTACCCATGTATCTATATCCTATATCTAGATACTTAAATGTACACAAATGTGTTGCTATTCTGTCTAAATACAGATGCACACATGTATGTATCTAGATATAGAATAGTGATAGGTATAGGTATGTGTGCATACTTATATATGTACTTGCACATCTCTAGCTCTAGCTCTATTCAATATCCAGATACATATATGTCCATACATACATGTCTCCCTAATAGATATCTAGATACATATGCATACACATGTCATACAATACACACATGTTTCTGGATATAGACTGGAGATGGGCTTGTATGGAGATGTGTGCCTGAATAACTATGCATCTATTCTATATCTTGATACATACATGTACACATATGTATCTCTATTCTATATTTAGATGCATAAACATATATTCTATATTTAGCTACATGCACATATGTATCTCTAGTCTATATTTAGATACATATATGTACACACATATATCTAGATCAGTGATTCTCAACCTTCCAATGCCACAATCCTTTAATATGGTTCCTCATGTTGTGGTGACCCCCAACCATAAAATGATTTTCGTTGCTAATTCATAAATGTAATTTTGCCCATGTTATGAATCTATCTGATACGCAGGATGTATTTTCATTGTTACAAATTGAACATAACCCACAGGTTGAGAACTGCTGATCTAGATGCAGGATAAAGACAGATAGAGGCATACACATATGTAGGTATATAGATATAGATATAGATATATGGATATGTATGTCTGTATCTATTCTCTATCACTATCTATACATGTATGTATTTATGTATCTATATGTGCACATATGCATATGTGTATATGTAAATAAACATACTGCATATATACAAACATCTTAAAGTCAGTTTGTATTCAGAAATAATGGCAGAGAAATAGTAACAGGGATAGGAAGCAATGGCTATGTAAGATGCACCTCTCTCACAGGGGTGTAGAGAGGATCAGATTAGACCAGAAATGCAAAGGGCTTTGCCAGTCTTAACCCTCACACCGTAACTGTTAGACATGATTTTGTTGGTCAGCATTAAGACAGTCATCAGTTTTGAAATCCTCCTCTTGGGAAGCTGCCTCTGGACTTTACCCATTCCCACACTGGGAAAGAGGTAAGTGAAGGGAAACTCTTCTGTTTAGTAGGCAGTTTGGGAAACAACATTGTCCACAGGCCATAAGGTAGAGTCAAAAGAACACCGAGCTGAGAGTGCAGGAGGGTCAAGCTTGGTTCTGACAGGACAGAATCATTTTCTTTCTCTGGGTTAGAGTCTCTTCAACTGTGCAATGAACAGTTTGGATTTCTCTGATCTTGAGGCAGCTCCATGCAATGGAAGGGGACCCAGGTGCAGGCTCCAGCTCCGCCAGCTCACCACCTGTGTAGACATGGCTAGTGTCCTTCATTTCGTTTCCTCGTCTGTAAAATAGCAGTGGATTCAGTGACCACAATGGTCCTTTCCGATTCTAAATCAATAATTTTATGATCTAAGATCATAACACTCATCATTCTAGAGAATTCAGTTCTCCACTTCTCTAATAAAGACTTGGTTTGAAAGAGGATGCACTTAATAATATATGGAGTAATAAAAGTTGATCCAGGCAACTTGGTGTAGGGCAGCAGAGCCAAAATAAAATAGAAATGGGGACCACTAAAGTGTACAAAAAGATCACTATGGGCCACATATTGACTTAGAAAATGATGTATTAACATTATCTATGTTCTACTGTGCTTTTTATTTCTTTTGATAAACATTTCCAAATCATATTTTAATCTGGCTCTGCCTGCACTCTGGACCCTAGACCAGCGGTTCTCAACCTGTGGAACCCTTTGGGTGTGGAACGACGCTTTCACAGGAGTCACCTAAGACCATGGGAAAACACATACTTCCAATGGTCTTGGGAAAGGAAACACCACTCCTCTATCCATCTCCAGGCAGGTCTACCCACATGCAGATACGCCCATATAGGAGTATTAAAGGGTCACTGCATTAGGAAGGTTGAGAACCACTGTCCTAGACCTTGTGGTTGACACCTCTGGTGCAGTGCTTGAATTGGAGATCAGAAAGACCTTTGTTCAAATCCTGCCTTAGACTTTTTCTGGTTGTATAAACCTGGGCAAGTGATTCTCTGACCTTTAGTTTTCTCATCTCTCAAATAAGGGGGTTGGACTCATGACCTCTGAGGCTCCTTCTGACTCTAAATCTGTAGTTGTATTTGATCTTTATACAGCAAAGCACAAGTCTGAAAGGCACTTACATGACCACCTGTCCCCTGCCCTACTTCACACACACACACACACACACACACACACAGTGAGTTTGACGGCATAACTATTATTATCCTTATTTTAAATTATCCTTATTCCTTTCTGGTACAGACTTATTTTAAATAGGAGGAAACTGAGTTCTGATAGTATACTCATGGTCAATCAATCAGTCAGTCAACAAGCATTTTTATAGGGCCTACTATAGATCAGGTGCTGTACAGAATACTGGTGATACAAAGAAAGGCATAAAACAGGTCCTTCCCTCAAGAGGCTGACAGTCTAATGTGGGAAAAACATGTAAACAATTATATGTAAAGAAGGTAACAGCAGAGTAAGCTGGAAATTATCAACAGAAGGATGGCATTAACATTGAGGGGGATGAGGAAAGGCTTCTTGCAGACTGTGGGATTGTCTCTGAGACTTGAAGGAAGCTGAGGAAGCCAGGAGTCCAAGATGAGGAGGGAGAGAGTTCCAAGCACAGAGGACATTTTTCTTGGCTGTACACTTTATATAGTAATGGCCACCTCGCTAAAAAGGAAGCAGGGTTTGAATCCAGGGCTTGTGATTCCAAGACTTATATCTGAACGATTGCTTCTTCTCAGCTCCTTTGACCCTGCTTGCTCATAGATAGCCCCTGTTTGGAATTTTCTCTGGCCCAGAATCTCCTTCCTTTCAATACTGGCATGCAAATAAGCCCTTTCCGGCTCACCCCTACCTATTCCTCGGTGAACCCCTTTCTCTCCTCTCTCCTTCCCACCTTGCACAAAATACTTGAACCTATCAGCCCTGCCCTACCAGCAGCAAACAGAAGCCCCCTGAAGAGCCTGTACTCACACCCCTTCAGAATTGAAGAGAAAAGAAGAATTGCTTTAAACATTTTCAGGCAAGATTTGATTTCTCTCCCTCTCTTTTTGGCAACCGTGTCAGACTCCTACCTGGTTCTTTGAAAGTTTGAACGCTTAGTTAGGTCAGCGGGGGAGGCCAGGAAAGCAAAGAACATCTCAACTTCAGCAAAACTTTTCTTTTTTCTTGGGAGTGATTGAATTCTCTATTTTATACCTACCTCCTGACTGCTTGTGCTCTCAAAAAGAGAAGCATTTCACCTTCCTGAAAGGCATTCATGATATGCCTGAAGAGGCAAAAGTCAAATTTGGTGGTTCTCCAATTCACTGCATTCCCTGCCTTGTTACAAGCCAGTTCCGGGCGAAAGTCCTTCTTCCTGTAATTGGTGATTTATAGAGGAGCCAGCAGTCATCCATCATGCTAGTGAACCAATGTCACAAGCATTGGGGATAGGGAGAGGGACTGTCACTCCCAGCACTAGACACAATTCTATCACAGGCTCATCCTTGCTGACTCTGTATCCCCTTGGTGCTCTTCCATCAGAAATGAGAGAGAAGACAGAGGTCATGGTTATAAAAGCAGCCTCCTAATGCAGAAACAGTCTTACTTATGAAGGTCACAGCATGAAATCTCCTCTTCTCAACATGGTATGCAAGTGCATGCACACACATACATATATGCACATACATGTATGTATACACATGTATGTGCATACATATATGTGTGTACACACACACACACACACATACATTCTAGGTGAAAGGACCCAGCTTGAAATCCTTTGAGTTGTCCTTTGCTATAAGACCTACGGTCCTTTGTGCTAGAATTAAGGATGTCTCATTCCTGATAGCACACTAGAAGACTATGTTGCTGTTGCTGTTGTTTAGTCGTGTCCAACTGTTTGTGACCCCCATTGGGGGTTTCCTTGGCAAAGATACTGAACTGATTTGTTATTTCTTTCTCCTGCTCATTTTACAGATAGGGAAATGGAGGCAAGCAAGGTTAACTGACTTGCCCAAGATCACACAGTTAGCAAATATCTGAAGCTGGATTTGAATTCAATTCATCCTGACTCCAGGTCCAGCATTCTATCTACTACACCACTTAACTGTGCATGTCCTCAAAAAGAGACAATGCAATGTTCACCTGACTCTATTAGTGAGCCTTTATTCCTTTCTGGTATAGACTGGAATAGTGTGCTCACTAGTTATTAAAGAGAAGTTGAGGGGATATCCAAGGGAGGGTGTGGAAGGGGTGAGGGATGGGGGAGATGGGAAAGAGACAAGGCAAATGGAAGGGCAAAGGAATAAACCCTGTGCTAAGTGCATCTGATAAATATTATCTCATCTGATTCTCACAACTCCTCAGGTAGGTGAAGGTAAGAGGAGGATACTGGGATTAGTAGGAAGACAGGGAAAGGAATGGAAAGGGAAAAGCCTGAGGAGAACCGTGAAGAAAAGACTACACCTAGCATTTGCCAAAGACCTTCTGCCTCCATCTAACCTTCCCAGAGGGTCCCTATTATATGGATCTTCTCCAGTTTCTGTTTTCATTCCTCTTTTACAGTCAGTCTGACAGGATATTTAAAAAAAGAAGATGAAGAAGAAAAAATGCATGGAGGGATTTGTCCATCTGACTACCACTCACTCTGGTCGATCCTTAGCATGATTCTTGCTGTGCTCTCCCTCTTTTGTCCTTGGGAGAGAAGAGACTTGAGTCCCCTTTTTCAGGATCAGGAGTTGCAAACAGAATGCTGCCCACCTCTAGCTCCCCAAAACAACAACTACAACAGCAAACAACAAACATAAACCATCAATCCTTCTAGAGAGGTCTCCAAAGAAATCTCAAGCAATGAAATGAAGCACCTTATTAAGAAAAAGATGCTGGGGGTGGTTTCTAAAGTTGACAAAGGAGGAAAAACCGATAACGCCTGTAGGGATTTTACAAGCTTGGGAAGCACAATTAATGGGAACTGGACCCCATGATTTATGAAAACAAGGTGAGAAAGTCATTAGCGTCTCTGTACGGCTCAATAGTTTGGGTACTAGGGCTCCATTTCAGTAGGAAAATGGAGGCCTTATTAGGTCGTCTCCCATTAGGAGGTATCTGTACCATGAAGGCTGTATGGAGCAAGACACTGAAAGGCTCTTCTTGGGCCCTGGTCCATTTGCATACCCAGGAAATGCAAGTGACAAGCCTGCTTTCATCAAGCAGGACTTGAACAGAGTTTGGTTTTTCCTAGCTCGAAAAGAGCCATATGGTCCACGTTCCACAGAAGACATTTTAACAGCCAATGAAAACTGTGCCTTGATAGAAGGGAGCAGTTGTTGCTGGACAGAGAGAGGGGGAAGGGCACAGGGAAAAAACGATGAAATATTAGCACAAAACCTGTATGCTGGCTACACGAAGTTGCCCTTCAGCATGGGATCGTAGACTGAAACTAAAACAATTTTGTTCTGTTTTGTCTAGGGGCTATTCCCATAATGAAAGGAAGATGTGCTCAATAATAGAGCATGTTTTAGAGACCTAGAGAAACTTCTGGAGTTGCTGTCTGAATCCCCAAATCATATTTCTCCCAGTGATAGAAGTTTATAGTTTCTATGGCTCCCAATTTCCCCATTAAAATAAAAAAATCTAACTCCAGAAATAACATCATGTTGCGTACATCTTTCTTCTCCCGCCGCTTTGTGCTCTGATACTCCCTGCCGGTTATGAAGTCAAAAAATAAATTCACATCTGTCCTTGATCCTGTAAGGCAAGAACATAAAAATACAGCAATACAAAATGCATGTTTTTTTTCTCTTTTTTTCCCCCTGCTCTGCTTTCTCCCCACCCTACCAAAGGCCAACTCTGGTTTACTGCTCTTGGTTAGCATGAGCTCCTTTACATATGTTTTTGATGCTGAAACTATAACATTTTGGCTTTTCCCCCTTCTCAAAAGTGCTATCCAAATAAATAAGAATTAGAAGATGTTTGTTCAAACCAAGAGCTCTGACCTAAGATTCTTGCTCCTTTTCTGACTCCAGTGAGAGCCTTAGTGATTTAATCCTAATACTTAAAGGCATGCATTTCATTTTTATGGAATCCGTGCATGCAGAAAACAACCTGTTTTCCAGCAAATACACAAATGATGAGGTTATTTCACATGTTCATCAATCAAAGATGAATGGCATCTAAACTGCTTAAAGCTTTTCTATCTGTCTCACTGTAGGTCCATTTTAATGAAAAATCTAGAGACCAGCACAGTTGTATGGCCCCTCCTTGTACACCTCAGGTCTGCACTGTAAACCCTGAATAGCCATCTCCCAGATGTGCACTGTTACAGTGAAGGAAAGGAAGAATAAAAAGTGTAGAATGGTTCATTGGACAACACCACTTGGATGTCCTATAGGCATCTCAAACTTAGCTTACCCAAAATAGAACTTTTTTTTGGTACCAGAACTTTGCTTTGGTGTAGAGTTGTGATGAAAAAACTCTCTCTACTAATGCAGATGGACAGCTGCTCTGCAATTTATAGCATTATGTAGTTATATAGGGACACTGAGAGGTTACATGTCTTGCCCAGGTTCATACAACCAGTATGTTACAGACAGGACTTAAATCTAGGACTTCCTAACACTCTAAACCCTATAGCAGTGATCTCCAAATATCCCATTACAGTCCCTTGTCATGACTACAAGGGATGTGTAGTCAACCAGTGTGGAAAGATGGGTCACGTTTCATCCTCCCTATGATAGCCAATCAAGAGGCTTGTCTCTAGTAGAACCACACCCACCCTCTACCCATTTCAGAATAGGCTCCCTCTTTCCACCCCCTTCTTCCATGCAAGCACCCTACCTCCCCCCTTCAAAACCACCAGTTGTTCCCTCAGAGCTAATACAATCTAACTCTGACTCAGGTACTCACAATAGCAGCCATAAAGATGCCACTGATAAATTCCCTGCCACACTGCGTACTTACCAAGGGAATGAAAACCTTACTAATAGGAGTATATGATCAAAAGACACTGGAGACCACTGTCATACCAACATACCATTAACTCTGCTTCTTCCCATACTCACTTCTTTTCCCAACTTCCCCATTTTGGTTTACGGTACCTCCATCCTTTTAGTCACCTAGGTTCATATAGGAATCATTATGCTATTCCTTCGCTTAATCCCCAAATCCAACAAAATTCCATTTTTTACTTATTCTACCTTCACAGCCTCTTACAACTTGCCTTTTCTCAAGTCATACAACTCAACTCTTCCCTCATTCCCTCTACATGATTTGGCCTAGTGCAATAACGTCCTGGTTCATCCCTAAAACTAGGTACTCCCCTCTGTAATTCATTATCTATATTTCTACCAGATAAACTTCAAAAATGTAGATTTGACCATGTAAAAATCTTCAATGACTCCCTTTTGCCTTTAGAATAAAATACAAAATCTTTAGATTAGCATTTAAAACCCTATCATAGGGTGGCTCCCACCTACATTTCCACTCATTTCATATTATTTCCATTTATGCACTTTCTATTCCTGTCTAACTGGCCTACTGGCTGTTCTCTATACATGACATACTATCTCCCAGATCTGTATTTTTGCATGAGTGGTTCCTCATATCTAGAATGGACTTCCACATCATCTCTTCCTCATAGATTTCCTAGTTTCTTTCAAATCCCAATTCAAGTGACAGGATTGACGTACATGTGGCTTTCAATGACCTCCCAATTATTAGCTTTCTCCCTCTTAAAATTACTTTGCATAAATTTTGTATCTATATGTTGTATCTCCTTGGTAGAATGTAATTGCTCATTGAAGTCAGAGAGTATTTCATGTTTATCTTTATATTTCCAATGCCTAGCACAATGCCTTGGACATAGGAGACTTAAAATATTTGTCAGATCAAATTAAATTGATTTGAGTCTTTACTACTGCAACATCAAGTGAGAAAACATGAAGCATTTATAGTGGTGTCATCTTCATGTGTGAAGAATGGTACAAGCAACCTAGTCAGTGGTAAGGTAAATAAGAAAGAGAAAGTGGGTAGATGCCATTGAGGCCAAAGTGTGATGGCTGACATGTATAGTCTCACAAATTACACATTAGAAAAATGTTATCAAAAGGTTTGGATCATACTGGTCTAGATAAAACCCCAGATTTAAGTCAAACAGATTGACTTCTAGTGTTTAGTACAGTTCCTCCTACATAGTAGGTGATCTTCTCACCCAGACTGTAAACTCTTCAAAGGCAGGGACCATATTTTAGTCTCCTTTGTCTTATAGCTAATAGGTGCTTAGTAAAAGCTCATTGACCATTTGACAGGAGGATCTACCCATCTATTATTTGATAGAGATTTTTCTTTATTTCTTGAGCCTGGAAGAGGCTGGACGAGTAGGAGAACTTGTCTCAGGTCATAATCATAACTATGTCCTAGAAAGCCAGTGCTTGGAGTTCTATCACTACCAAAGTCCGTTCACTTCTTGTTTCCCAGAGAAAATTACTATTAGGCAATATATCAGAGAATCAAATGTTATAGGTATACTCTGGGATCATAGTATTCTAGTTCTACTAGGGGTTCTGAACAAGGTGACCTGTACAACCTTGGAGAAGACCTAAGGAAGAAGAAAGGAAAATGGTGCAGGCAGAGAAAAGAGGTTAGGAGGGAAAGAAAAGAGGCTGGTCATGGGACAGGGAGGGGGGAAAATTTTGTTCAATTAGAGAGAATGGATGTGAATACAATTAAATTCTTCATAGACTACATACCTACTACTTTGAATCATGGAAAGATAGTCCACGGAAAACCTCCTTTAAAAAAATCATTCTGGGTAATTGGTGTCTGGTCCTTGTTTTCCTCTTTCATAACTAGGTGACTTACACAAGACATGGTTTTTTAATATGGTGGCCACTGGCAAAAGCTAATGTTGCTTAGTTCTCTTAATGTTTTCCCTAACTGGAGTATGCGTATAAGAGAGAGGTGGGGAAGGGTTCTGAAAACAGCAATATTCACATAATGAGTAAAACTAAAGGTAATAAAATACTTTTTTTCAGAGAGGGTAGTGTAATTCTACTTTGTTTCTTTGGGAAGGTCTCCTTTCAAGGCACAAAGTTGTTGTAAAATCAGATCATTATCTTGTTCAGGAATCAGAAGGGATTTGTGCTTCCATAGCTGTGCAACCCTGGGCAAGTCATAACCTTCCCCCTGGACCTCTATTTCTTCATCGGTAAAATGAAGATCCTTTTCTAGTTCTAATAACCTGTATTTCTGAGGCTTTCAGTATAAAACCATGGAGAAAAGTCAACCCAACTCTGGGACTTCTGGGTCATTTAGTACATAAGCCCCCTTGTCAGATTCCCTGACCGAGGGGAAAGGAAAGGTTTCAATGAAGATGGTTCAAGCATGTGCCCCTTGACCAAGCTCAAGGTCTGCCTAACATCACAGGTGGTTTTCAGGGTGACTGCAACTGACTCAGGTCTCTTAATCTATCCATTTCTGTGACTTGAAGACATACAAGATGAAGGGAAGTTTCCCATGAACCCTTTGCTTTCCCCACGGCATTCATGTAGTTAATACTAGCCCGCTATGGTTTGAATATTACCGGTAGAACAGACAGGGAATTTGTGCAGTTTACATGAGGGGACAACTGGGGATAGATCCCAACGCCATTGTGAGCTGCTGCCCCAGTTTCCAAGTCCATAAACAGAAGACCACTCACTGCCATCCACTGTTCTCCTAAGGAGAATCACAGGTGCTAGTTTCAACAATCACCATCTCCTCTCTCAAATACTACTGATGCCTATGTTTGTTCCCCAAAAGGCAATTGGTTCTTATCTAGAGATAAACAGCTAGTATCTGTACCCAGACTTCTTTAGAGAGACAGCTGAGGCACTAATGCAGGAGGGTGTAGTTCTGCGGGTTCACACATAGAGTTTACTATCACTCAGTTAACAAAGGAGAATGTTGTTTCCCCACTAGCCTCTCAATGAAATGTTGAACTATACGTCTCTTCAATATTGAGGCAACCTGGAGTAGTGGAAAGGAGCCAGAAGACCTATGTTCAAATGCTACCTCTGATACTAATTAGCTGTATGACTATGAGCAAATCACTTACTTCTTAGGGTCTCAGTTTCCTTGTTTGTAAAATTAAAATGGGAATAAAAATACTTATATTATCTATGTCATATAGCTGTTGGGAAGAAGGGATTTTGTAAACTTTCAAGTGAGTTATTTCATGTGAATTATTATTACAAGGAAAGAATTTCCTTGAAATGATGAAAATATCCCAGAAAATGCTTGCATTCAGAAATTTCTAACTTGACTGAGGCCTTCTCAGATAATAAAGGAATCTACATCATTTTAAGGCCCCTTCATAAACTGACCCCTTCCCACCTTTTGAATCGTTTTACATTTCACTTGCATCCCCTGTATGATCTCTGACATTGACCTCAACTGTCTGCTTCTGAAAAAAATACTCTCTCTCCCAACTCTGTTGGTTTTGCATTGGCTGACCCATACTTGGAATGTTCTCCTTCCTCATTACTACCTCCTGGTTTCTCTGGCTTTCTTCAAAATTCAGTTCAAAGTAGAACCAGAACACTTTATACTATGATGACAACATTGTAAACATGAACAAGCTATGAAAAACTGAAGAACTCTGATCAATGCAATGATCAACCATGGATCAACCAGACTGATGAGGAAGGATGCCCCCATCTCCTGACAGAGAGGTAATTGACTCAAGATGCAGAATGAGACACACGTTTTTGGATATGTCAAATGTAGGAGTTTATTTTGCTTGCCTGTGCATATTTATCACAAGAGTTTTGTTTTTCTTTCTTTGTTTTTTTTCCCTCCTCTTTACCACCATCCCCTAAAACCCTGAGTGGAGGATGTTGGACGGAGAGAAAAGAAATGCTTTTTTGATTGAATTAATTAATTACTTTTTAAGAAATGATTCTATTCAAATCCCACTTTATTTGGGAGGCCTTTCACATCCCCCTCCCTCGTCACCACCTGTCACGCACACACACACACACACACACACACACACACACACACCTGAGATTATTTTCCATTTAGACAATTAGTTTCCATTTATAATGTTTGCAAATAGTTTTTATTCATAATTTTTCATATTGTGCAGCAACAGGCACCTCATAAGCACATAATCAATAACACGTTGGCTAGCTAGTTACTGTTCCCTCTGTTAGAATGCCATCTCCTTGAGCAAAGAGACCAAGTATTTACTATTCATGGCTTAGCATGGGACCTGATATGCAGTAAATGCTTAAAAAATGTTTGTCAGTCAACAGTAAATACACTTCAGAAAAGAATGCTCACAAAAGAACTACACCGCGTGTGTAGAATTTGACTATTCAGAAGACACTTCAATGCCTATAAGCGGCAAACTAAATATGATTTAGAGACATCGATTCCTTTAAGTTGGAGGTAATATTTTCTTCTGTAAGCTCCTGACTTAAGTTCTCCCCCACGATTTCTTTTTAAGACCAGAGAACCATGGGCTGCTTTCTATGCTCCAGACCCAAGATGACCCAATGACTTTTTCAAGACACCTCTTTTATAATCTTCCCTCTGTCTCAGCCATATGGAAATGGACTCCCAAATGCAGTTACATTAAAGAGAAAAACAGATTTAGGGATTTAAGCAGTTATTTTGTCTAATCCCTTTCTTTTATAGATAAGGAAACTAAAGGGAAATGCTTTGCATAAGGTCATAGAGGCAGATAAATAGTAGAGTGAAGGTTTGAGTCTCTATTCTCTGATTGCAAGACCAGAGCTCTTTATCCTTCCCGGCCATGAGTCTGGTGATTCTACTGTCCTGCCAGTTCAACCACAAGGCCTGAATGTCGTCAGAAACAACAGTTATTTTCCAAGGTAAAAATTGTGCTTCTGCCCATAGTTGACTAGCTCCCTTGCACTCGAGTCCAACCTTCTTGATGTGGTAAATAAACCTTATTTTACTTAAGATTCTAAGCAACTTTTCAGTAATTATCATACCTTCTATAACTCTACATGACCATAACTCCCTATCATGGAATATACAGAGGGGCTCCATTTACATGGCCCTACAGTCCATTCAGAATGGGCCTCAGTAATGAACATAGGCAATCTGCCTTGATGTCGTCCCATGGGGACATTTACAGATTGCATCACTCGTCCTCCTAAAAGGAGTATTAAAAGCAAATAAAGGCCTTCCCCTGCCAACCCACAGGACTCTTCTAAACTTGGAAAGGAAGCTCTGATTCCAGTTTACCTTGCCCAGGGTGGTGTCAATGAATGTGCCATTCCATCTCAGTCGCTCAAAGGGCTCCCTGCTGATCTGCAACAAGGAACCCCCAAAGCCTTGTTGTTCAAATAGGATAAGGATTAAATGGGAAAAGTCACATGATGAAAGCTTTCACCCTTGGGAAGTCTTTTTTCTTCTCTTGCTAGTGGAACCTAGATCGTTAATTAAGAAGTGTTTTAGTTCACTAAAGCAGTCAATAATTTGAAGACTTGCTTTTGAAATAGAGGACAAAAGACAAGCAAAGTCAAAATGTCTATTCATAATGACAACTCAAAAGTCAAAATATGTCATTCATTGCGTCTCCTATCTCAGCTCTAGTGCAACTTTCTCTGGTTCTTTGGTGTCTCCAAATTATTCTCAAGAATTCCTTTTCTATGTACACTTTGAACAACTCCACTTCTCTGGCACATTTGGGTTTAAGAGATGATTCAGAGATGGGTTTAGGGATAAGGGAATGCTAAACTCTAGCACTGTTCAGTGCTAAAATCTGAATCCCATTTGGAATATTAGATATTCATCTCAGAGATGGTGGCAGAATCACAAATGGGATGGTGAATAGGGCTTTGTCCCAGTACATCAGTATCAGCCAGGGCACACTTCCTCCCCAAGGTGGTCTTCTGACATCTCTCATATCTCTAGTCCATTGGCCCTGAGCCATTTGGCATGATCATCCTCAATCATTTTTCCAGCCTGAGGTTACCACCCACAGGCTATTACTGTGTTACTTTTCTCCCAGGGCTCATCTCTTCCCATTCCTATGTCCCCCACTTGCTACCTTCTCCATTTCCATCTCCTCCTCCTCCCAGAGAAGATTCTCTAAGGACACAAGGAACACAGAAAAACACAAACAATCATAAAGGAAAAGTTACCCAGATAATTAGACTTTTACAAGGGGAAGAAAGGCCAGAGCCTTCAGCAGTCTTACTGACAATAGCTGCTGATTCCCTCACCCACCAATCAATTGCCTTGCTTACCTTATTGTGTTAATACATTTTCTTATGTGTTTGACACAGCAACTTTGTGGGTGAGAGACAGAGACAGAGACAGAGACAAAGAGAGAGAGAGAAACAGAGAGACAGAGGGAGAGAGAGAGAAACAGAGAGAGACAGAGAGAGGGAGAGAGAGAGAGAGAGAGGGAGAGAGAAAGAGAGAGAGAGATAGAGAGAGAGACAGAGAGAGAGACAGACAGAGAGAGAGAGGGAGAGAGACAGAGAGACAGAGACAGAGAGACAGAGAGAGACAGAGAGACAGAGGAAGGGAGGGAGGGAGAGAGAGGGAGAGAGAATGCAATTATCCCCATTTTACAGATGAGGAAACTGAGGCTCAGAAAGACTTAGTTAAACAACTTATACAAGGTCACAGAACTAGTAAAGAAGGGAAACAAGACTTGGGTCCAAGCCTTCAGTGTAATATCTAGTGTTTTTTTTTCCCTTTAACAACACAGTTTGGAGGAAGAAAATAAAGCCTAGGATATCTTATCTGGTGGAGGGCTCTTATTACATCCCTACAGAAGTACAATTTTTGAAAAATTGTGCCCTTGGCCTGTCATCAGTAGTCCATACTCTTTACTTTTCTGGTACAGTATATCTGGACTTTTTTATTCATGCCTTCTTAGCCATTTAATCTGATGATGAAAATCATGAATTTTCAGGACAGCTGACCAAGGGTTCCATCTGTAGCCTCTAGCACAACTTGCAAGAGGAAGCTGAGGACTTTGACCTTCTTAGCTGCACTTACTACCTGAATTTAAAACAACTTGATGACATCATTATGACTGGATGACTTCTAATCTTCATAGCCATATACTTCAAGTTCACAAAACAAAATATTAATCTAGCCGAGAAAAACCACAGAGAGAATGTCCTTGTACTTGGTCATTTGCTCATTCTGTGGAAGGGCTGATATGATCTCTCAGGTAGAACTTAATGTAAAAATTTCAATATCAGAATGGAGTTCCCCACAAAAACAAAGCAGCATATCCCCATCGACTCTTTGCCCCTATCCATCCACAGCACCCTGGTTTCCAAGCAAACTTCTTCAGAGGCCATGGAAAAAGAGTTTGTGGCCTCAACTCCCATGTCCTATTATCATAGGGTCATGCTGACCTTACTAAGCGTTCCTTGTAGACAAAATGCTCATCATTTTTCATGTTCCTAGGGGGAAATGCTGCATTCAATGCAAGCTGAAGCTGGGCTTTGTAGTCTGAGGCACAGCTGTTGATGAGTCATAAGGAAGAAAAAGACTGAGCCATTTTGTGTCTGGGGCCAGGGTGAGGATCTATCCCTCCCTGGGTTTTCAATGTATGCATCTGGGGTTTGGAAAGAATGGTTACATTTGGCTTATACATGCTTGTTAAGGGCCCTCCCAAAAGCGCCTGAAGCAAACATCTGGGAAGATGAAGATACAGTGAGTGGGTTAACTCCCTAGCCATTCACAAAGGGTTAAATATGATGCCCAAGTGCTTCTAAACAGGTGGCCTCAGCCCAAAATAAAGCCTAGAGCATCTCTGTTTCACACCTCTTGTACTCTCAACCATTTTCCTAAATCATTCATTTTTTTAAAGATGTAATTCCTTTGTCCTTTCGGAAAAATAAAATCTTTTTCAGTCCATTGTGTTTAACTAAATCTTTACCACAATGTACTTTGTAAGGTACATTTGAAAAACCTTAGCTTCCAGGTATAATTAATGCCCATTATAATCATCCAGCTAACAAATCACAGAAGGTTCCCAAGAGGACCAGAGGAGAGTGAGAGACTGTTTATGAAATAGTATTTAACATAGTCTTATCTTGCCACCTATAAAAAAACATCTGTCCAACATCCTGCAAACAAAAACCACTCAGGTTCTCTGGCCATTTTTGTCATAGTGACTTGTGACCATGGTGTTTAGTGGTTGTGTTAAACATACACACACACACACACACACACATCAAAACCTAAGCACAAGAAGCAGTCTGAATTTCTATGGAAACCACTGGAGCACTGCTGTCTATATGCTACTGACTGATACAACCCACCTTGTGACCAAGAAAACAGAAAAGAGGAAAGAAAAAAAGAAAGGGGTCAGCATTTTCTGGGCTTCTTTTCAAATACAGCCATCTGGCCCAGAAAAGAGTAAAGGTTGAAGATTTTTTTACTGCCCCCCCACTCCCAGCCCCCCAGGATACTCAGTTGAAATCACAGCAAAAACATGTTGCCTGAAGAGCTAATGAGTTCCATTCCCCACCCCTCCACTCTCAAAAGAGAGTAATAAGCATTATCTGCATAGTTCAGTGTCTCTACACAATTAAAAACACAATCATGTATATGGAACATCCTAGTCCATTTATAGAAAACTCCCATTAATTACTGATGATTATATTCAATATATGTTATAATGATAATGAATGATTAATAGCAGTTACAATTGGTACTTAAAAATAAAGCATTCATGTGCATTGTCTTATTTGGCACAGTATCATCCCCATTTCACAGTTGAGAAAATAGAGGTTCAGAGAGGAAGAAGCTAGTAAATTGGAGAGATAGACCTAGACCTCAGGTCTCCTGAATCCACATACCCAATGACATACGGACTTGACTTTTGATAAGGCTATCAAGGAATGGGGTAGGGGTGACTGTTCCATGGTACCTACACAAAGGAAATGTGTGGGTGAGGAGTGCAGGCACACACACCACACACACACACACACACACACACACACACACACACACACACACACACACACACACACGGTGGCAGACCAAGAGAACTAGCCTAGCCCCCTGGTGCTGAACTCCATACCTCACCTCTCCTTAGCCAGCCTTTATTTGCCAGTTTCAATCTGACCCTACTTCAGACACCATTTACCATGTGGCTCCACCTGTTAGGTCACTCAGCAACCCCAATCTGACCTACTTTAGCACCTCATTGGGCAAAGGAAGTTTTCATCCATACATCCATTTTTACCCACTCAGAATCAGGAAGAGTCAACCATGAAGGAGAGCATCTCTCCTTCATACCTAGATGCTGGTGGGTTTCACTGGGGCAAGAATCCAGAGTGGCCAGAGGGAGGCCCTTTTTGCCTCCATGCTGCATGGTACAGAGACAAGAATTATTTTGATTGAGCAACAAATCAATTGGCTTAATGAGCTGAAGGGACCACAGAGATCATTTCATTATGGAATCATAGATCTAGGGCTAGAAGGAAAGCTAGCTCCAATCCCCTCATTTTATAGATAAGAAAACTGAGGCCCAGGGATACTCCTTGCCTTGCTCAAGGTCATGCTGGTACTCCGTATCAGTACAAATAGGATTTATATTCATGTCTTCTGAACGTAGAACCAGTGCCCTGTTCGCTGGACCGTGAAGTTTAGAGCTAGAGTTTAGATCTTAGAAATAAACCAATTGTAGGGGCAGCCAGGTGGCTCAGTGAATAAAGCACTGGAGTCAGGAGGACCTGGGTTCAAATCCGGCCCCAGACACTTGACAAACTTACTGACTGTGTTACCTTGGGCAAGTCACTTAATTCCAACTGCCCTGCCTTCCCCCCTCCAAAAAAAAAAAAGAAATAAACCAATTGAGTCTTATCATATTGTAGAAAATAGAGGACTAGAGAAGTGAAATATCGTGCCCAAATTCATACAGCTAGGAAGTTGTGGGGGCAAGAGTCGAAGCCAGGTCATCTGCAACTATTATACCAGAGTCTTATTTTACAGATTAAGAAACTGATGAATTAACAAACGGATGAATGAAAAAAGGAGTTATTAAGCATGTACTCTATGCCAGACATTGCTAAGATTTAGGGATGCAATTACAAGCATTCAACAGAGTCTCTGCCCTCAAGGAGCTTACATTTTAATAAGAATCGACAACAAATACACACATAAATCAAGTGATGGCCTGGGAGACGTGTTTTGCATGGCAAAATCACAGAAAATGCTGATTAGAGTAATGGGAAAATTGATTGAGATGTCTTTCTCCAGAATTACTGTTCTGAGAACAAGAATTGGAAGGGAGGATAACGGGGTAGGCACTGGATAGGTAGAGTCATCAAGTGATTCCTAGAGACCCCAGCTGGAGACCCAGAAAACAAAAAGCAAGGAAACAAAACAGAAAGAAGTGGTCAACATTACCTAGGATGCTTTTCCTTTTTCTTAAACCTCTTAAGGCAGGCGGTCAAGTGTGAGGTCTGTAGGAATCCCCGCCCCCCCCCCTCCCCATTACTAATGCCCTTCCAGGTCTAGGAGTCTAGAGAGGTTTTGGGAGGTCTCTTCTGTTGTTGCAACAATAACCAAAGATGATTTTTCCCTATTCCCCCTCTCCAGACTTAGTTCTGTTTTGTATCTTTCCTAAAACCTCCCTAATGCCCTAAATCCAGGGAAGATTTCTGGAAATAAAGGATTCTTAATTTCCAGAAATACACAGACAACAGTGAAATTCATTTCCTGATTTCCTGGGTATTTTGAAAAACAAATACCTTTCTCTGGAGCAATTAAATTGGAGGCTTTTAAAGTATTGTTTTACAATAGAAAATTGTTCTGCCTTCAGCTGCCTTTTTCCTACAAGAATTCATTCGATGAGAGAGACCATTAAAGTTTTTTCTCCCCGGTTCAGATTTGGCACTACATACATTCCTGGCCAACTTTCCTGACTCTACATCTTAGTAAATTCTTCCTGACAACAGTTAGTGACAAGCATGTCAAAAACAACAAACTCCGTCATCTATATGGCTTATCAATAATTTAGTCTCTTCCCCTCGTGAGAGCCTGTGTGTTTTGCAATAATGAAATATATGATTTTAAAAATAAATAATAGGCTGTTGTCAGCCCGATTGTAGCTAGAAGTTATGAATTTGATTGATTGATTGAGCATTTGACTTCATTCTCTCTAGCAGGATCAAAGAGAAACTCTTCCACTTGCCCAAGGCCACTTGCAATTTATTTAGAGACTGTGTTCATATCCCAGCAGGTAGCAATATTGGACTGAGGTACACAGAAAATCAGCTCTTTGAGGTTTTTTCCAAGTCTAAGGGATGCAACAAATGAGTTTTTTTTAGTTCATTAAATCATTAACCACTTAATCACTAAAAACAAGACATTATGTGTTTTGCTTGAGCTGGGGTACTCCGGGAAATGGGAGGAACTCAGGTTGCCATGACAGAATCTGGCATTTGAGTGTGGGCCTTTTAAAAATGTGACAGTCTCTAATTTTTTATTTATGTGGCACTTTTTCCCCCCTTAACTAATCAGTGTGGCAACAGCCAAGCTGACACCCCACTGTGACAGGCGTATGAATTGCAATGAGGAATCTATACGGCGGCCAACATAGGAGAAACAAAAGCTGAGGGTATGGGGGAGATGTTTGTAAAACAAATATTGTGACTGTTAGGTTGGCATAATGGAAAAAAACAAGACTCAGATTTGCCTGTGAACTCTCCAGACCATGGGAAATATAGCTATGGAATTAACAGGCTGGATTCTCTAAGCCTTGTTTTTATACCCTTTCCTTGGGTAGGGAGACGGTGGTGTCCTTTTTCCAAATTCTTGGACTGTTCATTCTTTCTTTCATTGCGTAACAGTCTTCGTTAGGCTTTAAAAAAACAACCCCCAAAAACCCCACATACATAAAAACCTGGACTGCAAGCTACCTGAAGTGGGAGCAGGCATGCTGATGAGCATTCAAATGAGCAAGGCTAATGTAGAACCTGGGAGCCAGTCTTAACCAAGGTGCAGGGAATAAAGGAGACAGGATGTGAAGGCCTCAGGATATTCATCCACAGAGGGACAAGCCCATCTTAACAAGTACAGGTTATGGTCTTAGTTGTTCTAGCAGGGGAATGGAAGAAAGCGAGCTTGTCTTCTCTTTCTAGCTCCCTTCGTCATGTGCTGTCTGACCTCAGGCAAGGCAATTTAATAATCATCCTAATGCTTTATACTTCATAGTGCCTTTCATCCACAGATCTCAAAGCACTTCACAAATACCAATTCATTAACCTTCACAACCCACCCTGGGGGAGGACGAGGGGGTGGGAGCATTCCCCCTGTGGTATAAGCTCACAGTTGGAGGCACAGGAAAAAAAATCAGTCCTTCCCTCTCAAGGTCACATGAAAGTCGACCATGAAGCAAGGAAGTGGGACTCCAGAGCATTTGACTTCAGATCTGGTGGATGCTGGACTTGGTCACCTCAGTTTACCTGTTTTAACCTGAGCTCAGAATTCTCCACATAGCTGAGAATGGAAGAGTAAGTACAGAAAGAATCCAAAAACTGTTATTTCCCCCCTTTTGAAAAGTTTCTTTTAAGTGCTTTGAAGGCTGAAAATGCATACACAAAATAGCTCCTCTGTTGCCCAAATGCTTTGTCAGATTAATCTAAAGGGCAGTTTGTTAGACCAAAACTAAAAAATTCAGTGAAACTATTAAAAAATACGTACAGAGCTATAATGAAAAATTTCCAGCACTGAGGGAAAATCTAGCTGAAGATTGTAGAGAAGGATAATATCAAGATGAGTAGCAGGGATGTGGCCATGCACCTGCCCATCATCATTGATTCAAAGGGATCCCACAGGGTACAGTTCCCTAGATAGACTGCTCTGGTCAAGTACAGTTGTGCTGGTACCATGAAGTCGGAAGGCAAGCCCAGAGAGGTATGTGCCTATACTGGGGCCCTTGAGGACAGCAGGCCCCAGTGAGTAAGGAAAGGGTCTTGAGGGTGGTCCTGGGTGACATGGAGCCAGAAGAGGACTGCCATGGGGAGAAAATGAACATCTCCTGTCTGTGCCCTGGAACATGGTCTCAGTTGCCTTGTGTTAATTACCATTCTGATTATAGTCCCCAGCTTTTGGAATGAACTAACCATTTAATTCAACCAAAGCGGTCAAATTGGCTTATAAAACAACATAGTAATGAGGCTCAGTATGAATGCTTCCCAATTCATGAGATCATAGATTCATAGTAGAAGGGACCTAAGAGGAAATTAAGTCTATCCTACATGTCTAGTCTGTATAGCTTACTTTCTGTTATGTTCTATGTTACTGTCAGAACAGATTCTCTGCACATACACCATCCTCTCCCACCTTTTTAAACCTGTAATGCACTCTTTCCTTCCCTTTTGCCTGTTGAATTCCAAGTCATCCTGGAAAACCCAATCCAAATGCCATTTCCTTCATGAAACTTTCGCTGATGCCCTGAATGATAGTGTTCTTCTTTCTTGGACCTCATTGGACATTTTGTTTTTCATCTCTCAAAAGCACTTTTGAAGTAATATTGCATATTACATTTATCTCTGTTCATATCTTATTCCTCTCTTAGACTGTAGATTCTATGAAGGCACAACCCCCGGTAATGAAATTTGTACCTCCCTGCATGCCCTCCTAGCATAATACTCTGAACACAGACATCAATAAGTGATTTACTAATTATTATTATTGATGAATGAAACAGTTGATTTAAACTAAACCTAGTTTGTGCTGTTGGCCGCTTCCTTTTACCACCATGACCTCAATCTTACGTAGAGATTCACACATCCCTTTTAGTTCAGTATCAGAAAGTCAGTCCCTGGGTGAAGGATACTATGTGAGAGGTATGGACTATCTCGAACTCTCACAGGCCCACTTTGCCCTAGCAAACATTCTTGGAACCATACCAAAAACACATATCATTGACTCGAACCATGAGAAATGACTTTGATTTAAAAAGGCAAAAATGAAACATGAAGCCACATAGAGAAAGGGCTATCATATTTCCTGTAAGTTAAATTCCCCTTGATTGTTTTCATGAATGGACAAGAGCCAAAAAGTCTCAGTTCTAGCATCCTATCTGCTTCTCACTCCTGGTTCAGTGAGCTGAGAGTGCTGGACCCAAAGTAGGAGCTCAGGAATTGCTATTGATAGAACCTGCTACATAAACAAACAGAGTAGATTAGACTCCTGTGTAAGGTGCCTTCTCTCCTGGCAGTCACTAAGAATTCCATTTATTATACTCTAAGCTAAAAAGGTTAATATGCTTCCCACTGGGTACAAAGTAGGGGCAGTAAGTCCAGCATTTCTGAACACACTACACCAGTCCCAAACCGCAGTAAGTCAACAAGCATTTATTAATTACTTAATCTGGGCCAAACAGCTAAGTCCACTTAATGTGCTATGTGAGTTTTTCTTTTTCCATGTGCAAGACAAAAACCAGATTCATGAGCGTTCTGAAGTACCCAGTACATACTGGGGAAGGGGAGCCAAGGGTTGGGGTGGAAGAAGGACCAGAGAAGCACAGGGTAGGTAGCTGAGGAGCACTGAACATCTTTTTATAGTGAGGGTGAAGGGGCAGAGTTCGTTTAATTCATAATAGATTATGACTAGGACAATCTTAGGGCAGCTAGATGGTACAGTAGGTATATTGTCAGCCCTAGTGTCAGGAAAACTCATCTTCCTGAGTTTAAATCCAGTCTCAGAGCCTTACGGTGTGGCAAGTCACCTGACCCTGTTTGCCTCCATTTCCTAATCTGTCAAATGAGCTAGAGAAGGAAATGACAAACCATTCTAATACCTCTGCCAAGAAAACCCCAAATGGGATCATGAAGAGTTGGACAGGACTGAAAAGACTGGGCAACAACAAAAGGACAGTCTTAACTGGAAGCAGAAGTCCGAATCACTGAGAATCTGGAAAGTTAGAGAAGGATACTCTCTTCTCATTTTCATCCAAGAAGACTGCTGTTCAATGGTCCTTCCTTTTTTTTCCTAATTCAAATCAATAAGTACTTATTAAGTGTCTACTATATACAAGAAACTGTGGTAGGTAGGGGACATTCAAAGACAAAATTGAACTATTCTATATCCTACTTTGCTGGTGTGAACTAATACTGTGAGAAGGGTCCCTATTAATGGTAATTATATTACATTTATTTATTTAATGATAATTATCATTATCAAAACAGTGTCATTATTACTGTATTCATTATAACTTGACCATTCCTATGAGTTATAAAGACTTGCATTTTGTGCCTGGGTAGACAGAAAGCTTTTTGAGAGCAGGGACTGTCTTTTTTTTTTTTCCAATGTATCTCCAACCCAGCACAGTATCTAACACATAGTAGGTGCTTCATATATGCTCGTGGACTGCTTGGCTACCTTTCTAAGTAACATGAAAGAAAGAATTGCTTTTACTAATTTGTCTCTACATATGCACATCCAAGTGTCTTACATCCTTGCTTAAAATATCCAGATAACTTGGTTACACTGGTGACTAGAAATTCCTTGAGGGCAAAGGTTGTTTTGTTTTTGCATTCAGATGGAGAAGCCAGGTGAGGTGGTAGATAGGAAACCAGGAGGACCTCAGTTCAAGTCCCGCATCCCATCCAAAATACTAGTTTGTGGTACCTCGGTTCAAGTCATTTCACCTCTTAATGAATGGGGCAGCTTTCTATGATTAAGATACAAAATGCCAACCTGCATTAGTAGAGGGATTTTTCCCACTTTTCCCACTAGTATAGGGATAGTTCCCTATACTAATGAAATCACAGGTCTAATTAGACCCTCTCCTTTATTTATATACACAGTGTCTTACAAAAGAGTAGGAGTTTAATAAATGCCTTTTGTGGAATTGAATCGCATCATTCTTAAAGTATCTGGAGCACAGCCTGAGCCTTTCACTTCACTTAGGTAGACTCAGTCTTACTAGGAAAAGCACTTGGGAAATTCACCCCTCCCCCCACCCCCCTACACCCCCTCCCCGACTTTGCCTGGAGTAAACATGGTACTTGGATCTCTGTGGCACTCCCTTGAACACTACAGCTTTACTTTGAAAAATTCACACGCACTTTTCATACACTGCAGGTGTTCATTAAAGCCTAAATTCCAATTCTTTAAAACTCCATTTCTTTTCATTGAAGACACCAAACCTTAGCCGTTCCGGGAGACTGAGGCCGAAATATTCCACTGTGATGACTCACCCCTTCTTTCCATCTTTCTTTCTCTGCTGCATTCAATTACCTCCCTTCCCATTTTCGGAGACAAAAGAGAAAATTCTATGACAACTGGACTCCATCCAGGAACACAGGGGAAAATGAGCTGAGGCAGACAATAGATGAAAAGTGTACAACAAAAGAATTAACTCAAATGAAACTGCTTAATAACCCTTCGGCTGGGCCTGGCAGGTCACCACTTGGCCTTTTGTTTTTGACTTGTCTTAAAAATCCTCTTTGGGATGCAGTCACAGAGTAAAATCAGGCATTAGCAAATATCTTCTGAAAAATCATAAGAAAAAATCCTGTCACCTAAGAAGAAAAGTCAAAGCTTTAATTCATCTAGGCAGAGCTCAATAAATACGGATGGAACTGAATTTATTAACTTAGTGAACTGGCTTCCTTTAGCTAACTTTACTTACTTGGTGAACTAAGTTTATTCTTCTTACTTTCTTCTTCCCATTCCCATGTTTGTACTAGAGACAGTGAGGGCTAGTCTGGAAACTGGTAAGATCTGGGTTCAAGTTTTACTTCTCAGCTTGCCCAAGAAGCCTTGGTCATTTAACCTTTCCAGAAATCCAGAATATTTTCTCAGACTGTAAGTAGTAGAGAAGGTGCTTATCTCTTTGGATAGAGGGAGTTTCTTTACCTGAGAGTTCTCTATATCAATGAAATCCAAAGTCCAAGGCCCTATCCTATCATTTTTCTGCTTCCCCTTTGACCCAAGAAACAGAATTCAGTGAACAGTAATATAAGTGGCTTCCTGGTCAGAGCCAGGAGCCAACAGACATCTCATTTATTCTTTCATTAATTCCACCAAGATGTAGTAAGTGTCTAGTAAGTCAAGTATTAGATGCTATGAGGAATACAGAGATAAATAAGGCCCAGTCCCTGATCTCCAGAAGCTTACAATTTAAGAGAGGGGAAAAGATGCAAAACATCCAATTGGAACATTTAGATGTTACTTATTCTAACACGCTCATTTTGCCAATGAAAAAAGCTGAGCCCCAGAGAAGGAAAATGACTTGTTCAAAATCACCATGACTGGTGGAATTGAGACTAGAAACCAGATCTCCTACATCCCAAGCTAATGTTCTCTCCATTGTGCAATGGTGTCTTTAACTTTTTTGTTTTTACCAGACCTGTGATTTCCTTGGTATAGGAGCACATCACAGCCTCTAAGTTCACCAAAGGTAAGTGAGTGCTTAAGAGGAGTAAGGGATCCATCCTGAGGGAACAACAAAGACAGGTGCTCACTTTAAGTCAGGTTACTATTATAATTTACAGAACTCTTTACAAGTTGCAAAATTCTTTCTCTACAGCAGCCCTGGGAGGTGCATAGTTAGTCCCACTTTATAGATGAAGAAACTAAGACTCACAAAGGCCATGAGGCTATTTCATTGCAGTCTCATGAACAGAAAGTGATGGAATTGGGATTCAAATCCAGGTAATGCCAACTAATGACACCCACACCATTGGCCACGATTGTTAGAGCTAGATGAGGAGCATCTACCTTAAGCGCCTTATTGACTGTCTATGAAAAAGCAGATGATCTGGTGGGAAATTAAATAATGCAAATCAGTTGTTATTGTTGAATTCATTCAGTTGTGTTAGAATCTTTATTACTCCATATGGGGTTTTCTTGGTAAAAATACTGGAGTAGTTTACCATTTCCTTCTCCAGTTCATTTTACAGATAAGGAAATTAAGGCAAACAGGATTAAGTGACTTGCCCAGGGTCACAGAGCTAGTGTCTGAGGCCAGATTTGAACGCAGAAAGATGAATCTTTCTGACTCCAGACCTGGCACTCCATTCTTTGTGCCCCCTTGTTGCCCTTCAATGCAAATCTGTAGTTTATCTTTAAAATTCAGACTTTGAGCATATTTACATAGACAATGCCCACCCCCTACCTCCCAGCCTGGTCTCTGCCCTTAAGATATATCATTGTCATTTTCCTTTGGGGGAAAATTCTCCTTTTGTGTCCCTGCCCCTCCAAGTCTAAGTCACAGTCATAGTGTGTCAAACTCTTATGGATAGCAAGGGCTTAAAATCCAGATATTTCCCAAACTCTCCACCTGCTCCCAAAACTTTGTCTTGTGGCAACATGAGCAGAGTTTTCTGGGTGTAGCAGAGAGAGTTTCCCTTCCTAACTCAATAGATGCAGTCAAGGAAGACCCAGAATTTAACCACAAATTGTAAAGTAGGTGACTAGGAATTTTGTCCACAATCTCACAACAATACAGAGAGGAGGTTGTAGTATATAAATAAGACTCCTAGATCTGATCTCTTTATCAGGTATGAAAGTCTCTAATCAAGAAAGAGGGTCATATGATAGGTCTGAGAAGTCTCTTAGGCTTATATATAGTAAATCACTCATTTAAACTGTCCAGGTTCTGGAGCATTCTGTGCAGGCACCACTTGGGGAAGGAGAGTGAGGACTTTCCCCCTATTCCTCCCCATTAGCCATGTCATTAGAATATTGAACCAGGAGGAAACAATGCATCTAGCCAGAAACAGAGGCACAGACCTTGGGCAGTTTCAGGGAGTATGACCCTTCATGGTTGAGAGGACTGTCAAATCTGGACTCAAGAAAGAAGCACAGGGGCAGAGCCAAGATGGCAGTGTAGAAGCAGCAAGGTCCAGCAGCTCCCACACAGCCACCCTAAACACCCATAAAATATGACTCTGGACAAATTCTAGGACTCTCAAACTCACAAAAATACAGAAAACACATCTCTCACAGAAGGCAGCTCTGCAGCAGGGGATCATCAGGGCAGCCTGAAATCAAAACATAGCCAGGCCCCAGGGCAGTCAGGAGGAGCCAAGCTGAGACCCGCTAGCCCTGCTGCAGCCAGTGTACCAGAGAGAAGATTTACAGCCTCCAGCAACTCCACATCTACCAAGGCGTGAAAAATAGAGATTAGAGAAAGGCAGCTTGGCAGGAGGGGTTCATCCTGTAGGCTGGGAGCCACAACCAGCCCAACCTGAAACCACCATGCGGTCAGGCTCCAGGGCGGCCAGGAGGAGCTGAGCCTCCCAAGCCACAGCATGAGTCTACTTCAGAGAAGATCTAAAGCACCTCGAACAATCTTCACATCTGTTAAGCCAGAATTAGAGGTCATTGAAAGTGAGTGAAGCTTTCAAGCTAAATTTGGGGGATGAAAAGCAGTTCGGCCAATCTACCCCCAGGGCAAGGAAGCAGTGGGGGAAGGGCAGGAACTGCTTCAGAGCCCCTGGCCTATGGATCTGGCAGGGAGGCTGAGTCGCTTGATCAGGGCCAAGTGCTCTTGTGTTGAGTGGCCTGGATCTTTATCGTGGTCTTGGGTGGTAGTCCTGGGGAGTGCTTCCAGCAAGTGAAAGCTGGGGGGGCCTGCAACACCCCCCTAATAGCTCTGGCAGCTGGGAAAACTCCAGCAATTTGGAACAGAGCTTTCCCCCCTGGAAGCAGAGTCTGACAAAGCTAAAAAAACACTAACCAATTAATTGACTGGCCAACATGAGGAAAAGGAAGCAAAATAAGAACAGCAATAAAACTCTAGAATCCTTTTCTGTGGACAAAAAGGATCAAAGCATGGAACGGGAGGAAGACAACACAGTCAGAACTCCCACATCAAATGCTTCCAAGGCACTTGAAGAATTCCTAGAAG
>CM053598.1:80601742-80641111 GCA_028646575.1 Pseudocheirus occidentalis
TTAATGGAATAGTCAAACCAGCCGCACCTAGAATAAAGTATTAGATCAGTCCTGACATGATACAATTGAGATATTTAGACAGCTGGAGGAATAAATATATTTGGAAAGAGTGAAGGAAGGAAGAAAGAAAGGAAGGAAGGAAGGAAGGAAGGAAGGAGGGAAGGAAGGAGGGAAGGAAGGAGGGAGGGAAGGAAGGAAGGAAGGAAGGGAGGGAGAGAGGAAGGGTGGAAGAAATAGAAAGGGCTAAATTTAACACGCTAAAATAGAATGGGATCAAAATGAACTATAATGAGCAATTAGTATCTCTCACCTGCTTTTCCCCACTTACACTTTACCTCTGTGTAGTCTGAGAATTGTTACTAAGATAACCCTGAAGCATTGTGGTCCTTCAATATGACTGCCCAGGAGGGAAGGTAGGCAGGAACTCCACCAGAAAATAATCCTCTATTGTAAATGCCCAGTGGTTTGTGTGAATGTCTGTCCTCTTGGAGTTTGAAGGATGGGTCTATGTCAACATTAAAAAGTGAAAAATTTGCAAGTGTTACATTTTCAAATTCCTCTTTCATATTCCCTCATTGAAAACTTCAGTTTACTAATGTATCTCAGTGCTTCACTGACTTTTCCCTAGTGGCCAACTATTCCTTCCTCAAACCTCTCCTCAGTATATAACCTTCTGCATAAAGACCATTCCAAATGGAATAAGATAGATACACTTAAGACTAGCACTTAACAAAGCTAAGAAGTTGGCAGAGTCTGGCTTCATTGTTGCCCATGCTCTCCTTTGGTTTTCCTGGCTCTGTCATCTTGGGTTCTCAGGGCTATCCAGTGCTCTCCCTCTACCCCTTCAAAACTTGTTTGTGGGAAAGCCTACACGTGATAGATGTATTTGCACATTAGACTGCGTGCTCCTCAAGGACCAGGGCTATGTTTTGCCCTTCTTTGTAGCCCTAGTGATTGGCCCAATGTCTAACATACAGTAGATGCTTAACAAATTTTTATTGAGAGATTGATTTGAGTGCAAGTGGCTAAGTCTTATTAATACTGTTAATGTTAGCTTAGTAACTTTACATAGGTTTGCAAGTTATTTCACATATATTATTCTCACAGAGAAGTAAGTCCTTTTGTAGAAAGACCATTGACCTGATGTAGCAACAACCAAGCTGGTATACCCAGGATGGCTGCTGGCACAGGTTCTTAGATCTGCTTTACTAGGAAAGATAGCTGTCTAAGTGATCAATAATTACATTCACTAGTTCAGGGGAAAAGTCAGCACCCTGAACTTCAAAGAAAGTACAAACAGAGAAATAAGGACCAAAAGACAGGGCTCTGACTGCCTGAAGCAACTATATACTTTACATACATCCCTGGATCAAGAGAGCCTTTACATCTGAGCAAGCAGGGAGCTCTGAATACTCAGTCACTCAGAATCTCAACCAGGGAATCATAAGACTTTCTCATAAGGGAACTCCCAAAGCAAAGTATCAGTTCAGTCTTTATATACACTTCTCAGAGCCAGAAGGCATCACAACTCTCATGACCCAGTGTCTAATTAGAAATTAGCAAAAGGTGTGAAAGCCTTCCTGCAAGCAAGCCTCCCCTAAGCAAGCTTCCCACATGAGGCCTATTCATGGGTGAGAAGATCTTAAATTCCATTACTGTCACAGCGGAGTCAGAAGATTTGTGTTCTAAGCCTGGTTCTGCCCCTAAATCTGTGTGTGACCTTGTACCAATCATTTCTCCTCTGGCCACTGCAGTCCTGTCTATAGTAAGGGCCATATTTCAAATTCCCTAGAGTATAACAAGATACAATGGTTGCGTGGGTCACACGTTACCTAACAGGACTCTATTTCTTCATCTGTAAAATGATGGAATCAGAGTGGTAAACTCTAAGGTCCTTCCCAGCTTTAGCTTCCTGTGACTCCACAGCTCAGGATCTCCTGATTCCTCAGGAGAACGCTTTTTCTTTTGCCTCACTTTATCTCTATCCATTATTTTTAAATTTTTTTTTCTTTTGGGGGAGGGAAAGGCAGGGCAATTGGGGTTAAGTGACTTGCCCAAGGTCACACAGCTAGTTTTGTGTTAAGTGTCTGAGGCTGGATTTGAACCCAGGTCCTCCTGGCCACCTAGCCACCCCTCTATCCATTATTTTACCAGGAATGAAACAAACAAGCATTTGTGCAAAACAATCTCATTTGATTCTCATAATTATTATCTCTAGTTAAGTGAAAAAGTAGCTAAATTAATGGCCCTGGAGTTAGGAAGACCTGAGTTCAAATTAGGACTTAGACACTAGTCATGTAACCCTGGACAAGTTACTTTTACCTCAGTTGCCTCAACTGTAAAATGGGAATTATAATAGTACCTACCTCCCAAGGTTGTGAGGACCAGTTTGTAATATTTGTAAAGCACTTAGTACAATGCCTAGCACACAGTTGTTGTTTCCTAAATGTTCCCTTCCCCATTCTACAATTAGGTAAACTGAAGTTTAAAGGGACTTATCCAGGGTCACACAGTCAGGAAGGTCAGATTAGAACTTAGCTCAGCTCTCCTAGACTCCAGGTTCAGTGCTATATCCACTGCATCAACACCAACATTCCCCATAGGAATAATGCTTTTGCTTGTTGTTGATTTTAGGAGAGATGATAGAAACTCTCAGATAAATAGGTTTGGGGGTTTTCAGTGATTCTGCATGAGTCTCCTAGAGCTTATTATCTAGTAATTGAGAATGAGAGGAAGGTCAGAGCCTCTGCCTAGGACTATATTCTCCCAGGCTACCCCAGCCCCCAGCACTAGAGAAGACAGTTCAGAATGAGAGAGCCTGAAGAAACTGTGTCCTTTTCCTTCCTAAGGTAAAATGTGACCTCGGCTGCTGCTGTACCTTGTCACACCCCAGGGGAGAGGAAAGAGACGCATGGCCCTGTAGGGCTGCACCTATCAGGGATAGACACCACGCACCATAACTTCCCACCCACACGGCCTTTTGTGGCGACATTAAAGTCAGGGAGAAAAAAGGGAAGGGGAAGGCTAAACCACGACAAAAGGAGAGTTTCCAAAAAGCTCCTGGCAAAAGAAATAGGTCGAACTTCAAAGCAACCCAGCAAACTCTCCCTAAAAGTCCAAACCAGCACTTGAATTTAGAAGAATAATACCTCAAGTTTATGTAACAGTGCTCCAAGACGTTTAAAGAGTTCCAAGCGGATTCCTTTTTTTTTTTTTCCTTTTCTTCATTATGAGACGGGGAGAGAGATGAGAGAGACTCACTTGATGGAGGGAGACACTGAAGGACAGCCATAGGTACGGTGCCTGTGCTTACAGAATGAGCCAACAGGAGGCATAACAAATTAAGACTCTGAACAAGTCTCTGTGGATCCTGTGGGTCTCAGGATCTTCCTGCCAGGAAATAATGTCTTAGATAGGTGATACCTTTCATATATCTTGATCCATGGCATGGTAGAATTAGTAGGAACCTTAGAGATCATCTAATCCAAGCTCATCTTTTTGCAGAGGCCCAAAGAGGCTAAGTATTGATAATTAGAAGTAGGATTTGAACCTATGTCCTTAGATTCAGAGCTCTTTTATCTGTATCATGCTGGGGTTTTTGTGTATTTGTTTAATGAGTTGGGAAAGCCTCGTTCATCTTCTTGTCTCACCATCTAGCTTGATTGGGATACTGCCAAAGGAGGAAGAGAAAAAGAATTATAAGGAATCATTTAGATAAACATAGGCCCACCGTATACTCTGAAGAACAGGAGTCATTGATGGATCCATAGGGCCCATTTCACACACATCCATTTCCCTAGAACAGCCTGTGCATTCCCTGGTAGGATATCATATCCTCCATCGGTTCCCCCTCTCTGTTTGGATGAGCCCCAAACATCCAAATGCCACCCATGTCTTCCCATTTTGGCTGAAATCCAGTACAAGGCTTTGGAGCATTATATTACCTGTTAGACCATTCCCAGCCCAACCTTGCCTGAGTTAAGATGGCTCCATGCCATTCTCCCCCAGGGTCTGGGTTTGCAATCCAGAGCCCACCATGGAAAGGAAGAAGACTCATGAGGGGGTGGTAGGACCATGAGTCTTGTTCAGGCAGAAAGGGGTATTGAGCCTCTAAAGTATTATATGTTCCTGCCTCTGGTGGAGAGAGCCCTGCCCAGCCATGACTTCTGATGGGATATCTGATAGGAGCTGAAGGAGTGTCAGTACACATCATTTTCTGAGCAACTCTATCACAGGCTCCACCTTTCCTTTGCCCTTCGCCCTCCCCCTTCCCACCATCCTGAATTAGTACTTTTGGCAGAAACAAAAGAAGAGCTGGCCTCTGTCCTTAAAAAGATTCAGTCTAATGAAGGAGATTGGATTCACACACATGAATGCATGTAAGGAAAATACACAAGTCCAAACTGACCTCAGGAGATCACTCTGTAATTGTCAGGAGTTGTTAAGACTCATAAAGCAGTTGGACCTGGTCAGCACAAATTAAGGAAGGGGCTCAGTCATAAGCATGGGTTTAGAATTGGGGAACAACTTGTATTGGTCAAGAATAGTAGCCAGGAAATGAGCTCATGTTGTGGCATCTTCTTACCCTGTAATCCTAATTGAAAAAGTTCTAGAATTAAGTCAGAGATCCAATGGCCAAACAAAAGACAAAGTTGGAATGACCCTGGGAATGGCTAACCTTCCATGCAATCTCCATATCTTCTGGTAAGATTTCCAAGTTTGATGACATATTTAGGAGACCCTCAAGCCTGGAGAAGCAATGACCAAACAATGACAAAGGCTCAACGTGGAGGGTCAGATAAAGAATCTGGGAATTGCCAGGGCACTCTGTTCACCCTAGGAGGTAATCACAGGTAACCCTTCATCTTCATCTACAGAGAATCTCAAACAGAGAACTCTCAGATGGTTGGACCCCAATTGTTCTTTGACTGAATAGATACCATCAGGACATAGTAGGATTGAACCTTCTCTCTAATCCAGAGCCAACTATCAGGTCATAGACTCATGGACCAACACTGAGAATTGAGCTAATGTCCAATTGGACATTGAAAATTGGTTAAAAAATAATAATAATAAATAGATAGATAAATGAATAGATACATAAATGAATAAATAAACAAATAGATAAATAAATAAATAAAGCAAGCAAGCAAGCAAGGGTATGCTGGAGCCAGATCTAACTGTCTTTCCCAACTAATTTGTAAATTTTTGATGTGAATATTTATACTTCCAATAATCAGTAATCTCTACGAATCAAGGCTTGAAAGATTTGTTGATTATATGGACTTATATAGAATTTGCTGATTACATAGACTTAAGAAAGTCAATAATGCAGATTATATTTAAAAGCCTGTGTGTGCATACTTTATAGAGAGTCTGGTTGTAAAATATTTACCTGCACATCCCTCTATTACTCTAAGAACATTGCTGGAACTCAGCAGGCATGCAGTAGAAGGCTCAGGAAATGAAATCATCCTGAGACTGGATTCCTAGTTATTGCCAGACTAGAGGTTAATCATAAGAACCATAACAATAATAATAAATAACAGGCATTCCTAAAGCACTTTAAGGTTTGTTAATTGTTTTATATAATAACACAACACACCGTTGGAAAAAAAATGCCTTATCTCTTTTTACTACTCAGTCTGGTTCTTTGGGGACTGCTGCATGAAACAGAAAACAGAGCTGTGCCTTATGGTTTGAACATAGATTTAACCTGAGACCTTAATTGCAAAACTACCCTTTGAAAGATGCCAACACGCAATCCCTCCTTGCCTTCAGAGTGGACTTATGACCATATGTTCAGTAAATGATGCTTAGGAATCATTTTTCTCTTCTTCCCTTTCCTTCGGTAATTTCTTCACCAATATGGACAGAATGATGTATGTGGCTTCTTCTCCTCATCCTTCTTCTGATGATCAATGTACTAAAAAATTTTTTTATCAGAACCTATCCATGTGCAAATCTGCCCTGCCACAATCTGAGGTCCTCTGGGGCCTCCTATCTGCCATTCCTCTACACCCTCCATCTCTCCAGGAACTGCCATCTAACTTGCTGATACACTCTAGGACTCCTGGATTTTTCCATCTATCATTGTATCCTTAGGATTTTTGGGCCTTTCCATTTTCTCAAAGATGAATTCTGTTATATGTGTTGTCTTCCCCAGTTAGAAAGCAGGGAAAGTTTCACTTTTTCTATTTGTGTTCCCAGCACTAAATACAGTGATTGGCATGTAGAGAACATTTAATAAATGACTTTTTATTCACTCATTCAAATAGCTGTCCTAAGAATTGTGAGAAATATTGTGTGTGTGTATCTTTAAGTCATGAGCTCTGCCCTTAAGGAGCTTGAAATCTAATTGTGACAATAAAATACATACACACATATGTGTGTATCCACACACACACACACACACACACATATATATATATATATATATATATATATATATAAGAGAGAGACAGAGACAGACAGAGACAGAGACAGAGAGACAGAGGGGGAGAGAGAGCTATATAAAGGGGTATGCCGGTAAATATTTAACTAACTCTCCAGGGGGAAAATGACACACTTTTAAATTTAATCTGCATTGATGATAATATTTTCTCCATAACTTGCCAAATTTTTGACAATCAACAAAACACTAAATCAAGCCCTGAAGTGTTGTGTTTGCTGATTTCCAAGGTACATGTGCTCACACCAAAAATTTGATCACCCAAGTAAGGGTTGAACTGGCCCTAACACACAGCTGCGTGTAGGTATAGGCAATGCCTTCCCTATCCCCTCCTCCTCTTCCTATCAATCTAAATCCTGTTCATATTTCAAAACCCTTTTCAACTTCCACTTTCTCTGAGAAGTCTTCTCTCTCCTTTAACATTCATTTCCAGAAGACTTTGAGTTACAAATTTTTCTCCCCATCTCTTGCCTACCCCCCAGCCCAAGATGGCAAACATACTAAATACCCCTTCCCCCAATCTGTCCTCTTTTATATCCACCCCTATTCCCACTCCCTTACTTTCTTCTAGGGCAGTGGTTCTCAACCTGTGTGTTGTGATCCCTTTGGGGTCGAACAACCCTTTCACAAGGGTCACAGGGGTCGCCTAAGACCATAGGAAAACATATTTCAGATGGTCTTCAGAACCTCCTATATTGTCTCCAGGCAGGTCCGCCCACATGTAGACACGCCCACATGCGACTATTAAAAGGTCAAGGCATTAGGAAGATTAAGAACCACTGTTCTAGGGTAAGATGGAGCCTACTTCAGCCCACCCTGAACTTCTCTTCTTCTAAACTGTTAAAGCACTTATTGTCAAAATTGCTCCTTTGGCACTTATGTACTCTCATGTGTTTTGAATTATCTTTCTATGTATGTGGTCTGCTTCCTTTATTAGACTGTGAGCTCCTTGAGGCAGGGACCATGTCTTACACTTAGCTGTATCTCTTACCACCCCCAGAATTGTAGTAGGTACAGGTGCAGTAGATTCCCATTGAATTGATGAAAAAAAAGTTAATCAAACCAACTTTAATGAAGCTTTAAGACTTTGTATGGGGCCCTAGGTGAAATACAAAAATTAATAAGATACAGTGATAGTCCTTTTCCCTCAAGGAGCTTACCTCTATCTAGTAGGAGAGATGGGACATGTACACAAATATTTATTATGAAAAATAGTATAAATGTCAGAAGAAAGATTCAAAGTGCCATGGGAATTGAGAGGAGAGAGCAATTACTTTTTCATGTGGAAGAGCCAAGATAACTTCATGGAAAAGGGAGCATTTGAATTGCATAGGATTCAGGTAGGTAGAGATGGGGAAGGGCATTTTTCATATAGAAGTGACCATCTAACTATAGGCACAGAGCTGGGAAAGTAGAGGACACAGTTAGGAAACAGTGAGTAATGTAATTTGGCTCGAGTGTAGGGTACGCAAAGGGGGTAAGAGGGTAGGATGAGATGAATTATCATGGTCTCCGAACGCCAAAATGAAGAGTCTTAAGTTTTATCTCATAGGAAAAAAGGAGCCATTGGAGATTTGCAATCAGGGAGTGCTGCAATCAAAACTACACAGCAAGATTAATCTGTCAGCAACTTATAGAATGGTTTGGAGAGGGAAGAGACCAGCTCAGAGACTATTGCAATCATCTAGACAAGAAAAGTGATGAGAACTTGAACTAGGGAGAACGGAAAGGAGGGAACAGGAACAAGAGACATTCTTTCTGGAGACAGATCTTGATGAGTGATGGAAAAGGGGGAGGGAGAGAGAAAGGAGTCAAAATGACCTCAAGGTTTCGAGCCTTGGTGACAGGGAGAACAGCGTGCTGGAGTCAAAAATGGAGAAGCCGAGATGATGAGCAGGATTGGTTGGGGAAATGATGTTTGGTTTTAGACTTAAGATTGACATAAAAAATAACAACAGTACACAGGGCTGTAAAGCAGAAAATGAGTGGAATAGACACTATGTTCAGCCCCGACAGTTCTGAGGAGGAAGAGTTCAGCCACATGGCTCCTTGGACAGCCTCCTCTGTTAGGAAGTACAATCCCATTTAATTCCAGAGTCCTTATACCCTATGCTCCCCTTTCTTCCTCCCCACCCCCTGCTTTTTCTTCCCTGCAGAGTCAGAAGGCTGGAGGATCAGGACAGCAGAGATGGGGCTGCCAGCTTGTGGGTGGTCTCCCTAGATGATCTGGTAGATTTCTACTATGAGAATCGGTCTTTAAGGACTCAATCCCTCCCTTTTCCCCTCTCTATGGGTTTTTTTTTCCCCTCTCAACTGAAAACAGCTGGCAACTTATTCAGAGAATTCTAGGAAGGAACAAACTCCCCTTTCATGATGAGAACACCAAGGACAAGAGGCCTGTGTTTGAATGTTTGCAGGCTTCACCTGAGATAGGGGGACCAAGGGCACTGTTCTACACCAGGTTTCAAGGAAACACCAAAAGCATATTATGGGGTAAGAGACTGGCGTGTCTGCTTCCAGCTGTGCTTCAGTCTTCATCAGGCAGGCCAAATGTTCTCAGGCTCTGTCTCACACACTCCGTAAGGCTTAATGCAAAAGTTATGTCAGATTTAAAAAAAGAAAAAGCTACAAGTAACCTTGAGTTTCTAAACTGAGAGGTCAAAGTCCAAGGAGATCTGATCAACATGGTCCAGATGCTGCTGGAAGAATGTAACCCAAGGAAGAAAAGGAAATAGGGAATGATGGTTGCTTTGGTGACTTCATCTGAGGTGATTTAGAACAGGATCCTAACTTGGTATTCCAGTGAGCAGGAGGCAGGTGACTGACCTCATTTGTCAGGTTAATTTTTTTCCAAGAAAACCAAATTGTGAACTTCTTGGATGCAGAGCAAGGTAGTAAATAGGGATTTGTCCCAGGACACCAACATCTAAGGTGCTACACTTTCCTCTCCAGGGTGATCACTGTCCCCACCCTTTCTCTGAAGCTCCAAGCCAACAAATGAGGCACCATTCAGCAGGGCCTTCCTTTTTTCCCTTCCAGTGTTGTGGCACATTTCTGCCCCCAGTGACCCCTTCTCCTACCTTTTGAAGGATCAGGATTGAAAGCTGGAGCACACCCTCTCCTGATACAACTGCAAGTACCCACAACCTTCTCCCTTCTGTACCCACCTACCTGCCCAACTGTTTGGTCCCAATTGATAAAGAAAATCTACCCATAGCTCCAACTGGGTCTAAAAAAAAAATCCTTGTGTGTTTTGAACAAAGGACATTTTTCTATTCTTCAGGGAGAATAGATCATAATAAAAATGGTCACAACTCTAGGACGGACTAAATTCAGTGTTTGATTTGACAAACAGGAACATTAAGGTCCAAGGAAAGTTAATTGTTAAGACCAAGGGCATTGTGGAGAAATAAAGGGATGCTGAGATTCCCTGGGCCAAATTCCCAGTCTTGTTTCCTATCCCCCGGCATCTCAGAGTACTGGCCTAGGAGTTAGAAGACATTCTAGATTCTCATCTTGACCCTGTCTCCATCTAGCTGTTGCTACCACTGACAAATCTCTCTTTAGTTCAATGATTTGGGTAATGTTTGCTTTAGTTAATGTAGTATCCCCTGTGAAGACGGTTAAAGGCAGCATTACCTATATTCTGTCCACAGTAAATAAGATTATACAATTATGTAAATACATAAAGAAGTTATGACTTTTCCCTCAGTAGTAAGGAAGTTCTGCCATAAGTTACTCCATCAATATAGATCTCAACCTCTCTATGATTTAGTAGGTCAGTCCTTGGGAGCTGCCTGAGATACACAGAGGTTAAATGACTCTTCTAGCATTACACAGCCATATGGGACACAGGAGGGATTTGAATACAGGTCTGACTCTCCATACCTACAACTCTATCCTCTATGCCAGACTCCCTCCTTTAATTGGTCAATTGAGAACTTTATCAATTACTTACTATATATTACATATGGTATTAAATACTGAAGATACCATAAAAAAGTAAAACAAAACCTATCCTTGAACTTACATTCTAGAATTCTTTGTAGAATCATAGAATCATAAAATATTGTATTTGGAAGGGTTGGTCAGTCTACCCGTTATATGAAGTTATTTTGTAAATTGTCAAGCTGTATCATTGGAAGGTGATAATGAGGTATTTTGGCATAGTGCCTTAAGTCCTGGACTCAAGTCAGGAAGACCTGGTTCCTATAAATTCTGTGACTCTAGGCAGCTCAAATTTCCTGGGGCTCGCTTTCTTCATCTCAAAAATAGGAATGATAATTAACACCTGGGCAGCTGGGTGTCACAGTAGTGAGAGTACTTGGCCCGGAGTTAAGAAGACCTAAGTTTAAATCCAGCCACAGATATTTACTAGTTGTGTGACCCTGGGCAAGTCACTTAACCCGTTTGCCTTCGTTTTCTTATCTGGAAAATGAGGAGAAGGGAATGTCATACCACTCCAATATCTTTGCCAAGAAAACCCCAAATGGTGTCGCAAAGAGTCAGACATGACTGAAACCACTTAACAACAATAACAACAAATTATACCAACCTCAGTGCTATTGTGAAGAAAAAATGAGTTAATATCTGAAAGCACCTTGCAAACTTTAAATATGCTGTAAATGCCAGCTCTCACCGTCATGCTACTGAACAGTGACTCCTTGCCAGTGCTCAGCCAAGGACTAATACCACAGCTAATTATTGCTATAACAATATCCTACATTTGGTTAGGGCTTTCAGCTTTTGGAAGATCTTTCACTCTGATCCTCTCATCTGATGAGTACGATGCCTCTGTAAAGTAATTGTATAGCTAGATGTATCAGACCCATTTCACAGCTGGGAAAGTTAAGGTACAGAAGACTTAAATGAATTATATAAAGCCAAACTACATGTTAGTGGTGGTGGTAGAATAATCTGTCATTACTATTTCAGGCTTTCTCTTGATAAAACCCTCAATGTCCAGGACAAGTCCTTGCCTTGGTGGCCCAACCAACATGGTCCTGGGGAAAGAAGGCCAGATTCCTAAGTTATGAATTCTTCAGCCTGGTGTTGGAGGCCCTCTGCACTTGTCTTCCTTCCTACTTTTCCATTCTGACTCACTAGCTCTTCCCTGTTTATGTCTCTGTGGCTGTGCACAGGTATTTTCCCATGCCTGGAATATGTTCTTTTCTCCTGTTGAACTCTTAGACATTCCCCTTTTTGACAAAACTCAGGTGCCATCCCCTGCATGAGACCTTCCCTGGGGGTTTCCTCCCCAAATCCCTTTGTATCGCTTTCTACAAACTTGGTATTTATTCCTGTCTCTGGTCACCTCGATAGAATATAAACTCCTTGAGACCAGGGACTATTTTGTTTTTGCTTGTCATGAGAGTAACACAAATTGGTTGAGCTGAAATGAACTGAATTCAGTTGAACTGACTCTACCTCTGCCCCAATACTCAGCATTCACATAATGCCTTTCTTTCAAAAAACATGTGTTACATATGTGTCCGATTAGAACAATGGGAGAGAGGCAGGCCTTCTAAGTCCCAGTTCTGAGTCACATAATGGTTAAGTGAGTAACCCAAGGCCACACAGTGTTTCAGAGTTATAAATCAAATCCCTTGCCTTGGTCTGCTCTTTTCCCCAGAAGGCTCCCATATCTCCTTCTCTTTGGAAACTTCCCTTCTCACTCCAATAGTCTTGCCAATATTAAATGAGAGTCAACTTTCACACCATTCTGGGCCTTTTGAGAGGGTTTTTTTTTCTTTTGTGGGGGGAGGAGGAGGGGAGTATGGGTGGTAAGAGGGTGTTGTTTTGAAACCATTGTTAGTTGCAAAACCAAGGAGACAAGAAGGACCCTGGCTAGTAGCAAAACAGCAAAGATTTCAACTAATTGTGTAGGGGAAAGGGCTATAAGTGAAAGGGCTGGAATGCAGAGACTCTGTGACTGTTGGAAGAAGTGACTGGTCGTTCATTGCCCCAGAGACCCCCAGAACACGGCTTGCAGGGACACAGAACCCTTTTCTGATGCTAAGCTATAAGTGGCCTTCAGAGAATCAAGATTCGTGGGCCTGGAAAGTCACTTCCAGTTCAAACACCCCGTTTTAGAGATGAGAAACCCGAGCTTCAGAACAGTTCAGCAGTGTTTAGAGTTTATAGATGTGGTTCTTACGTTTATGGGTGGAGTTGTTTCCTCATCTGTCATTGTGTTGTTACTTTCTCATCTATCAAACTGTAGTTTAGGTCCTATGAACTCTCCCATGCTTTTCATTTTGAATTCAGACTCTGGTTTGTCCAAGGTCACACAGATAAAGGGCGACAGAATTTGGTTTTAGAAGCCAGTTTTCCTCTCTCCCAGGCCTAGCACCCACTGCACTGTAAATGCTGTATCCTTTGAAGTGGTGATTTTTGAAATATCTGGGGGCATGACTGAGAGACAGGTGGTAAAGGGTTGGCCTCAAGGTCTTAAAAGCCTATCTGGGTTCAAATTCTGCCTCTGGCACATGACTGGCCTACCCTCCTTGGCAAGTCATTTCACCTTTTACTGACCCTGGGGTAACTCAGAGATTAGAAGGGCTGAAAGACAGAGAGTGTCCATTGGTGATGCCCTATACCAATGAAAGCACAGGTTCAGTGCCATCCAGGTGGTCGTGAGAGGATTCAAGTCTCTCAGTCACATTGACTCAGTTGTCCTGGGCAATAAGAGCAGAAAGGGGAGAAGGCTGGAGACAGTAAGCAGCAGGTCTGCCTTAAGTACAGCCTGAGTATGTGCACATACATGTGTGTTTGTGCCTTTCCAGTCCCCTCCCCTCAGCAATCCCTTCTCCACCAAGGAGCTAGTACTAGTAGAGAGTCATTTCACAAGTAGCCTAGAGCAAAAATTAGTCCTCCATGTAGATTTCTACATCAAATGTTGGGTTTGGGTGGGAGCTATGTAAAACAGTTGGGAAGCAGATGTAGCCTGAGGTATAACCACTTCTTGTACACAAGTGGAGGAGAGAAGGGAGGAAGGGGGGAGGGGGGCAAAGAGACAGAAAACAAAGCTTTCTGAATGGAAGATTCCTCACATGTTAGACCCTGAAGGGCCTTTAAAGACCTACTTATCCATTTCTTTCCTTTTACATGAGAGGAAAAGGAAGCTCAGAGAGGGCCACTGACTCTGCTAAGGCCACAGAGCCAAGAGTGACAGCAGGGATTGGTATCCAGTTCTCCTAAATACCCAATCCAAAAGTCTTGCAAGGACTTGGGGAAGGGATAACAAATATTTCAGATACCCTGTAATAAAAGAGCACAGAGTCCAATTCCTTGAGGAAAGGGCATTTAACGACAGCCTAAACATGAATGGATTGGAGCCCCCTGACATTGGGGCTCTGTGTTCTTCAGATGGTGACACAAAGTCCATTCAATTCTTTATGCTACAAAGATCCTAACTCCCATTCGTTGTGCTCCAAGCACATTTCCTTGATGCAAATCAGCTAGGATATCATTTAGAAAAACTATACTGTGCTCAAAGTTATAGACCTATCTGGAGGGAGGGCATGGGCAATGTATAAGCTGTGGAGTCTCTTTCTACTCAGATTATTAGTGGTCACAACTCAGCTATCTGTGATCAGAGCCATCCTGGGGCACAGCTCTAAAACCAATGAGAGTTGTCTTATAAATCCCCCCTTTCGACTTTTGATGGCCCATCACTTCCAAGAGGAATAATACCTAGAAACTGTTAGGGACAGCTTCTCATACACACTTTCCCCACCCGAGTTTACCTTAAGCCCTGAATTCAAATCCAACCTCAGATACTGCCTAGCTGTGTGACCCTGGGCAAGTCACTTAACACTCTGCCTCAATTTTCCTCATCTGCAAAACGGGGGTAATAATATCACCTTCCTCCTAGGGGCCTTGTGAGGCTCAAATGTCATAATAGTTATAAAGCACTTAGCACAGCGCCCAGCACATAATAAGTACTATATGTTGTTGTTGTTGAGTTGTTTCAGTGCTGTGAGCCCATTTGCAGTTTTCTTGACAAAGATACTGGACTGGCTTGCCATTTCCTTCTCTAGATCATTTTACAGATGAGGAAACTGAGGCAAACAGAGTTAAATGACTGGCCCACAGCTAATATCTGAGGCCAGATTTGAACTCAAGTCTTCCCAACTCCTGGCCGGGTGCTCTATTCACTGCACCCCCTAGCTGCCATATGTACTACATAAATGTTAGCTATTAATAGTTATTTTTACTAGCTATGTGACATTTAGCATTTCTCTTCTTACCTCCTCCTCTGTAAAATGAGGGGACTGAGCCGGATTATTTCTAAAGTTCCTTTCAGCTCTGTGTCATTCTGTGATTTTTAGCTTCTCTGAGCCTATTGCTTCAATCTCTACAATGGGGGTCATAGTACTTGACCTATTAGAAGGTTAGCTCTTTGAGGGGACAGATACCAAATCACTTTTGTCATTATAACCTCCAGCATTTAGCACAGAGCAAGACATGTGGTATGAGCTTAACAAATGTCTTTTGATTGATTGATTGACTTGTCTATCTGCCTTGATTGACTGATCTCATGGGGAATTGTGGGTCAAATAAGATAGCCTATCTGGGAGCAGGCTGTAACTCCTAAAGTGTATACAAAATTATTGTCATTGTTTGGAGCTGTATCTTCAACAAACCAAGGCCCTAGGAACTTGGCTGAGGGGCATCATTAAAGCCCAGGTTGTAAGAAACCTCTGACTCCAAAAGATCATCTCAACGTAGAAGATGCAAAGGTCTTGTCTCCACTCCCACCCCCAACACCTTGGAATTCACATCAGTTCTTCCTAAGTTGCTGTTCTACCCAGAGGCCTCTGGGGCATCAGCAATTGTCTGGGCTGTGCTCAATCAGTCCTTTCAGGGGCTACGGAATGTCTGTGTGCATAAGTCATTACCTGCATGATGTGGTGCTATCTAACCCCTGCTCTGTCTTGGGCTTCAGCATCTGAAGGTAAACACACCCCCTCTTCAGCACCAGCCAGATATTTCCTGTACCAGGAGTACTCCACATCTAAAAAACAGGTTGGCTGCACACAGAGCTGGCTTATTCATCCTTGGCCTGTACAGCCTTCTTGTCTCCAACTTCTAAGAGGCTAGGGGCAGGGAGAGTTAGCTCCCTTGCTCACTAATCTCCCCCTCTGAATAAATCCTTCTCTATCCTGAAGAACAAACAAAACAAAACAAACAAATAAAAAAAGCCACGCCATAGGATGGCAGGTTCACCATGTCCCAGTATGGAAAACGTAGGGAGAGAAAGGAGAACATCACACAATGTACAAAAAACACCTTGGTTCTGAGAAACAGTTTGGTTCTTGCCCCAAACACCTCCCTGCTCTAGCCTAAAAGGGCCACGAGATGGCAGCATTTCTGAACTTTCCTACTGTCTAAGTGGTCTCCACTTTGTGTGTTGCCTGGGCTTCTGGTCAGCCACTTCACTTGTGCACACAAGGATTCAGGGTCTATAGCTGGGCTGCTCTCCCCTTTTCAGCCAGGCCCTGGGCATAGAAGAAGGCCAAAGTGGATGTTCTGGAATGTTGTTGTTTCAGCAAAACCATGTTGAACCTCAGAGTTGTGTTGTCAGCTATACAGCCTTCTGAGATCACCTCAGAAAATGGGGTGTACTTAGCTAGTTCTACCTAGGACTGACTACTCCTTGAGGTCCTTGGAAAAGTTCATTAACTCTGGGGTTATTATTTCTCTCCCCTGCAAGTATTCTTCTTGTCTAAATTCCTAGTCAAGTAACAAAATTGTAGAATGTCAGGGATTTTAAATATATAATCATATCGTTTCCTTCCTTATTTCCTTCCTTCCTTCCTTCCTTCCTTCCTTCCTTCCTTCCTTCCTTCCTTCCTTCCTTCTTTCCCTCCTTGCTGCCTTTCTTCCTGCCTTCCTTCCTCCCTGTCTTCCCTCCTCCCTTCCCTTCTTCCTTTCTTTTTTCCTTTCTTTCATTCTTTTTCTTCCTTCCTCCATGTCTTCTTTCTCCTTCCTCTCTCCCTCCTTTCCTCTGTCCCTTCCTTTCTTCTTTCTCCTTCCTCTCCTTCCCTCCCTTCCTTTCCTTCATTCTCTTCCTCCCTTGCCTTCTTCTCCCTCTCTCTCTCTCTCTCTCTCTCTCTCTCTCTCTCTCTCTCTCTCTCTCTCTCTTTCTCTCTCTCTCTCAGAAGCATGTGCTGGGGTGCAGTGGGAAAGATCTGAGTGAGTTACTCTTCAATCATTTATTAACTATGTGACCTTGGGGAAGTGATTTGACCTCCATGGGCCTCCTTGACATCAGTCTATAAAATGGAAACAATACGAGTACCAACATTACAGGACTATTGTTAATATCAAAGGAGATAATATATGTGAAGCGCTTAGAAAAACTGATGCTGTTGCTCCTCCTATCAATTAATTAATAAGAATTTACTGAGCAACTACTACATTCTAGGAACTACATGAAGTTCTGGGGATACAAAGACAAACGTGAAACCGTACACCCTCAAGGAGCTTACATCACAAAGGCGAAACAACGTGTACAAATAGACACAAAATAAATGTAAAGTAATTGACTGGGGAGATGCATTTGTCGCTGAAGAGAATTAGGAAAGGATTTGTGTAGGGAGGAGATGCCGCGGGAGATGAGCTTTGAGAAAGACGAAGGATTCTAAGAGTTGGAGGTGAGGACTGAGGTGCTTTAGGGAGGGGATGGCAGTCTGAGAAAGGACACAGTGCCCTTTATGAAGAAAACAAGGAGGCTGGTTTGTCCAGAGCAGGGCTGAGGAACCTGTGGCCTCAAGGCCCCACTCCTGGTCTAGACAGGGAAAGTTGCAAAAGGGAGTATTGGAAAGGCAGGTTGGGACCGGGCTGTGAAGGGCTTTACAAGGCAAGCAAAGAGATTTCTGTTTGATCCTCAGGGTAGTAAGGAGCCATCAGACTTTATTGAGCAGAGGAAGGATGTAGTCGCACCTGTGTTTTAGCACTTTGTGGCAACTGTGCGGAAGACAGATGGGAGAAGGGAAGAGACATGAGCCAGAAGGAAGCTATTATAACAGCACAGGTAAGAAATGATGAAGGCCTGAACTGGATTGTGTTAGTAGAGAGAAGGGAATGGATTCAAGAGATACTTCAGAGAGAGGTAGAAATAGGAAGATTGGTCAATTGGCTAATTATGTGGGGGTGAGAAAGAGTGTGAACTCTAGGATGACTGAGTTTGTGACTGTGAACCTGGGTGACTGGAAGGATGAAGGCGCCCTTGATAACTAACATTTATATAATAATTTATATGATAATCTCATTAGTATAATCATATATATTGCATTTATTTATATTTTTATATATTGTAAATATTTTGTATTTATATTTTTATATATTGCAATTACATGCTGTACTATTATCTCATTTGTATCCTGACAACAGCCCTGGGAAGGAGATGCTGTTCTCTTCATTTTACAGATGAGGAAAATGAGGCAAACAGAAGCTTTGAATTTCCCAGAGTCACAAAACTAGTAAAGGTCTGAGGTGGGATGTGAATTGCAAGGCTTCCTTACTCCAAGTCCAACTGCCTGGCCACATGTCTTCGCTTCCCACTAATGTCCAGTGCCAAGCTGGGGACCACAGTAGTGTGGAGTGATAGATGCCTCCTTGTGCCTTTGAATTCCACATAACCTCTCTGCCATTCATTTAGAATTTTGCATATATTATCTGGTATTCTGATAATCCATTTCATGTGTACATCCTGTCTCTTCACTAAGACTGTAAGTTCCTTGGGAACAGAGTCATTAACTTATATTACCTGGCATACCCTCCAATAAGAGGTATGCAGTGAAAATTCATTGAATTTCCATGAAAGTTCCTCTTGAAGCCTACATAGGTAGCTTCTCATTTTTAGGACCTAGAAATCTAGCCCATTCATTCACTCAACAACATTTATGAAGCACCTTTTGCATGCAAAGAACTATGTTCACTCTTTAGAGAAATACAAAGATAAAGAGGACATGACTCTGGACCCCATGCCACTTATCATTCATTTGGGGGTGGGAAAATCGACAGGCACACAAATATGTGGTCATGGCATCCCTCCTACCCAGAGAATGCAGAATCCTGACCACTCACCCTGATAGCATGAATGAGTGGGGAATTCATGAACCTTTTACTTTTTCTTCCCATAGTCCAGGCTTACAACACAATTCTTAATGCATTCCTTATGTGAATGTGAAGGGGATCATAGGATTTAGAGCTAGAAGGTACCTCAGAGATCCTTCAGAATAAGCTGAGGCTGGCAAGGAAGGCTAAGGACAACAAAGAGGGTTTCTTTCTTTCTTTTTTTAAGCTATACTGGGAAAGAGAGGAGGATGAAAGATAGGATAAGACCACTGCTCAGGGTGGATGGGTCAATGATAACTGACGATAGGGAAAAGGCAGAGCTCTTCAAATATCACTTTGCTTCTATTTTTTTCTGCCAAGGATAATGATCTTTGGACTGGAAAGAACAGAACAAAAATGACTAATAGGGAACTGATTCTCAGGATGAGTAGGGAAATGCTAAGAGAACACCAACCTGCCCTTGATGAGTTCAAGGTATGAGGCCCAGATGAACTTTATCCTCAGGATCTGAAAGAACTGGCAAATATGACTACTGATCCTCTTACTGTCGGTGATCTTTGGAAAAGCAGAGTATTGGAGAGGCCCTGCAGCACTGGAGAAAAGCAGAGATCTCCCCAATTATCCAAAAGGGAAGAGGACTGAGTCTGTAAACTATAGATCATCTTGCTTCATTTTGCCTCCTGGCCAAATTCTAGAACTTATTTATGGGATGATTAATGAACAAAATCTAGAAAAGGGAGCAGTGATCACTGAATGCTACCATGGGTTTATCAGGAACAAACTTTGCCAGATTCATTTATTTTTTGGATAATGTCATTAAACTGGTAGACCAAGGAAACTCTATAAAATTAGTTTATATCGATTTTAATAAAGTAATGGATGGACTCATATGCTGTTTTTGGTATAGGTGCTGGCAATTTACAGTTATGGGCTAATTCAAAACCAGCCAAATGGCTGAACCCCCAAAATCATTATAAATGACTGGATGTCACCTTGGAAAGAGATCTCTCGCTCCAGGGAACTTTGTTTGGCCTTGTACCATTGAAAATTTTTGTCAGATTACTTGAATAAAGGAATAGGTGGTTTGGTTGCCATATTTATAGCTGACACAAAACTGGGAAGGATAGCTAAGTCAAATCACAAGGAAAATTCAGGAAGGTCATGATAGGATCAAACATGGGGATGAATCTAAGAAAATGAAATTTAATAGGCATAAATATAAAGTCTTAGACACTTGAGTTAAAAAAAATCATCTGTATAAGTGAAATATGGTGAGACACTAGGTCATCTGAAAAAATACCTAGGGGTTATAATGGTCTGCTCAAAAAAAAAAAATTTCATTAAGGGTAAAGGCTACTTCCCCTGTTTTATTTCTTCAGGCTTAGCACAGTATAAGTACTTACAATTTTAGGTGTTTAATAAATACTTATTGTATTGAATGGCCTGACATGGAAGTCCAACAAAGTAAACAGGATTTTAGCTCGTGTAGGTGTTCAGTACTAGGAAGGTATATTTTCACTGTACTCTAGATTAAGTGTTTTCTAGATGTCCTCTAATTAATTAATTAATCTAGATTTACTCTAGAGTATGGTGTTCAGTTTGAGGTACCATATTTTCAGAAGGATATTGATGGATATTGATTGATACAGAAGGGGACTGATACAGAAGAGGAACTGAGATAGTAAAAGCCCTCTACTTAAAGACTTATTTAAGGAAATGGGAATGATTAGCCTAGGAGAAGAGAAGACTTAACAGCCAATGTGATCATCAAGTATTTAAAGTGCTATCTTCTAGAAGGGCTAGACTTGTTCTCAGCACACCCAAAGGGCAGAACAAAGACAAATGGGTGAAAGCTGCAGCAAAGTAAATTTAGACTTTATAGAGAGGGGGAAATGATCTATGAATTAGATATATACAAAAATAAAATGGGCTACCTACTTGACAGAGGCATCCTAGTCATTGCAATTATTCAAGCAAAATGGTATAACTTATTGAGTATACGGTAGAGAGGTTTCCTGTTTAGAAGCAGGCTAGATTAGATGGTTTCTAAGATTGTGAATAGGGATTGTTTTACTCTTTATACTTGTATCCCTAGAGCCTAGCACAGTGCCTACCTAGTCCATAGTAGGTACTTAATAAATGTTTGCTGCTTGATTGATTCCTTCAAAATCTAATCAGTGTTTTAGCTCACTTCTTTCATTTTACAGATAAGGAAACCAAGGCACAGAGAACCGGAGTCATTTTCCCAACGTGACAAGGGTAGTAAGTGGTTGGGCTGGGATTTGAATGAAGAACTTCCAAATGCTAGGTCCAGCACTCAGTTTCACTGTACCACAAAGAACTTCCCCTAGGAAAGGACTAGGCAGGTTTGGAAGCTTAAGGTATAATGCAATCGCTTCTGAAATGCTCAAGCTCATTCGTTCAGCTTCTTCGTGGCCAGTGTCCACAGGACAGATATGTTCCATCATTCTGGGTATCTAAATGAGCTATTGAGGTGACTAAAGTAATATATCATCCAGTGTATCATCTGGGATGTCTTTCCGTTGTGGGGATAGATAGAATCAACTCAGCACCAGAGAACTGATCAATTTGATCAATTCAAATAATCAAGTAAAGAAAAAAAGTGAGGAATCACTCATACCAGGCATTTGAGAGAGTCATCTACTTATTTTTTAAGGCATTTCTTTTGTGAATGTAAATAGGATCAGAGGATTTATAGCTAAAAGGGACCTTAAGAAACCAGAGATTTAGAGTCTTTGTAATTGGCACCTTGAACAAGTCACTTTCTCTCTAAGAATCAGTTTCCTTATCTGTGAAATGGGATAATTATAGCTGTGATGCCTATCTCCCAGGACTGTTGTAAGAAGCAAAAGAAATTGTGCATGTAAAGCACTCTGTTTAAAGCACCTACTGTTTGAATCCTGACTTTGGTATTTACTCCCTGTATGACCTTGAATGAGTTATTTCCTCAGTCTGAGCTCAAGTTTCTTTATCTATAACATGAAGGGATAGGACCAGGTGACCTCTAAGGTTCTTTCCTGCTCTAAATCAATGTCCCTATGCTCTTTTTATGGAGACAGTAGGCAATTAAATCACACTGATTGAAGCTAATTGGGTTGAGTGGTCAATTTAGTCTAAATGGTTAATCTAACATCCCCATGTCAATCAACTGACCTGAATTTATTAAGTGTCTCGTATGTACCAGGAGTGAGCAAGTAGACTCATCTTCCTGAGTTCAAATCTGACTTCAGACACTTACTAGTTGTGCATCCCTGGGCAAGTTATTAACCCTGTTTGCCTCAGTTTCTTCATCTGGAAAATGAGCTACAGAAGGAAATGGAAAACCAATTCAGTATCTTTGCCAAGATAGCCCCAAATAGGGTCAGGACTGAAATGCCCGAACAACAAAATGTATCAAGAACCATCATGGGTAGTGGCAATACAAAGAAAAAAATGAAAGTCTCTGCTCTCAAAGAGCTTCTATTTCATGTTAGGAGACAAAATGTACCTGTTTAAATGTGTGCAGAATAAATAGAAAACAATTATATGGTAGTTTAGGAAATGAGGTCATTAGCAATTAGGAGAAAGAAGAAGGGCTCCTTGTAGAATGTAGTGCTTGAGATGAGTGCAGAAGGAAGCAAGGGCTCCTACCCAGAAGGGGGAGGAGCAAGAGCATTCCAGTCAAGGAGGCCAGCCAGGAAAAAGTCATGGATGTGTCAGAGAGAGCTGTCCTTGTTGTTCTTCTTTCCTTCTCCAAGAGGATCAATGATGTCATGAGTATAATGTCCTGACTTAACCAATGAATTGGATTTGAGTGGGGCGAACCTTTGCAAAGTCATCAATTTGCGCTTTCTCCTCCAGAGTAATCAGAGTCTGGTGGCAAGACGAAGGTTAAGTTAACTGGCAATGGCCCTGGGTGCAGTGGGTGACCTTGGACTTTCTCAATTAACGTCTTTCCTAGGTAAGGGTTTGTTTAAGGCAATGTCCATTCGAATCCAATTAATTCTAAGTCAATGTCTATTCAATGTCATGACTAAGAGCTAGAGACAAAAGATACCCCAGTTTCTCATCCCAAAGATACCAATTTGGGAGGGGAAGATCTTCAGAATTTTTGTCCAGAGCAGAAAACAATTGCTTTTTATACTCATTCTAAGCCATCAAAGCCTATAAACGGAGAGCTACAGGGCTTATCAATAGCCATCCAAGGAAAGCCAGAATGATTTGGATTTAAAGAGGTAGTCAAGTAGCTCCATTTAAAACACAATGGGCTTTTTAAAAGCCTGTTTTTCAGAGCTATACTTCAAGAAATCAAAAAACAAAAACTGAGTAGGATGAAGTAAATTTCCTAGCTTTTAAAAAAATGTGGAGAAGGAGAAGGAAGAGGAGAAACAGAGGAAGAAGAGGAGGAAAGCTGGTTTCCCAAATTCTGTTCATATGGGCAAATTGGGTCCCCAGAGAGCAGCTGCTACCACTCTCAGGTAACATGGTAAAGACAACAAAACCTTCTCCTAGAGGAGAAGTCTGGAGGAGGAGTTTGAGGAGGGTCTTCAGGAGGAGTCAGATGAGGTCAGACTCCAGTCATGAGTGGTTAAGGGTGGGAAGTTGCTGGAGGCTACCTGGAGACCATACACAATGGTAGACCAGGCCAGAGTGGGAACAGGAGCGCCTAGGCTGGGAAACTATTGGAACAAAGGAGGGCTAAAGACTTGGGCAGAGACACAACTCAAGACCCATAGCCTTAGGCAAATGTCTTCCCTAGGGAAGATTCAAGGAGAGTTCACAGGGGGGGTCCCAGAGCCTATACCTCAAAGATTCAAGGAGAGCTCAAGGGGGCTCCCAAAGCCTGCTCCTCATCACTAAGAACCTGGTTCTCTCTTTCCCACAAATACACACAGCATCCATGGATCGAGTAAGCTTAAATATAGACTATAATAGCAGTGAGGCACCTGTGTAAGAAATATGTGTAAAAAAAGTTTTCCTCATACCACCTGCTGGGGGAATTCTTTTCTCTGTGAGAGACCTCATGCTTGTTGTTGTTTATCTTTCATTCTTCAAGAGATCCAATGATATCAGGCCTGTGATGTCTTGAGGAGGATGAATTGGATTTGAGTGAGTCAGCCTTGCTGGGGAGAGAAAGTGCCATGCATCTGGTATGAAAGTTCATCTGACCACACTCTAGAATGCAGGGGGGAAGGTTAATCTATAATAAGCCTAGAAAGATAGTTTGGGTCAAGGTTATGAAAGACTTTAAAAGATAAACAGAGGGATTTGTCTTTTATCCCAGAAGCAATAGGGAGCCACTAGAATCTATTGGGGAGTATCATGGGACATCTACCAACGGGCAATTGGTGAGGCAGGACCAGACTGTAGGAGAAATACTGGGCCTAGACATACAAATCATTTTTATGGAAGTGATAAACACAGGATGGTAAAGAGGTCACCAAGTGAGGGAGTATAGGGAGAAAGAAGAGGAGGCCTCTCATGTACACTCACACTTGAGGACACCATATGCATGATGAGTCATCCAAGGAGGCTGAGGATAGGCAGGCACTTTAGAGGAGAAACAGGAAAGAGGAGTTTCACACAAACCCAGAGATGAGAGAATATCTAGCAGGAGAGAGTGGTCAGGACTGTCAGATGCTGGAGATAGGTCAAAAAGGGTGAGAACTGAGAAATGACCTTTTGTATGACAATTAAAGGGAAGCAGAAGGAATATGCATTTCCACAGAGCCTGCCATATGTCAGGTGGTACTAAGTGATTTACAAATATTATCTTGTTTGAGCCACACAACAATCCTAGGAGGTGGGTGCTATTATCCCCATTTTACAGCTGAGAAACCTAAGGCAAACAGAGGTTAAATGAAGTGCCCTGAGTCTCACATGGAAAGTGTCAGAGGCCAGATTTGAACTCAAGTCTTCTTGTCTCTAGGCCCAACACTTTATCCATTGTGCCCCCTGGCTGCCTAGATCATTAGCAACTTTGGACGGAGGAGTTTTAAGGAATGAGTATGAGTTTTAAGGAATGAGTATGGAAACCAGATCACAAAGGTTAATGAAATGAGTGAGAGGAAGGTAAGTGGAGGCAAATGATCATAGACCACTATTTTTAGGAGTTTGAGTGAGAAAGGAAGGAGAAATATTGAATGATAGCTTGAGTAATGGTAGGATCTGGTGAACATTTTTTAAGGATGTGGGAGACAGCTGTGTTTGAAGGCAAGGAAGGCACTGGCTGACAGGGTGAAATTAAAGATTAGAAATAGAGAGGAAACAACGAGGGGCAATCTTCTGGAGAAGATAGGAGGGGGTGGGGTTGTCCTTGGCAAGGAAAAGATCTGCTTCATTATAAGCAACTAGAGAAAAGGAGAGGGTGGGAGATGATGCCAAGGAATTCTAAGATTCAAAGGGAGCTCATGGCCTATTTGGCCTCTGTTTTCTCAGTAAAGTAAGAAGCAAGGACTTCTTCTGAGAGGATGCAAATAGAGAGAGGTATAGAAGGTTTGAGGAGAGAGGAGAAAATTCGGAACACCCTCTCTGGGACTGGTATAGAGAATCAATTAAGGAGGAGTAAAAGGATTGCCTTGCTGCAGTGAGGACCCAGGGGTTAGCAGACATATTTCTAATAGATTCAGTCAGCATGGTTATGTGACTTCACCCAACTCCAATCAGCAACATGGGAATAGGAGAGAAGGAGGAAGGCAGTGGGGTTGATCCCTGGAATAGGTTTTGGCAAGGCATGAGCAAGAAAAGGACAAGAGGTAAAGGGCACAGAATTAAACTGAACTGAAGACCTATAGGGTCAAGACTTGGAAGAGAGAAAAGTAAAATCACAGAAGGAGCAATGGACACATGCAAAAGACTTGTTGGGAAATAGATAACAGAAAAAAATAGTTGTTGTACCTGCTTACAGTTTATGTGGTTAAATACCACTGAGCCAGACCCAGTATTCTCCTTGTTTTCTCTGACTACCTCACCATCTCCCTCTAGTTAAAACTGGACTCAGATTGCTTTCATTAGAGGTTTTGACTCATTGGGTGACTTCAGAGTCATTCCAGGGTGAGCCCTCCTCCAAACCATATTAATATAAAGATATCTTTGTTCCCTTTGGTCAGTGGAGAAGTCCTAAATCTCCTATAGGGAAAGGAAAGAGATTGTTGTCCTCAGTCTTTAGGATTGAATCAATAGTAATATCAAGCTTTTCTACTGACTACATGAGGCCAGCCTAATACAAAGAGAAGAAATGAAGAATCAACATCCAATTTTAATTCTTGATCCAATATATTTTGGGTACCTCTTCCTTGTTTTTAGTACATTTTGGCTGATGAAAAGCGGTAGTGGTCATCAAAGTAAAGGAAAACCGTAATGTCCAGAATGCTCAGGAAGAAGTAGTTTAACTTGAGGATTTAGGTGAAAATGAGCCCTAGCTATTTGTTCCAGTCCTAGCTATTGCCAAAAGTTTATAAAGCGGAGTAATTAGTAGGGTGTGGTGAGCCAATTGTCCACAGCAAGGCCTTGAGTTGTCTTTCTAAATACAGGACACGGAACGTTAGCACTGGAAGAGACCCTTATAGACGAACTAATTCAAGACTTTCATCATACAAAAGGGAAAATGGAGACCCTGAGTGATGAAATGACACACAGCAAATTGGTAACTGGGCCAAGACTAGGGCCCAAGTCTCCCTAGTTGCTGGCCAAAGCTCTTTGCCCTGAGGCCCATTGCCCCCCTTATTCATATAGAATGTCCACTCCTTGGGGACAAGAACAGTTTCATTCTTTGGTCTTTGTGCCCCTTGTGCCTAGCACAGCCTCTGACACATGGCAGGGAATGAACAAGTGCTTGTTGAATTGAGTTCAATGAATAAATGAAAAATAGAACAAATCAACCTCAAATTCAACTGAGGCTTCTACTTCACTAATTCCTATCAAATGCAATTAGACAAGAAATAAAAATGAAAAACCTTTCACTTCGATCACCAAGACCATTCTTGTTTTCCTTTAGGCATTTGGTAACAGCTTCAACTCTCTCCTTTACCCTAGATATACATAGGTTCTGGGTTAGGCTTATTGCCTGTCTTTAATGCTGGTCCAGCTTCCTCTAACCCATCCATTTCCCTGTCCCCAGGAAGAAAAGGGGAGCAAAGTTGTCAAAAGCCAAACCGTCTTACAGGTGCTATTTTCATTGAGCTCATGTCAAACCATTCCAATTTCTAAGGTTTCTACCATTCCTTATACACATGCACATGTGTGTATGCGCACCAAAACACACACACACACACACACACACGTATACACACAATTTAAAAGGCTTATGTCCCATATGAAAATACTTTCCTGGATGGCAACCATCTCTCCAGAAATGTTTTGATTAGTTAAGTGTAAATGAATTAAAACCATATGGATTAAATCTCCCCTGTAATACACATAGTATTAACTACTGTGGGCAAATGCTTAGAGAAAAAATGCACTGGGAATTGGGAGGGGGATGTTTATTGGCTTCCAAACATTAACAAAATCATCACCATCATTATCTTTGGAGACATTCAACCCATCCCAAATATACCCAAGTAACCTGCTCTGGGTCATGGATGCCCTCATTAACAAGGAACTCCCCAAGGTCTCCTGCTTACTTAATAACACCAGGTTGTAGGTTTGGGTTTTTTGAATGTATTTGTTTTTACAGGTAAGTAGATAATCTTGGGTTGGAGCTTAATGAGACCTTGGAGGAGAAGCAGGCAATCAAGAGCATCTTGATCAGGCTGCAGTTGCTGCAAATTCCCTCTTTGAAAGCTGGTGAGGCAACCAATTTAGAAGAACACTGGAAACCATCCTACCTCTCAATGTGTCTCTCATGACCTTTCATGCTACCAGACCATCTGCTAAGAGGCTGGCAGCCCAGCCTGGGCATGTGCTTTTCAGGATTTCAGTTGAGGTAGTAAACAAACTGGATTTCAGTTTATCTAGTACACAATCTGTGCCTGCCTTAGTCTATCCTGACTCCCAGATGGAGATGATTGCTCTGGCTTTGGATGCTCGTATTCCTTGAGACCTCTCTTAGGCACTTTCCACATTCTACACGGTGTAGAAGTTATGTCATGGAATCATAGAATAGGACTGCTTTAAGGAGCCTAATTAATCACCTTGTCCAGCTCTCTCATTTTATAAAGCAGAAGATTGAAGTCCAGAGAGCTGAAATATTCTGTCCAAAGTAGCATAGTAAATTGGTAATAGAGCTGAGATGAGAGTTTAGATCTCTGGTTTTCTAATCTAGCCTTTTTATTATCTCCCCTGTGTCTCTTATCTTATTTCCCTACTAAATGGCATGTTTCTTGAGGTCAGGGGCTGTGTCTTTTTCATTTTTTAATTTTCTAAGCTTTTAACATAGGGTCTTAAATGGAGGAGGTATTAGATAAATGATGAATGAATGAATGAATGACTCGTTGCTAACCAAGGTCCTAGTGGAAGTGAGTGAATTCACAAAATTTCTTAGGAACTCAGAGTACATTTATTTGGAAGTTCTGGATCTATTTCTCCCTTCAATTTCCTAACCCTAGCTTTAGCTTCAAATGAACCCATGAATGATTTTCCTATAGATCATAAGAAGCATATGTTAATTAAATATAAAGTATGTATCCTGACTCTATAATACTTAGACTGAGTCTATACACATAAATCTGTCTTGTTATTTTATCTCTATACCATCAATTCAATTCCATAAGCATGTACTTGGTGCCTAATAGGTGTCAAGTATTTAATGATAAGGACAAAATAAAACAATTCCTGCCCCAAGGAGCTTACACCTTAACAAAAATCACCATCCCTACCTTAGGTTCATCTATTTCTAAATGTGATCAAACTAACCCACTATGAGCCTTAAATTCACTCTTTAAGAAGGGGATCAAGTTATGGGGCTAATTTATATGTCTGTTTAAGATAGGAGAAGAAAGACTAAATGACCTTTTTAAACTTTGTTATCTAAGAAAAGGGAGAAATATATTATGAGCCAGAAGCTCAGGAGGTTGAATAACAACCTACAGAGCCAGAACTAGCAGTTTTGTCATGTAGAGCAGTCATCACAAAATCTGTCCTCAAACTGACTTTTTAAGATAATTTCAATTGGGAATGGGGAGAAAGCCTCCAGGGCACATATCTCCTTTGATACTAGAACACCACAGTGCTATGGACAGGAAGGTCAGATTACAGGGAGACAGGAGTTTTACTGAGGTGTGGCCAACAGGGGAAGAAGCAGGCCATTTGGAAATCTCAACCTATTTACAGCTCTGACCACACAGGCCAGCGATGTCATACAGGGGATTCCTATTTGTGTTCTGAAGTTCTTTCCAGGTCAGAGACTATTATTCTATGACTTTTATTCTAATTCTAATATGCTATGTCTGTTTAGCACAGTGCCCCACTCCTATTAAGAGCTTAATAAATGTTGATGCACTGACTGACCATAAACAGGTCATTTGGACACTTTATGGCTTAAGTCACCACCCTTGTGGACATCCACCATGCCACTTGGTGAGGGTACAGTCAACAAGATTATGTGTAAAGACTGTGAATCTCTTCAGGAGAAATCAGAAAAAATGAGATGGCTTATTTTAAAGTATAAAAATTTACCTTTAAACCATCAACATAAAGCAACAAACTTCTTAGCCTGTATGGTTTACTTTTATTATATGAACAGATGGCAATTTCAACAAAGGCTATATGTCTTTCTATCCTTATACCATTTCTGCCTGCTCAAGGAATTTTCTCCTTTCTCACTCTTACTCCCATATGCCTTTTTTTTTTTTTTTTGCTTTTTTTTTGGAGGGCAGTTGGGGTTAAGTGACTTGCCCAAGGTCACACGGCTAGTTTTTTGTGTTAAGTGTCTGAGGCCGGATTTGAACTCAGGTACTCCTGACTCCAGGGCCGGTGCTCTATTCACTGAGCCACCTAGCCGCCCCTCCCATATGCCTTTTGAATTCTACCCATCATCCTTCAAAGGGCAGAGCAAATGCTACCTCCTTCACGGTAGATGGCTGCCCTGGTCTCTCCCATTAGGAATGACCTATCTCTCCTTGAAAATCTCACCACCCCACTCTTACATTTAGCCTGTTGTATTTAGCACGATCTTAATTTATATCTGTGAGTATATTTTAACTCTTCTCTTTGACTATTAATTCCTTGATGAAAAGGACCACATCATTTCTTTCTCTGCTTCTCTCTGCACATGACACATTTCTCTGTGCACAGTAAAGGCTAGTAGATATCTGTCAGATAGTTAAGTTCTTAGCATTCAAAGGCTTTTAAGAGGTTTTCCTGCATGTCCGTTTTCTGAAACAATACATGGAGAAGCTCACTGAGAATAAGGATCATTAGGATAAATATTTTGAACTGTAATTGAAAGTATGGAAGATGGCCAGGGCAAGTACTTGAAAAATGAAGACATTTTGGGATGTGTAAAGATCAGAAAATTATCTAGTTTACCTGGATTGTAGAGTGAACATTTTATAGATGAGGAAATTGAAACTCAGAGAAGGGAAGGGACCCATACAAAGTCACACAGCTTATAAGTGGCAAATTCAGGACTTGAATCCAGGCCTACATCCAATCTTCTTTCCACAACTCAGTGTTGCCTCCCTTGGGCTGTGCCAGATGCCAGTATCTTTCCCTATTACCTACTGCAGAACTGGATTTGTAGAAATCATTTGATAAATATTTGTTTGATTCAATCCAAACAGAATTGTAAGAATGGCATTAATGGCCTGTATTGGAATCTGAAAAATCACTGGTCTCTGCTTCCTCAGTATTATAATGCTGAGAGAGAGAGAGAGAGAGAGAGAGAGAGAGGAGAGAGAGAGGAGGGGAGGGGGGAAGAAAAGGAAAAGGGGATACATAAAGGGGATTATAATAATTATAATACATATAATACAAAGGCAGTGCCTTTGTAAGAGACAGTACCACTCCAGCCTCCTCAGAGGGAGAACAGGGATCTTCATTTGTCATTGGCAACTGACTCAAACTGAACAACTACGTGGAACTTGAGGATGGAAGGAACCTAGCATATCCCAGCAAAACCCTCTACTGGGCTGCTGGCCAGTTGGGAGTATGACTTTCATATTATTACTCCAGCCTTGAACTTGCTTGGAGCTCTAGACTGAGATTTCCAACTGCCCACTGGATACCTCCCCTCGGAGGTCCTGCTAATATCCCAAATTCAGCATCTCACAAACTGAAGCCACCCCTTCTCCAAACCTGCTCCTCCTGACTCCTGTCTCTCTGCTGATGGATGACTACTTTCTCAGTCACAAAGTCTAAGTTTTTTTTATCATTCTTTTCCTTTTACTCTTAAATCTAAATAATCACTAAGCCCTATAGACTCTATCTTCTTTCTTTGTCCTTTCCTTTCTATTCCCCCTGCCACCATCCTAATTGCAGCCCACATTATACTGACTTAGATAATTGAAATCATCTTCTGTTAAAACATAGGAAATGGTTAGTAAATGTTTCTTAGTGGAAAAGATGACCAAATGAATGACTGGATGATTTGTTGCCATCTCCATTGGTGGCATTGATTTCTTTGGTTACCACTTTGGGGATAGCAGAAAAAAAAGTGTGGGGGAAAGGGAGTAACAGTCTAGAAGAGCCTCCTAAACAGACCTGAAATGATTCCGTTAATGTCAACAAATATTTATTTATTAAGCACTTACAGTGCTGAAGGTGTGTATAACCAAGAGACTCAGTTTCTATTCTGCCTCTCCCCCTCCTTTGTCTTCTACCAGTTCACTCTTTGCCTGTGATTCAACCTTTTCTTGACCCTCCTATCACCCCCTTCCTTCTGGTAAGGTAGCAAGGGGTAGTGGAAAGAGCCCTAGACATGGGCTTGGGTTTGAATCTTATGCCCTTGAGCAGGTCATTGAAACTCAGTATCTTCAGTTAAAAAATGGGATAGCTGAGCAAGAAGATCTGCAAGGTCCCTTGAGGTTCTAAATTTAGGGAGCCTGTGATTCTCGTTCCTATAGTGATGCTAAGAATTCCCTCCCCTTTACCTGCCAGTCCTCTTTATATACACATCCTCCTTTATCCTCCCAACCCTGACCAAATTCTTGCTATGATTGACTTGACTACTTCCCTTGCTTAGCTCTTTCTCCTTAAGTTGGATTCCTCAGACTGTTTCTTCCTGGAAGACTCTAGAAAGGAGATCCAATGAATTCATTTTAGAGCCCAACCACTGAGTGTTGAAGTGGTAACAGTGCTGGGCTGTGTTAGGTTTCTAACTCAGCTTTCCTGGATCCTGTGACTGAAGCAAACTCCTGTCCAGCACAAACTGCTCTCAGTTAAGGTGCACCCTCCAGAGGTTTAAGGAGAACATATGATTTGACAAGGTGCCTATTCGAGGTTGAGATGCACCTTCCAGAAGTAGAAGGAAAGCATACAGTTTAACAAGGCAAATGACTAATTAAAATATATGATCTCAATATACCTGGATTTGAATTATCAGCCTGGAAGATGAGAACCTATGACGCTCCCTGATCATTCAGCTTCACAGGCAAATAGTGGTGCCTGGTCTCTGGGATCCATAGTATAGTAAAGGTGGTGGAACTGTGACTTGAACCCAAGACCTCCTCTCTCTGGGGCTCAGTTTTTATATCCGTAAAAAGAACAAGTCTATAAAGATGTAAGGTCTCTTTCACTTTTAATATCATATGAGTGATTTTGAAAACAATCCACTATGACTCCTTCCTTCCCTTTGCCTTAAAGGCAGAGGTTTCACCAGGGAACCAGTGGTTCGTAGCTTGTAAGTTAGGACCATTGCCTACCATCCAGATCCTTCCTTCAGTTCAAACCCATGTTTCTTTTCTCCACCAACCCTCTCCCCTTGCAAAGCCTCAGAATCAAATGCCAGGGTGGGCAAGACACCTTGTCCTTTTGCATCTGAAAACCCAGAGTATGAGCTAAATGCCTGTTTGCCCTTCAGAAAAGGACAAGTGGAACAGAGGGTGTTGCAGAAAGGTAGAGCCAGGGTGGAAGGAAGCTGTCTCCCCTAACCTGATGCTGTTTTTCTCCTTCAGATTCATTATTCAAATGGTACCCTCAAGTACCAGCTGCCCCCCCCCAAAAAAAACAAACCAGGAGCCAGCCACACCCTTTGTTGTAATTCACAGCTCTTTCAGACTTGATTTCCCTTAGGAGCTGTGTTATTAAAATTGAATGAATCCAGAGTTCACATATGTTGCCTGAATGCCGCATTGTGTATCCCCTTTTCCTTTTCTTCCTCTCTCTCTCTCTCTCTCTCTCTCTCTCTCTCTCTCTCTCTCTCTCTCTCTCTCTCTCTCTCTCTCTCTCTCTCTCTCTCTCTGTCTCTTTCTAAAACCTTGCTCTCATTGAGTGGCAAACAAAAAAAAAATCCCCCCCACTCCCACTAAGAGGACTGAGACGTGGGGAGCAGGAGCAGAGGAGAGGTTGTCGCCTCTAAAGTTCAGAAATAAAAATGACTCTCTCTTTTCAGCTGCTGTTCCCTGATGTGCACTGTGATCAGTATCAAATACTATCTGGCAAGTATTTCTGTAGAGAGCTTTCTCGGCTAAAATAGATTTAACCTACCCGTTGCTCTTTGTGAGCCGAACAATGTGAGCGACAATAAAGAACGGCTATATTGTTAATAAATGAATAGTCCCGATTCTATATATTTACTGTTGTGCTCTGTGGATTACCTGCGAGGAATGTTTGGCTGCCTCTATGGAGAAAGGTTATGCTACGGCGAAGGAGTTTAGCTGGCTTCGTGGTAATGAATCAATAGAAACCTGCAATTAACCAAAGTTTCATTTTGAAATGGTAGGAATTGCCTTTTGAAACGGGGTCAGTTTTCTCTATACACACTGTCTCCCCCAGTCAAAATGCACCATCCAAGGTGTCCTTCTGCTTTGAATGGCTCGATTTACAGGGGGAAAAAATAGTCCAAGGTTTGGGTTGTGGGATAGGGAGAAGGCTCGGTATGGTTGGAGGAGGTAACTTTTTGTAACAAGCATGTGACAGTTATCAGGAATAAAACAATTAGTTTCTTTTCCTTCTTACAAAGGAGGGTTGGGCACAGCAGGTCTAGAGGGCAGGTATTTCCAGAAATGGCAGGTTTCCCTAAAACTTGATTTAAAAATTTTTTAAAGGAATAAAATAATAAACCAGTCTGATTTCTAACATCTCTTCCAGGATGACAAAAGGAATAGAATAAAGCAAGGTGGAAGGGTGAGAACATTCTGAGTTAACTCTTGAGTCAGGCAAACTCACCTCAGCAGGAAGCCAAGAACTTAGCTGTAAATTGGCTTTCCTCAAGTCCAATGCCCTTTAAATAGGCCAGCACAACCTGCCTTTTGGAATCCTGCTCTGAGACCCACCAAACTAAGACAGGAGTTGGTTAGGAGTAGAGGGGGTGGGGCAGGCCAGTTTCTGATGTTTCTATAACTTTCTGCCTGTCAGTCCAGGCACACAGGGTTTCATTTACATAGACCCTGGCTGCTTATTATTAAATCAGGGCTGCTGGGGAAATGGAGTTAAATTAGGGGAGATCAGAGGCTTAGATAGGTAAGGATACTCTATAAGAAACCGCCTGTATTATATAAGACACTGTGGTTAAATCAACCCCAAGAACAAAGGAAACAGCCTGAATGAAGAAACTCCCTGAGCCGACTGCAGAAACCATGCTGAGTTAAGGAAGTAAATACTGGAACCAATGGGCACAATAATAAATTTTTTTTAAATGAGGCCTATGCCTCATTCTCAACCCCTGGAGCAACACCTCCATTTTAGGGCCCAGTGTTTTCTGGGAAGGGCCCGTTGAGGTGGTAGGGACTTAGAAGAGGGACAGGGGCATATTTTAGCTGACTAGGGGAGAGAAACTTTACCCCATTGGGAGGGGTAAGAGGGTGCAAAAAGGGGATGGAGTCTTATTGATTGTACATTTTATAAAAGACCAGAGCACTTTTTCAAGGTATAGACAGTTCCCCTTTTCCCCCCTGAAACTCTAAGCAGAAAGGCCCAGAAGCTGCTTCTCCAGGTGTATACCCGGGGTAAAAGTGAACAGCAAATGATCTAATCACCATTAATGTGCCGGCAGAAACTGCCAGTCTGACATCCCTCCTAATGGCTGACAAATGTCAGGGTGACTTGTATGCTTTTTTTGTTAATTGAATTGGTTAATTAGGTCCCAGAGGCCTAGCTGCTAATTATGAGCTGTAGTGGAATATGAGCTTTAAAAAAAAATGATGCAAGGAAGTTAAAACAAAAGAGGGGAAAAAAGCCCACCAAAAACTCCTTTGTGTTCTTTACAATCTGTACTGTTACCTTCCCTTAATTTCTGACCTGCCACATGTTACTGCCTTCTTGATGTGCTCAAAAAATAGGGCAAGAGAACCTCCAAATCTGCCTTTTTCCATGGGAGCATCTGCTCAATCAGTTCCCCGTTCATTAATTTTCTGCCAATTAGCAAGAAAAAAAATGGTAGAAGGGAGAGGGGAATTTTTTTTCCAGATTTGCATCTTAATCTGCCACTTTGTGAAGAATGGTTTTTTTTCAAAGTTAAATATTCCCTTCAGTTTGTGTGAAGGAGGTAGTAACATTCCACACAAACACAGTAATTATCAGCAGCAGGGAAATGGGACAGCCTGAGACAATTCCACTTGTTAGCTCTACAAGGACTTTCCTGAAAAAAACTGCATGAGGCAACTACTGAAGGGAAGGGGATTTTATGGGTTGATCTTATTGTAGCTGGTCACTTCAACTAGTTAGTTGCCCTACTTTGAGTATCTATACCATATAACCTGTTTGCAGAATTGGGATTGTACACAAGTTCAGTTTCCAGGGCTTTTAGCAACTGAGTCTTGGACAAATTGCTAGTGAAGGTCTCAGTTATGATTCCATTGTACCTGACTCTTGAGTTAGCAATGACCAAGGGTTTCTATCGTACTAGTAAATCAAGGCTTTCATCTGAGGACTCTGAAAGCCTCACAAATTAGAGAGACAAAATAAAAACTTATAAATAAAATATCTATTTAGGTCTATCCTTCCTCCTTTTACAACCCCAAATATGGAGAGCTGGAACTTTGTGTGACTAGTTAAGAGACAGAAAGAAATGGTCAACCAATAATAAGACAAACTGCAATGAAAAAGTTCCATGGACCAGGCCATTTAGACTTAGAGGAATAGAAAGAAAGTGGCCTACTTTTTGGTCTCTGGAAATAGGAATTGAAGGTCGAAAAGTCAAGGAAGAATAGGAGCCCCAGGTTTCTGCTGGTTGTGCCCTATGCCTGAATCTAAGACTCCTGTCCACAAATGATGAGCTAACCATGCCAAGAAGCATCAAGAATTCCCTGCCCCAGGGTGGGACAATGTACTCCAACAGTACGAACTCCAGTTTGTACTAGATCTAAGAAATCAAATCTGGGCCCAGAGGTCTTGAGTCTTCAACTAATGACCAAGCATAGTGGATGCAGGAAATAGACATCAGTTAGAAATTTTGTGCTGTCCTCCCTCCTTTTCCTGCTCAGAGGAGGATCAGTCAGGAGACTCAATAAACCAAACTGCATTTTCTAGAACTCTCGGGTTTAGACTGGCTGACTTACCATGTTGAAATTGCCTGGGACAATCAGAGGATTCAGACTAGATGCTGTGTTACAAGAATGGCGGAGTAAAAGAAGCAGCATTGAACAGTGAGCAGATAAAAAGTTAGGTTTGGGGTAAGAAGATATGAGTTCAAGTCTCTCCTCTGACAAATACTGTCTGTATGACCTTGGAAAAGTAATTTAACTTTTCAGTGATCACTGTATTTCAGTAAAGGTCTGTATTGGAAGAGAGAGTTTCCTCATTGGCAGTTCTCCATTGCAGATTTATAGATTTAGTCCCATGTGAAAAGAAAAGCACTGTACAGACTTGAGCACACTGTTTTCCCCATGAGTAATCAATTCGACTTTAACTAAAACCTAGTGAAAGACAGGAACTTTAGGGATGAGGTAGGCATTTAGGGTGAAATCTATACTAACCATACCACACAGACTGCCAGTCAGTAAAACCACCCAGAGATAGTTGGAGCTGGGTTATGAAATGGTGTCTGATCTATGAGAGCCACAGAGAGCTAATTTCCCCAATACTTCTGCTCAACAGATGGAGATGTCGTAACTGCCAGGATGGGTTTGGGGCCTCCTGCACTCAGGATCCTTCCCTGACAATAGGTTTAACTCAATGACTAGCAGCATCACCTGGTGGCTAAATATATCACTATTGCCAATGCCTAAATAACTCCAGAAAGGCAGGGGCTTATGTGGTGGACAGAATTCTGGCCTCAGAGTCCTGTCCACAGTTGATACTTATCATAACCATGACTACAGACAAATCATTTAATCTCTCTGAGGCTCAGAAACTCTCTAGTACTACAAATTATAGATAGGTTGTATAATGCATGCCTCGTTTTGTACCTGTGGTTCACCACCTTCGTTACCATTCATCCTCTGAAGTTATGAATGGATGCTGTCCTGCTGTGTTTTGGCTTTTATTTTCTTTGTTGGAAGGAGCCCCCCACATCAGGAATTCCTGCATGAATGAAATCATGGGTCATTCATATGCAAATATGTCTACCTCATTGGGATACTTTCCTACATTTTCACAACTAGAGATCTTTCTGTCTCCTCCAGACACATCTCATGATTGCCTAGAATCATATAAACTCTTGGAATTGTGGTACTTGGACCCTTACTTCAGGTTGGCAAAAGATATCTAAGGAAATTAGAGGTGCCAAGAGGACATGGGGCAAACAAAATGCACTAGAAGCCAGGAAGCCCACATATCTGATAGGCTGGTCCTGTTCAGGAAAGGAATGGAGGGAAATCAAGGTAGGGAGGAGAGAGGGAAATGAGAAAGAACAACTCAAAGATCCTTTGTTTCAGCTTCTGAAGTTCTGCAAAATTAATGCTATACATGGCAAGGATTTATAAATGTACATTGAGAAACACATCTGAATAACTTATTAAGGGCCTGAGTTTGCTTTCATGTAACCTCGAAAAAGATATTTAGGATATCATTATTAAAATATGTAGAATGCTTGCCAAGCTGGATTTGGCTACTAGAGGAAGAAACTAAATTACTTGGACTTCACACTCTCAATTCTTTCAAAATCCAAAGGCCAAGAATTGCCTGGCATGAGGAAAGGATCTGCAGCAATGTAGGTGCCACATCAGGGCATGGGTATGATGAGGACTTTGTTTTACTGATCCAAGTTCTTTTCATATTACATTTAAATTCTAATTCAATAGCCTCTGGTCTGAGGGAATCTGGAGGCTGGACCTCCTCTGGAGAATGCATTTTTTGATCCCTCTTAAGCCCAAGGAGGCAGCTAGGTAGTGCACTGGATAGAGTACTGGGTTTAGAATCAGGAAGCCTCATCTTCATGAGTTCAAATCTGGCCTCAGACACTTACTAGTTGTGTGACCCTGGGCAAGTGATTGAACCCTGTTTACCTCAGTTCTACATCTGTAAAATGAGCTGGAGAAGGAAACAGCAAACCATTCCATTATCTCTACCAAGAAAACCCCAAAATAGGGTCATAAAGAGTTGGACATAACTGAAACGACTGAACAACAAGGAGGGATTCAGGAAGTCCCTTCAGACTTCTCTTAAGGTCTCCAGGACTCAGGAACAACTCAGGAAGAAGCTGTCATTGATATGGGAAACATCTAGATGAGGGAACTTCTGGGTGGGGGACCATTCTTTACCATTACAAATTAGCACCTTCATTATAATTTGTTTTTTTATAGTTGTTCAGGCTACTGAGAGGTTAAATGACTTACTTGCCCAGGGCTACACAGCCAGTTTGCCTTAGATGAGAGGTTTTTAGATATATTCACAGATTTAATATGAACATGGGCAGTCTCAGAAGATCATCTAGCCATTTAGATTAGAAATCTAAGGCTGCTTCTAGCTCTAACATTCTACAACCATGGTAGACACACATTCTTCTGAGATAATTTAGAGACCTTATTCTTTCTTTTGAAGTTAACTCACATGTCCAGGTTGCCAGACCAACTCCCCATGGAGTCTGGTGATTTCAAACATGTGCACCAAAATCTGTCTCCCCTGAAGACTTTCTAGCATGATGTGCTGTTTGCCAGGATCTTGAATAATTAAAAAAAAAAAGAATTCTTGGAGTGGCTGGGTGGTTCAGTGAATAGAGCACCAGCCCTGGAGTCAGGAGGACCTAAGTTCAAGTCTGGCCTCAGACACTTAACATTTACTAGCTGTGTGACCTTGGGCAAGTCATTTAACCCCAATTGCCCTGCCTTCCCTCCTCCAAAAAGCAAAAAATAAAATAAAATAAAACCTACTAGCAAGTAGAATGAAGTGGGGTCTGAGGTCTGCTGGTAAGTATTTAACAACTGGCTCTTCAGAAAACAGCAGGACTGTATTTTTAAAGTTTAATCTGCATTATTAACATTTTCACCATCACTTTCCTAAGTCTAGATAATCAACAAAACAATTCATCTTGTAGCATTTGCAATTTTAGTTTCTTGGTGTAAATGCTCACTTAGCAATCTTTTCTCATTAGAACTGGCTCTAGTATAGGAATCCTAAAGTATAGGGAAATGGATAGAGCAGACAAGTGAACCAGAGAAAAATATGGGGCAGCTAGGTGTCACAATGGATAGAGTACCAGTACTGGAGTTAGGAGAACCTGAGTTCAAATTTGACATTAGACACTTACTAGCTGTGTGAATCTGGGCAAGTCATTTAATCATAATTGCTACAAAGAAAAAAGAAAGAAAGAAAGAAAGAAAGAAAGAAAGAAAGAAAGAAAGAAAGAAAGAAAG
>CM053598.1:80648067-80693588 GCA_028646575.1 Pseudocheirus occidentalis
CAGCTTAGTAACTAATGAGCAAGAACACTTAGTTAAAACAGATGGCATTCTAGTGGCTGTACCCCAATGTCCTAGGTGGAAAAATTACTAGGTATAGCTCTGTAAACAACTTTAGTGACTTGTTCAAAGTCACACAGGCAGTAAATAGTAAAGCTAAGACTGAAACCCAGGTCCTTTAACTTCCAATCTAATACTTTCCCCACACAATTCTAGAGATTTTAGCTATGTTGTTGAGGATGCATTTTTCTTGTTTTATTTTGTTTTTAAAACTGGCAATCTTTACAGTAACTGTATATCCTTTCTTTTAAAAAAAATTTTAACGTTAATTTTTTAAAGTTTTGAGTTCTAAATTGTCTCCCTCCCTCCAGCCACTCACTCCACCCCCCCACCTTTCACCTCTCCCCCACCTTACACCCACCCCCATTGAGAAGACAAGCAACATGACAATTTATACCTTTTTAAAGGAAATGCTTTGAAAGTTCAGACATTCATTGGGATGTATGAATTCTGATCATTGTTGAATTACATTGAACCTTATAGTCACAGTTGTTACTTTAGCTAGTGTGATTTCCATATGATTACAAAGCATTTCTAAATAAAAGAAGAAATATCTACAGATGAACATATAGCTTGTTACAGTTTGAAATGTCCTTAGAGATCGCCTAGTAATCAGAGGTGGGGAGCCTCCAACCTTGACGCCACATGGAGACCTCTATGTCCTCAGTGAGGCCCTTTGACTGAATTCAAACTTTGCAGAACAAACTCCCTTAAAAAAAAGGATTTGTTTTGTAAAACTTGGACTCAGTCAAATGGCACACACGTGAGGAAATTGTAGTTCAGCTAGGGGAAGTGACTGGTTTGAGGGCACATAGCTAGGTAGTCGGTGAGTGCTGATCCCAACTCTGCCACTAGGAACCTATATGACCTTGGGTATGTCATATTTTTCTTTTTGGGGGCTCATTTGAATTACTGGCAAAATGAAAGGAATCTGCAAGCGCTAAGATCTAGTCTAGCTCTTAGAACTTTCAAATTACATTTCTGCCATAGTTTTATCATTTGGCTCCATGGAGTTAAAGGGTGTTAAGGGCCAGGCAGGGTTGAGATGTCCTCATATCTTGAGTCTTTGACTGAGAGTTAGGAAGATCTCATTTCAAATCTTATTTATACACTAGTCATGTGACCCTAGGCAAGCTGCCTCAGTTTCCTTATCCTTCCTTAAATGGAAGACTAAAATAAGAGATTCTATGTAAAGTACTTTGAAGACCTTAAAACTATTGAAATGTTAGCTAGTATCAAATTCGAGCTCGTTGAAGACAAGAGCTGACTTCCTTTTCCCTTTGTCCTCCCCCCACCCCAGTGCTTAGCAGAGTGTTTTGTAATTAATTTTTGTAATTAATAAATGCTTTTTCATTCATTCATATAATTGTCATTTAATACCAGCAAATTGGCAAGCATTATTCTGGAAAGTAACTCCCCTTGGCAAAGTAAAGACTCATCATTTAAAACAAATTGGGGACAAAAGTGAAAAGAAGGATGAAGTTGGAGCCCTTGTAAATATATTCCTTCATACAACAATAGATGTATGTCTATTCTTCTCCAGGCTAAACATTCATCTTTTTCTTTGTGGTCATATTTTCCAGTTGCTTCACACTAATAGTTGTGATTTCTCCATCATATATCCTTTGCTCACAAGAGGGAATTAGAATATTATTGGAATATGAGTCTTAGATGTCTGATTTGGGAAATGTGACTACCAAGTCCCATTTACAAAGTGGCTGCTACATATAATATTTTACTTGATTCTCATAACAGCACTGTGAGGCCAGTATTATAGTCTCGTCTTGATTTCGTAGACTAGAAAATTAAGACTAAGAGAAGTAATGAAAGTTCACAGGATTATGGGTTCTGAAGGGGTTTTAGAGATTTATTTTTTAGAGATTTAGTTTAAACCTCTCATTTTATAAACGAATGAAAGGAAGTGAATTTGCTCAAGGTCATACAGGCAATAAACGATAGAACCAGGTCTCTGATTCTAGACCCAATATACTTTACACTCTTTATATTTCCATTCAAAAGAGAGGGTCAGTATCATTAGGATATTTTCATATCCTTAGCTGGCTAATGGACTAGGCAACCATATTGGATGTCTGTATTTGGAATCTCAACTCCCCAAACTACATTCCAAAGCATTCTGGGTCTTTCTCGTGAACTCTCGGGATATGATCAGGATAGTTATGGATAGGAGGAGCCAAATTGCAGATGACCTATAAACAATAGGACATAGAAGATTGTCCTAAATGTGCAAACCTCACCTTCCATAATCCTTATCAATATGGCAATAATCACATCACAAATGAAAAATCAAACTGCATGAAGTAGACGATGATATTTTCCTCTGTGCTAGATTCAGTTGGTTTCCAAAGACCTAAAAATTCTGACTAGGGCCATAATGAAGGTGTGACCAGGATTGCACGACTATGAGCTAAACAGAGAACGTGACTAGCCCAGTAGATGGCTTTTAAAATAGTTTAAGTATCTCTTTCTGTTTTTGAACTTAAATATTTAAATGTCCCTTTTTTGCTGATTCTTATAATGATTTCTCTGTAAGTCTCTCCAACTCGTCCTGTTGCTCCTTTGTACTGTCCTTTTCCTGCCATTCCTTTTGTTAATTGCCATGCCCTAGTGATTGCCATTACCCTAGCTGAGACCCTCACTATCTCTCTCCTGAATAACTACACTTCCTAACTAGTCTTCCTGCCTATCCTTTCAGCCTCCTCTTGAATACTCTGTCATGTATCCTATGCTGCTGTCAAACTTCTCCCTAAGCTCATTTTACCCTTTCTTATACACACATCTATATTTACACTATCCTGCAATACCATCCCTGTCTTTCACTTGCCCCATCATTTTCAGTTGTTGTAATCTTCCTCATCCTTCAAAACCCAATTCAAATGCCATCTCCTCCATAAAGTCTCACAGGACCCCATACCTCTCCAATGTGGGCTCTTACATTAAGCTTGCATCATCTCTCACCTAGAATGGCCTCTCCTTTAGCTTCCTATAACCATAGCTTCAGCATTGTACCCCATTTAGAGCCTCAAAGGATGAATTGTGCATAATAGGCATTCAGCCAATGTATGTTGAAGCAAATTATTAACTACAAACGTATTAAAATTACCATTAATAATCCACATATCTCTGACCCTTTGGATTCTTTCTTCACAACAACAATCCTATAAGGTAGACAGGCTACATGCTATTATTCCCATTTGACAGATGTTGAAACTAACCTTTCCTCATCCCCTCCCTCCCTCTTTAAATGAACCTGCATTAACATACTTGTGCACATGTATCTATCTCTCCAAGACATCTGTATCACTTTTGCTTTTGTATCCTCAGAAACTAGCACGATGCCTTGTATGCTTCATTAATGTTTGCTGAAATGAATGATCTGAGGTCCAAAGAGGGTAAGTGATTTGCCCAGAATTATATAGCTAGTAAGTGCCAGAGCCAGAATTTTAATCCAACTTTCCTCAGCAGAGGGCCAATGATCTTTCTAAGAGACAGAGAAAAACAGATACATAGAGAGACAGACAAACACAGAGAGAGATCGAGAGAGACACAGAGAGAGAAGAGAGACAGAGACTGACAGAGAAACAGAGAGGGACAAAAGCAGAGAAAGATAGACATAGAAACAACAGAGAAAAAGATATCAAATGGAAAGTCTCTTGTGAAGCTATACTTGCATACTATTAAATGAGGAATCTGGGAGCACTGTTCCTCTAGAACAGTGATGTCAAACTCATAGAAATGCCGGGCATGAAATCATATAGAAGAATGCCTATCAACTGTTTATTGGCTTAGAAAACCACATATTAATATTATCTATGCTTTATTATGTTTTCATTTATTTTGTTAAATATTTCCCAATTATATTTTTATCTGCTTTGGACCTCCCTCAGGAGAGGTGTGTTGTACATACAGCCCATGGGCCATGTGCTTGACACCTCTGCCTTAGAGCTTTGCCACGGCATCAGGCAGTTTCCCAGGCACCCTGACTCATAGAATATCTCCTCCCAAAGCATTCAAGAAAGCAGGAATCACTCTACTGCCCCATGAGCTCGAAAGCATGAAGTGTACATTTGGGGGCAACTGTAAAACCCATGTCTACACCATACTAGGGCAGGCACAGGAGTTCTCAAACAAGACATGGATTTGTGTGTGTTTCTTCTGCGTAAATACTACCACATGTGCCTAAAGTCCTTGGATCATTTACTCTATGCTGACATGAGTCCCCTCGCAAGAGTTACTATTTGGTTAGGTAAATGTTTTTCCCTCTGAGCATTCTCCTTCTCCCTTCCCCTTCCCTTTCCCCTTCTACCCCCTCTCCAGTCCCCCATCAATATCTTACAGATGTTAGAACAATACCCTGAATGAATAGTTTCCCACAGTGGAATGCCTGTGTAGTAAAGAATGCAGAAATGATTTCTGGCTGTTTCTGACACCGAGCCTCAAGTCTGGTTGAGGCACCCACATTCTGCTGCTCATGGACTGAGCATTCACTCTATCGCTTACTGCCAAGCATTAAATGCTTGTTCCATAAACCTGGTGTAGATTATCACTTAGCTGTATAGATGTATCTAATAGAATTAAATAGTTTGGCTCCTGACCAGTAACAGATGTGCTACATATAATGCAATAATAATGAGATTGAAACCACCATGTAATGCCAAGGGAAGAATGGAGGAGAATTCATGTCGCTCCAGTGAAGCCAGGAATGCCTAGGAAGAAGTAAACGGAAAGGAAGGCTATTTATTTGAATTAAACAAGCTTTAACGTTCTAATCCCTGGATTAATACTTTCCACACATCCTCTGGTATCCTGGTGAAGGTATCCATCAATGGTTAAGTGCAGTCCGTCCCATATTTGGGCAAAGCCACAGATTGGTTTGCCTGTGTGGCTTTTAGCCCAGAGCTGCCCTAGCCTCAAGATTCTGTAATCAGATTATGAAGAACTAAATCTTAACTGAATATCAGTGAAGGTTGCCTATGTAACCAGAGCTAGCCAGGTCAGAAAGTGAGAGTTAGGAAGAGGAATGTCTCAGTGGGGACAAATCAGAACCAGTCTGGGGTCTTGGTGTAGCCTCTCACATGCTGGTTTTGGTGAATGGAGTATTTGGTCCCATCATTCCCAGAATTAGGACCAGCTGCTGAGGGAGGGTGCGTGGCCCTGGCAACATCTCTCTGTGGACCTGATGCCGAGAAGCCTGGAGCCAAGACCTGGCTCCTCTCTTAGTTCCCTGCTGATATGAAGGCTTGCCTCCCATTTCATCTTTTGCCTTTTAGTGTCATAGAATCTCACAACTGGAAGAGACCAGAACAAAAAGCCCTTCTCTAACAAACCAAGCAAGTGCTTATATAGCCTTTGTTTAAATCAATCAATCCACAAGCATTTATTAAGCTCCTATTACATGCGAGGCACAGAGCCAAGAAATGAAACAGTCTCTGCCCTTAAGGGGTTTGAATTCTCTTGGGGAAAAGAACATGCCTCCTTTACTTCCTTACATTTCCTTAGCTCCCTCTGTTCTGCCTCCCACATCCCACCCCCCACCATCTTCCTCAAGAAGAATGGAGAAGACTTTGTTGTTCTTCTTCCCTTCCTCCTTGACCTTTTAAATTAGATCAGTGTCCTGGACCCCTTTGTCAGTCTGTGGAAGCCTATGGAACCATGCTCAGAATAATGTTTTTAGGTGCATAAAATATATAAGATTACAAACGAAACTGATTATATTGAAATATAGTTACTAAGATTTTTTTTTAAAAGAACAGGTTCATGGGCCCCAGGTTAAATATCCCTGACTTGGATGACCTGAGAACTTGGAACCTGTCTCCTTCCTCTCTGTTCTGCCAGCCAGCTCCAGTGGCTTGAATTTCAGCAAAAAATACCACTGTGCCAAGTGTCTTGCCCACACTTTAGTCCCAGATCTGATTGTGGGCATGGAACATATGAGCTGCCTGTCCCTCAGTAAATGTAAACCCATCAGGATGCAAAGGGAGGGAAGCAGAACCAGAAAAATAACATATCTGTCTACTGCTATGTAAATGTAAAGAATGAAATAAAATTAAACTAAGCCTTGTATAATAATAATGACCAAATATTTTTGGCCCTGCAGAAGAAAGACAAAAAACTACTCTCTCCCTTCTTTGTAGAGGTGAGGGACTATGGATGTGGAACATTATATATTGTGTACATGTGTTGTTTAGTTTTAGAGAAATGTTTTTTTCCTCTTTCTTTTCATTCCTTTGTACAAGAGATGGCTGGGGGCAGGGGGAGGGAGAATATGGGAGAGGGAAGAAGAAGATATAAATACAAAAGATGTCAAGACAAATTTTTTAAAAAACAAATAACCTAGTCATTAAATGGAAAGATCAGGACACAGGTATAATAGGACTTGATACTGGGAACTTTGATAAAGGGATAAAGGGAAGCACCCAGGCACAAAAACAAGAACAAAAAAAAACCCAAACAAACTGAAATTAAAGGGTCATTAGTAAGGCACCTAGCAACTCGGGGACTGATTGAGTCATGAGGGATCAGGCTAACAGTGGCCAAAACTGGAGCCAGAGGAAGTCAGTAGGAGAGACAGAGGTCTGGTTTCTAAGATGTAAGTAAAGTCTAAACATGGGAGTTAGTAAAGACTGGAAGAACATCATAGAGCCTGGGTAGGCCAGACAAATAGGTAACTTGCACCTGAAAGTACTGATCAAATCAGTATCACATGTATGCGCTAGATGTAGTTGTAGGAGAGTTTAAAGGAAGGATTCCCAAAGGGACTTTGGGGTTTGGAATCAAGAAGATTGACACTGGTGGGCAGAGTAGACAGCAGGGTCAAGGTGGGAAGGATATAGACTGACATTCAGAAGATCTGGTGGTAGAAAAGGCTCTGGTGGGGCAATTAGTATTGGAAGTCCCAATCACTGGGCCAAAGCAGCTAGAGTGGAAGGAAGGAAGGAAGGAAGGAAGGGAGGGAGGGAGGAAGGAAGGAAGGAAGGAAGGAAGGAAGGAAGGAAGGAAAGATATTATTAAGCATCTGCTGTGTTCTTGGAGTGACTGAATAACAATGATCAGAATCTCAAATACTAAACAATTGGAGGAGGTGCAAAAGATTAGATGCAAGATTGATAACTGAGCTACAGTCTCCTGAAACAGGATCTCTTCACATGCTTCCTTTTCAGGCTGGGCAGCTCAATGCCTTTCCATTTCTATCTTGCTCAGAGGATGATTCACCTTTGGTTAGAGAATGCTGGCTTCAGATCTGGGGGAAGATTTAGGATACATTTTATGAGTCACCTAAAATGTCAGGCAATGTTAGGCAGAAAGATGCTAGAAGACAAGAAATGTTGATTTGGTCTGCAAACTAGAACTGTGAGGAAAGACTGTTCTCCTGAAGCTCTGAAATCCGAACATTCAAACAGTTGATTGATTGATTGACTCAGTGTTTACTGAGTACCTACTTGGTGTTCCAGTATTATCCTAGGTATTATGCTAAATACAAAGTATAAGTCAAGGTCTCAGTCTACAAAGACTATATAAACTTTCAGGGGAGAGAAGATATATTCACATATGAAGGAATCATGGCCATATAGACTTCCCTTCTATAATGGATGGAGTTCTATGAATGCCCTGAGCATATGATCAGTAGGTTGCACAGTTTTTCTTCTTTCCTACTCTTTTGAGGTCACTCCAGATGGGAAAAAACCAAAACCAAACAAAAAAACTGTCCCCAACCAACAGCACCGCTTGGTGGCTCACATAGGAAGTATGTGTGTTCTAAGCCCCTCGCCACCACCTCCTTTCTTTACTCTCAGGGGACTTGGGTATAGACCGTGCTTCCTTCTTTTTCTCTGTCTTGCACTGCTCACAACTAAAATAAACTTCAGGAAATCCTTGTCTCACACACATCCTTTTTAACCCCACCCTTCAAAATCTTTCCCAGTTATCTCAGGAAAATCATTCTCCCTTTCTTCCTCTCTCTTCCTTTGTTCTATCTATCTGTGAGTCAAAAAAAACCCAACAGCCTTAATCATGATGGTAAAGTGAGAGTAGTGTTAGTTGTACAACTGTGTTAAAGGAAAAGGAGGACTGTAAGTTTTGAAGTTAAACTAGACATCAGAAAGTACTAATGTCATCAGCCTATAAAACCCTTGAAAAATCCCAGATGTCTCCCTCAGAACCTCTAAAGAAGTCCCAACCACCTACTTAGCCTTCACTATTCAAACTTGACTTTCTTCTAGCAATAGCATTCAGAAAATATATATATGTATGTATGCATATGTATATATGTGTATATGTTTACATACACATATGTATGCATATATGGATATGTGTTCATATATAAATACATATGTGCATATACAAATATAAGTATATACATATGAACAATAGAAGGACAAGGAATGTCAATTGATGCAAACATTTTGTTACAATTTTACTTTGAAATAAAAATTTCCATCCTTTATTTTCTTTGCTTTATGGATTAAAAAATTGTACTGTGCCAATTGATGCAATTTAGTCCTTCATAGTGTTCTTAAATTGCATTCCTTCATACAATGACTTCCTAGACAATGGCGCCAGCTGATAATTCCTACTACAAGGGAGGTTGAGGCTGGTAGAACTCTATTATTATTATATTTTTTTTGCCAAGGCAATTGGGGTGAAGTTACTTGCCCAGGGACACACAGCTAGTGTGTCAAGTTTCTGAGGCTGCAGATCCTCCTGACTCCAGGGTCAGTGCTCTATCCACTGCAAACCATCTGCCCAGGTAGAACTCTTGAGGTCAGGGATTCTGACTTGCAGCTAAGCCAATCAAGTGTCCACACTATAGTTAATATTCCTATGGTGAGCATTACTAATTGGGAGACCTCCAGACTCCCTAAGGAGTGGCCAAAGTAGGAAACCAGGGTTCTGTGTTGATCAGAGTGCGACCAGGACCACCAGTAAACCTGGTACTTGCAGCCTGGGCAAGATAGGGAGACCCAGTAGTTTTTTAGAAAAGGAAGAAGTTGGGGGAAGGGCTTCCTGAAAGGAGGTGATAAAGTCAAAAAGCAGAATGAGATACTTTCTTCTCAGCTTGGACAATACAGGAGTTCATTTTTTTTTCTAAACTCTGTTTTTTATGAGGGTTTTCTCCTTTTTTAAAAGAGTTACTTTTTATTTTTATTTTCAGTTCCAAATTTCCTTCTTTCTCCACCCCTTCCCACCCACTTAGAAGTCAAAGTCAATCTATCCATTATAGATAAGAAATCACTCATCTTTTTTAATTGTTCGATTGTGGGAGACAGTGGGAGAGAGAAAATGAAGGCTTGTAAAATAAAAAATTTAAAAGGAAGGAAAAGCAGCTGTGAAGAGACCCTTACCTCTTGGCTCTTCTTTTCCTAGTTCTTAGAAAATGGAAGCACCTAGGGAAAGCCACATAATTACTTCTTTTCTTCAGTCTTGATACAAAGTCTCCTCTTTCACTCACTATCAGCAACAGTTATCACCACAACTCTAAAGTTGACAAAGTTTGGCTTTAAGGACCCCTTCCTCCCCATTCTGAAACTTTTTCCCTCACAGAAGCGGCCCCTCCCCACTCCATTTTTCTTTAAACAAATACTTCGTAAATATTATTCTGTTTGATCTTCAAAATAGTACCTGGGGAAAAAATAGGTCCTGGAAAATAGTGCCTAGCCTGAAGGATAGATGCTATTATAAAGCCCATATTACAGTCGAGAAGACTTGAGGCTAAATGGCTTGTTAGGGTTCTACAGCTCATAATTCTCCTAGAAAAGATTTGAATTTAGGTCTTTCTGACTTGAGGTCAAGCACTTTATCCATTGTACAACCTAGCTGCTTGTATGATTACATCCTTCCCACCCCGCCCCCACCTCTCTCTCTGTCTCTCTGTCTCTGTCTCTGTCTCTGTCTCTGTCTCTGTCTCTCTCTCTCTCTCTCTCTCTCTCTGTCTCCCTCTGTCTCTCTGTCTCTCTTTCTGTCTCTCTCTCTCTCTCTCTCTCTTCCCTTTTAGGAACCTATAAAACTTGTAATCTTGTTCACACTGAAATGTAAATACCTGATAAGAGCTCAGTGTGATCCTTTTCAGGGGAGCTAGCATTTTAACAGAGTTATGAACTAAAGAACTATCATGGAACTGCAGGTGCAAAATGTGTTTTAGGATGACGATACCTTCTTGTTGCCCCTAATACATCAGATCTCAACTTTTTTTGTGACCCTTTGGGCATTCTGGGGAGCCTATGAACCCCTTCTCAGAATATGGTTTTTTCAATACAAAAAACATGTTTCAAAGAAAACCAATGATAATTGAAATTAATTATCCAAATATTTTAAATAATAATAACTATATTATATAGAGATTTCTATGTGCCAGACATCATCTTAAGAACTTTACAATTATTATTTCATCCGATCCTCTCAACAACTCTGGGAGGTAGAAGCTATTATTATCCTCATTTTAAATTGAGGAAACTGGGGCAAACATGGATGACAAGACTTGCCCAGGATTGGTTACACAGTTAGTGTCTGAGGCCATTTTGAACTCAGGTCCTCCTGACTCCAGGCCCCAGGCTTTGTTCACTGTGTCACTTAGCAGCCATTTTAAAAGAAGATCCCAGATTTAGAACCCCTATAAAATTACAAAGAATGCAAGGTTGCCTAGGCCTAATAATCCCTTACACTTACTTGTATGTAGTGGGGTTTTTTTTTCTGTCTTTTTGGAGTGGAGGAAGGCAAGGCAGTTGGGATTGTGGCTTTGCCAAGGTCACACAGCTAGTAAATGTTAAGCTTCTGAGGGCAAATTTGAACTGGGATCCTCCTGACTCCATTCATTGCACCACCTAGCTGCCCCTCAGTATGTAGTGTTTACAAAACTTTCACACCCATTATCTCATCTTATTCTCCTCTAACCCCTTTGAAATAGTCAAGGCTGTTATTGTTATTCTTACAAATGAAGAGACTGAAGCTCAAAGAGCAGGACTAATTTGTTAAGAACCACCATGACCTAGCTAGGGCTTTGACCCCTTGTCTTCTGACTCCAAACCCACTGTTCTTTTCACTACATAAAACTCTGGTGACTAGCACCTATTATACAGCACAAACAGAGGGAGGGCTAAAGATCCCTTCCTTGATCTGGAAAATACTATGTCTTTGTTTTAGCACTTCAGCACACCCTTGTGTTCACTCATCCATGCTCAACCTGTTCCAGCCATGCTTCCTACATAGACTCAGCTGCTGTCCAATCAACACCTCATTAACTGGATCTACCTGTGGGCATTTTATTTAATTATCTAAATTGGAATTTAGTCAGAATGCTGAAGTCAATGTCCTTCCATTTTCAGAGAACTAATTGCCACCAGTGGCATGGACCCAGCCTCCTACAGAAGGTGGAAGATAGGTTATCATGGTTCAGTTATATCATAAATGTACTGTAGTACTCAAAGTCAGGAGTTTTCTCCCCCTGTGTCCATAATTAACTTTCTAAAAGAGCCCAGGAGGAAAGCAAAGCAGAATCTGGATGGGAACTAGGTGCAAGTTGGTGGGTTTGGAGAGTTTCACTTCCCTTGCTGTTCTCTTGCCAAATTTAGACATGATAGTTTTCAAGAAGTTTTATAGTTTTTATTATAAACATTACAAATTTTCAAGCCCTACAAATCTATTATAACTCTGTCCTGAGGGAGCCTGTGGGTGAGGTCACTCTTCTAATGTAGTCCTCTTGGAATAACTAACAAGTATTAGAAGGTAAGCTCACTAAAGCTAGGGACCTTGCCTTATTTAAACTCTGTATCCTGAGCCCGTCTCCAATTTAGTACAATAAGCCTTTAATCAATGTATATTAAATTCCTTAAGGGTGGGGAGTGGGTTGCAGATGGTTTTATCCCCATCACTAAACCTAGTACCTTGTACATAGTAGGCATTTAATAATCATTTGTTGAATTAATTAAAATTCACTGGAGTGGGTCTGAGATGGGCCCAATGGACAAAGACTTCTGCTGAGTGGTCAAGGATGTTACTGAGAAATGTTAGTGCAATTAGAGACATGGGATCTATGTGTTCAATCTGTCCTTTTTGGTGAATCACCTTATATACTTATGGTGCCAAGGAGAAAGATTTCTTAGAGTGTCTTATAGCCATGATACAATGTAAAGAAGGCTGCCCTAGGAATCAGTAGTTCTGAGTTCTAACCCTACCTTAGCCTCTAACTCATTGTATGTCCCTAGGGAAATCACTTTACTTCTGAGTCTCAGTTTGCCCATTTGTAAAAGAGCAGATTACACTAGATGATCTTCCAGCAGTAAAATTCTATGATTGTGGAGTACAATGCAAGGGAAAGAATTGGATTTGGAATCCAGGGACCTAGATTTGAATCCTAGCTTTGTTAGTTGCTGAGTGACCCTGGGCAAACCATTTAACACCTGTGAGCCTGACATTTCTTATCCATAAAATGAGGCAATTCTAGAATTTTTAGCTCTAACTCTAAAATTTCAGATGGTTAAGAACTAGGGTTCTTAGATGCTAGCTTCAATCTACATTGCTTAGAAAATGCTTACAGGGGATCCTTTTTGGTTCAATAACAGAATTTATTGCCCACTTAAGTCCTGCCCATATTCCACTGTGTGTCATAGACATGACCCAAATTCTTAAATGGGACCTCAGAACATTAAAAGTTATAGCATATCCCACCAATCAATCCACCCATCAACAAATACATATTAAGTACATACGACATGTACCCACCCTCATGAAATTACAGACATTTTGGTGTGCCAAAGTTCAAAGTGATGCTGGATAGTATTGGGCAACTAGGTGGCACAGTGGGTAGAATGCCATCCCTGGAGAAAGATGACCTGAATTTAAATCTGGCCTCAAACATTTCCTAGTTGTGTGACCCTGGGCAAGTCACTTAATCCTGTTTGTCTCAGCTTCCTTATCTATAAAATGATCTAGAGAAGAAAATGGCAAACCACTCCAGTATCTCCACCAAGAAACCCCAAAATGGGGTCAAGAAGAGTCAGATACAACTGAAGCAACTGAACAACAAAGAATAGTATTTATTATTGTTGTTATTAAGAATATTCCTATCTTGTCTACTCTAAAGAAGCTTTAGAAATCACCAGGAACTGCTGAGGGTCTGCTACAATACCTTGTCATATATACCTCCCTCCATTGACTATTTTTCTAACTCATCAGAAAGCTCTGAAGAATTCTTCTAGCTTTAAAATTGTATAATTCTCAAGCACAGTGAGAGAGAGAAAGAGAGAGGGAGAGAGAGAGAGAGAGAGAGAGAGAGAGAGAGAGAGAGAGAGAGAGAGAGAGAGAGAGAGAGAGAGAGAAAGTACTAGATTAGAAGTCAGAGGACATGGATTTGAATCCTGGATCTTACTTGTGGATGAATAAGAAAAATGTTACTTGGTGCTATGATCTCCCTGGTGCTGAAGCTCCCTGAATTTATAGAAGGCTCATTGTTTTTAGTACATTCAACTCTAGGATATTTGGCTGGATGTACATATAAATTATAGAGAGATATGTTGTCAGAACCATGGAAATCATTCTGTCCATGCTTGTCTTTTACATGGAAGGAAACTGAGGTTCCACAGCAGGGACATGAGGCTTCCAGTATCCCACTGCTATAGCCCCCCCTTTCCTGGGGCCTGATATTCCCCATGACTATAATCTCTTCCTGGGATCTGGCAGTTCAGGGCCTTATCAGTCCTGTTGGGGAGGCTTTGGCTATTCTCTCTTGGGGGGAGAGAGATTGTTTTGTTTATTGAATGTCTATGAGTGTCTCCTATAGGAAGGGCACTGTGCTGGGCCCGAAGGATATAAAAAGAAAATAGCTAGCCCACTTGCATCTCTCTTTTCTTCCTCTTTTTCTTTCTACCCGTCCTCCTTTCTTTCTCCCTCCCCCCCCACCCCTTCCAATCCCCAATCTAGAGATGATGCTGTTCCTTCAGCCATGCAGAGATTATTCATTTCTTGGCAGGGAATTTGGGACTCATAAGAATTAACATTTGGATTGTATTTACTAGTTTAAAGGCGCCCGAATTGCATGGGGAATTCAGTTGCACAAACTCTCTTGATGGGGAAATCAATGACAAATTGAGGAGAGGAGGCCTGGAGGATCAAAAAGCAAGCCCTTCACAATCCTTGTTTGAAAACAGCTTCGAAGGGTGATTTATTACTTTTCTACAAGTGGAGCCAGTGAGAGGAGAGGCCCCTTCCTGGAGTCCCTTCACTGACCACCAAACCACGCTGCTCGACCCTTTCCCAGTATTACGCTAGATTAGTCACAGGATATTTCATTTTAAAGCCAACCCAATGTTTTCCTACCGAAGACAAGTCTCTCTGAATGTTTATTGCTGTTATGTTGGAATCCTTTTTTCGCTGGGGATGGGATTTGAAAATGGAATACATTTCCTGTTGGAGACCCAGAGCTGGGAGCTGTGTAGAGCACAGAGCCCTTGGCTGGCTCCAGCAGTAAATAATCACTTCTGTTCCAAGAAGGCGCTCTCATTGGCGAGCCTTCCCCCGCACCTGTGGAGAGCAGAGCTCCAGGCCAGACCAAGCACTTCATCTGGATCATCCCTTGTGACATCAGTCAGGCCCTGGCCCTTGGAGCCCCAGGTTGTTGGAGGCTTGGCCCAAATGCTTCAAAAATTAAAAAGGTGGCAAGCTGCTCAGAGCAGAGATGTGCAGAAGATGGTGGCCAGTATTTTCTATCTTTTTTTTTTTATAATAGACCTTTCTTTTCACCTCCATCCTCCTGTGTGAAAGGGAAAGAAAGCTTTTATCTTATCAAAGTAACCTGTCCTAAGGGTTATCGAAGAGTTTGTCTGAGATTTGTTCCACTCAGCCTTCATGTTGTAGATGAAGGGGAGTAGGGGGAGATAGATGGATGGATGGGTAGATGCTTGCTGCAATTCTAGACTGTTTCTCCAGACCACAGGATCATAGTTCTAGAGCTGGAAGAGCCCTTAATGGGCATGTAGTCCAAACCCTTCATTTTACAGATGAGGAACTGAGGCTCAGGTTAGGTTGCCAAGGTAACACTTGTTACCTTGTCACACAGGTAACAAGTGGCAGAGTCAGATTTTGTGATTTTTTAGTCCAACCCTACCATTTTGCCTCCTTTAGGATCTATACACAGAGAGACAGAGAAATGGATGGATGGACTGGCAGATACAGTCCATGTTTTACTTCCCATCCAGCCATCTACTAGGATAGCTGGGCCTACCAGCCAAGCCCTGGCCATCTTCCCTGCCTCCATGTACACACCCCACTCTTCCTCTACTTCTTACTCTTACCTTAGGAACAGTAATCAGAATCAATACTACCCTTGCTATCAGAAGGGGCATGACAACTATGGCTCTGTGGCTCCACTCAAAATCTTTGTTAGTGTCAAGATCAAAGTTTCCTTCCCTGGTCACTACTTTCTCATACAAATGCATTGTATCCCCCTACTAGAAAATAGAAATTATCTCACTTTTCTGTTTATAACCCCAGAATCTGTGACACAGAGCAAATTAATAAATGCTGATTGATACAGAGTAATACATAGACAGGGATGGAATGAAGGAATGGTGGATAGACAAGACTGAATAGACTGACCGGCAGCTATATGGCTAGTTAGTGACATAATATTTTACAATTATATAGTATTTTGAGATTTACAAAATACTTCAGTTCAATCCTATAAGTGTTAATTATGCATCTCCTGGGTACATGCTAGGTGCTAGGGATATGAAGACAAAATAAGAAAAATATTCCCTGCCTTCAAATAACTTATAAAATAACCCTGTGAAGTGGGTTGCTTAAGTAGTATTATCCTTCAAGAAACTGAATCCCAATGACTTGGTCTCATAGATAGTAAGCCTTGGAAATAGAATTTTAAGCCAGGTGTACTACTTTTTCCATTAGCTGTCCATAGTGTATCCAGATATGAGGAAAAGGATATATGGATGGATAGACAGCTACAGATTCCTAATCTTTGTTTGAAATGAGTGAGTTGCTAGAATTTTGAGGATTTAGTTTCAAGCTAACTCTGTCTTTCCTGCTTAATTGATCATTTCTACCTCAGCACTTAACTTACTTTCTATCCCTGGGTCCATGGAGCAGAGGGAGGATTACCAGACTGAAAGAAACTCCATCCATAATATGGGCAGCACCGATCATTAACACTTCCAATAAGGTTTTATTCAAGTGAATTACTACACTGGTCCAAATGTGGACCACGTTTTTTTTCTCTTCACATCTGTTTTATATAAAACTTGATAGCAGCCTATAATTGGTATTCTCCCTCCTTCCCTCCCTCTCTCCCCCCTCTATCTCCCCCTCTGTCTCTCTGTCTCTCTCTGTCTCTGTCTCTCTGTCTCTCTCTCTCTCTCTCCCCCCTTTCTTTCTCTCTGTCTCTTACACACATACACACACACACACAAACTCTGCGTCTATGTGTCTGTGTGTGTAATGATGCCTGTGATTTCGTTGGCATAGGGAACTCCCAGTGAGAAAATTCCCTCTATCAATGCACATCTAACACCTGCTTTTCAATTTATAACATTTGTTGCCTGGGGGCACTGAACAGTATAACCAGAATCACACAACCAGCACATGAACCTGAGTCTTTTGGACTCAGAAGCCAACTTTCTATCTACTACAACATTAAACTAACTATACATTGCCCCTCACCCTTTTCCAAGAGATTTCATTTTGTATACACTACATAGTCAGGAGTAGCTTAGAATTAGAACAGCATGATACTAATATTTTGAAAAACTTATTAGGAAATTGAAGGGTTTTTTTCCCACAGAAAAACTTCCAATGTTTGCATTCCTAGATTTGGGATTTCTTTTTTTTCTTTCCTCACTAAAGCTATCCCTGTTCATCTCAAAGTGAAGTGAATGTCACAGAATCTGGCAGTTTCAACATCATGTGAAAGCTGGAGGTGAGTTATCAGTTCAGCCTCTGTTGATTGTTGGTTGAAAAGGCTGGGAAGTGTAATGGAAGTCATAGTGGATAAGGGAATTAGGAAAGCTGGACTCAGTTGTCAGCTCTGCCATTGACTAGCTGTATGACCTTGGGCAAATCATTTAACTCTTTGAAAATTTTGTTTTTTCAGCTATAAAATCATCGAATCATGGAAGCATGATCACATAAAAGAGACCTCAGAGGTTCTGATTTGACCTGCATCTGAAAAGGAATCATTTTTATAAACTACCCATCCTCCCAAAAATCATCATATACTTTCCATCTGAAGATCTTCAGTGTCGAAGTTACTGCCTCTCAAGACTGCCCATTTCTCTCCTGAACAACTTTAATTGGGTTTACATTTTTTTTCTATTTTATCTATTCAGTATTTTCTTCTATATATTTCTTCCACTTGTTCTATTTTACTTTTCTTCTATTTCTTCTGTTTTCCTTCTATTCTATTTTCTTCTCTTCTTCTATTAGCCTAAACCTATATCCCTACAATTTATTTAACTGCTGCTTCTTTTATTGACCTCTGGGCCAAATGGAACAAGTTTAAATATGAAAAATTCTTCAAATATTTAAAGACAGCTTTCATGTCTCTACTAAGTCTTCTGTTCTCCCAGTTAAATAGCTGGTGTTCCTTCAGCCAATTTTCTTATGATGGGATTTCTAATTCCCTCCTTTTTCCTGATTGGTTCATTCCAGATTCTCCCTAGTTCATCTGTGTTCTCCCCAAGATACAACACCCCGTACTAGCATAGCATTCCAGATGTGATCCAATCAGGATGATATATGGTGAGACCATCACTCCTCTTGTTTGCAACCTAATGCATTTGTTAATACAGTCTAAGATCACATTAGAAGGTTGTTTGGTTTTTCGGTCCTTTATGTACATTATTAACTAATATTCAGCTTATAATCCACTCTGACTACCAGATATTTTTCACATAAATGGTTGCATAGTCACAATATATTATTGTGAGGATAAGATAATCAAAATAAAATACCTTCTAACCATAAAATGCTATTAAAATATGAACAATAATTAAGCTGTAATAAGATAATTCAGATTTAGTGTAAGACTCTGGAACCTTAGAATGTTATGGTAGCTCTGCCCACATTAGCCACTTTTCTTAAAGATAAGTTTCTCTTGATTATGAACTCAAAATAAGCAGAAAGGAGAGAGGACCCTCAGCTGTATGCTGAATAGGGGTATGATGTTCCAGTAGCATAACTAGCTTTTTGTTAAAATGTAATTCGACCAAGAACCGCTAATCTCCTGGGGAACCTGGACAAACTAGACCAAAAGTCTGCTTTCTCATTGGGCTTTAAGTGAATTTTGCCCCCTTGGAACTGGACAGGTCTCTCAAACAAACCTCACAGTGGAACCTATGCACTTCCTACCCAAAGACTTTTGCTTCCGGTATTATTTCCCCCACCTTATTCAATTCAAATCAAATCAAATTTTAAAAATATATATTCAGCTCCTACTGCTGTGCTGGGCACAGCACAGGAGACATAAAAAAATAAATATATGTTTTTTTAAAAAATTAAAAAGTATTTGCTCCCAAGGAGGTCGCAATTCAATTCAATTCAAACAACACTCAGATCTTAAGCACTTGCCTTTACTTTTTTATTTTCAACAATTCAATCTAATTCAACATGTATTTATTAGACAAAAATGAAAACAACCCCTTTCCTCAAGGAGCTTCATTTGACTGGCACCTGGATGGACAATTTCTATTACTTCATTCCTGTCCTAATGGTACAGGGATGCAATGTTGTGCTTTGATGGGGAAAAGGAAGAAGCTTCAATTCAGGCAGTTTTACATGACTGGTACACATGTCCTGTTTGATGATACACTGAATTCATATTTACCCAAAATCTTGGTCCATAAACCTTCATTTTAAATCCAACAAGTCTTTGCCATAATAAGTTATGAAGGGGGAACATGGAATAGTGGACATAGCAGTCAGGAAGATCTGGATTCCAATCCTGCCTCTGATACTTACTGGCTGTAAGATCCTCAGAAAGGCATTTAGAGTCTCTGTCTAAATTTCTTCCTCTGAGAAGGAGGAGGTTGATTTAATGGCTTCCACAGCTACTTCCACCTTCAAATGTGTGATGCTGCATATGCAACTATAGAATAACTAAAATGGAAGGAACCATAGAGATAATGCAGATCAGTCTTCATGGTTTATATGTGAACACACTGAAGTTAAGAGGAAAAATGTCCAAGGTTATATAGCTAGTTAAAGGCAGAGATAGGATTTATATTATACTTTACATTTATATTTGCTCTTTCTGATTAATACTTTATGGATATGCATGAACACATTCAATCCTCACAATAGATAACCCCATGAGGCAAGTAGCAGAAGTACTATTATTGCCACTTTACAGATGGAGAAACTGAGGTGAATAAAAGTTAAACAGCTTTCTAAAAATCACAATTAGCAAATGAGAAAGCTGGGGACTGAATGTAGGTCTGTTTCCTCACTCCCTTGTGGAGTGCTCCACCCAGGGCATTGATTAGATACTTCCTATGGGCTCAGGTTGGTTTCTTAAGCAGAAAAAACATGGCAGGACCCTAGGAATACCAGCAGTGCTCCATCAGTATATGGTTAGCCACCCCAGTCTTCTGTATGGAAAGACTCTGATGAAAAAACTTAGGAAACAATGCAGTTTACTATATTCTGAAGCAGCAAGATGCCTTGCCTTGTGGTGCTCCTTTCAAATAACCTCAAACTCTATGTGACAGTATGAGCTGAAATACAGGCCTCCATTCCATCTTGACTGACCTTCCACTGCTCCCAAGAAGGGCCATGTGCTTTCCTACATGAGAGCTTTTCTTCACTTTTTCAGCTCTGCCTTGAATACCATCTTTCCTCTTCTCTTCAACTCATGTCAATATTACTCATTCTTCAAGTCCCAGTTGCAGGAAGCATCCTACAACAACTCCAGTCCAGAGTGATCTATCTCTCTCCTCTATATTCTTCTAACCCTTAACACCCACTGGATCTACTTGGACACCATCATATGCTGTAATAGGTTTCCATCAAATGTTTGGTCTTTAAAGACCTTCACCCTCTGCCTCCAGACCATCTTTCTAAGTTATTCCTTTTCAGGTACTCCATGCACCAGCATAACTGGACTACTTGCTATTCTACAATATTTCACTCTATTTCTGAGCAGTATGATGCAGTGGAAAGAATGCTAGATTTGGAACCAGAAGACAAAGTTTTAAATCTTCCAATGTCCTTTACTACCTACCTTGGGAAACCCACAACCCCTCTGGGAGTCAAGGGACTCCTCTGTAAAATGAGGGAGTTGGATGAATGACCTCTAAGACCCCTTCCATCTTTAAATCTGTGATCCTTTACATAAGCTGTTTCCTTATTACTAGAATGCATTTTCTCTTTATTTCTGGCTCTTAGAGACCTTGGCTTCCTTCCATACTCAACCTGGCTCACTTCCTCCACACCTGATCTAATATGACTAGTGCCCTTCCCTACTCCTATAAAATGACTGAATAAATTTTGCTTTTACTTCTCTGTCATGTGTTCCTTTGTCCTACTAGAACATAAGATCATTCTGGGAAGGGATTATTTGTTTTTGCCTCTGTATCCCTGGTGCCTAGCACAGTTCCAGGAACCTAGTAGGTTCTTATAAATGAAAAAACGAAGGCATCTGTTGTTCATATCTGAACCTTATCTTTGCTAATCTGTTCAATGAGGATGTTCGACTACACGATCTCCTAAGTTTTATTCCAGTTTTCAATACTCTGTGGTTCTCTGTGAAAGTGCTTTGTGAACTGTAAAGTACTATGCAAACATAACTTGCTATTATAAATATGACCTTAATAAACATGATTAATACGCATTTTTCTATTCACTCATTGAAGAGCAGGAGCCATAGCTCATACTTCTGTATCCTATGATGTCTTGCGTAAGACTCTAAATCAGCAGTTCTCAACCTGTGAGTTATGTTCAATTTAAATACATCCTGCACATCAGATATTTAGATTATGATTTATAACAGTAGCAAAATGACAGTTATGAAGTAGCAACAAAAATAATTTTATGATTGGGGGTCACCACAACATGAGGAACTGTATTAAAAGGTCATAGCATTAGGAAGGTCGAGAACCACTTCTCTAAATCTATGATCCAATGAGTCCCGGTAGGTATTCAGTGAATAATTGTTGAATTGAACTGGTGTCTGAGCTGCTTGATATTCTCTGAGGTTAAGTCTACCCACAGTCCCCCTCCCCCCAAAACATTGCTAGTATATGGAGACAGTCCCAGTTCCCACACATGTTCACTGGCCAGACACGTGTGTGTTCTGTCTTTTGGCCAAGCCTCACTCCAGCAGGCCATCGCCATAGGCAATTACTCTAGAACAAAGCCCTGTCTCAATCTGAAATCATCATGAAAAAGTCGGCCACAGGGCCCCCAGACTGACAGGCTCTGCTTGGTCTTCTTCAGCCAAAGCGAGCTAAGTGGAACCTGCTATCCACTCCTGCTGCCCTCCACAGGGTCTTGGGGTCCTGCCCATCAAAGGAACACCTTCCGCATGGCATCATGTCAATGCCAGCTTCCAGGCTGAAGAGAGCTGCTCCTTCTATTGAACAGTACAAAAGCACTGGGTTCCTCCTCCTCCACTAAACAAACTGTTAAAACTCCTGACCTTTGGAAGGAATAGCAAGAATGGAAGAATTTACAGCTGTTTGTTACAGGTTGAGTCTCTCAGGGTTATAGAATGCATGCTTCTTAAAGTCTCGGCCAAAAGCTCATTGCCTGGCTGTACTCTCAAAGACTGATTTTCTCTCTCTCTCTTCCCTCCCTCCCTCTGTCCCTTCCTCACTCCCCTCTCTCTCCCTTCCTCCCCGCCTCTCTCTCCCACTCTCTATATTTCTCTGTCTCTGTCTTTCTGTCTCTCTCTCTCTCTCTCTCTCTCTCTCACACACACACACACACACACACACACACACACACAGTCATAACTATAAATGACTCAGTATAACCACAACCACTTGCCTCTGGCCTGTGGGATGGCATTGAACAGCCATGTGGCCATCTGCTTCCAAGGCCCCTCAAAAATAGGGGCAGAACCATTTGCCCTCTGAGGCTCAAGAAGGCTAAAACAAAGTCTGACATCTGGACATAGTGAGGTCTGGGTTTCTTGCACTGGGTCATTAGCTATGGTCATGGGAAAGAGACACTCAAATTTGGAAGGAGGAGCAAGGAAAAGATCCTCGGAGGAAGGCCCACTCCAATACAGCTAGTTTTAAGTACTCAACTTTGTGAAATCCTTTTCCCATCTCTAGCAGAGATCTCCAACTAACAGATCTCAAGGCTGTACTTGGTGGTTCTTAAAGCAGTTCTCCAGGTCAGGATGTTAGGATCACCATGATTTCAAACAGTGAAAGAAACACAGGAAACCCAGTTTTGAACTTCCTAGTTCTGCCCAAGGCCTTCCTTGTCAGTATACCCTCACCCAATACATACAGGCTCAAGGACTTCATTACCAATGTCCTCTCACCCTCCTTTCCCTGGTGGTTTCAGGAAACCTCTTCCTCCCAGAAAATCTGGGGAATCCCCACCTAAAGGACTGAGGAATCCATTGAGAAAATGGTACAAATACTTACATACAATGTCTTGGTAAAATATCAGAAGAAAATGAAAGATGAAGGAATAATCACTCCAATAGCAAAGGAAGGATTATATATCCAAACTGTATTTTAATCAAAGTCTCAGAATAATTACTTATGGCTGAATAGAGAGAGGCAGTGAGCTGGTGTCTGATTTAGGAATATCTGGGTTCAAGTCCTGCCTGTAGTATATTCTGTGCAATCTTGGGCTGGTCACTGAACATCCCAATGGTCTGGGCACTAAGATTCTAAGTTAGCAAGCTAGGCATTCTCAAACACTATAAGTAACAGAAGGTACTGATCTGCCTTGGGAGAGAAAGTTCTTCCCAGTGAATTCTCTATAGTGATAGAATTACAGGTTTGGCAAAAAAATTTTTAAAGTGTATATAGTTATAAACCTTCAAAGTATTTTCACATTAGAAATATCATCTTATTTTCACAACCTTTATGGGAAATGACTACTCTGGTACTCTTTTCTCATTTTACAGATGAGGACATTAAGGCTCAGAACGTCTAAGATAGTTACTTATCTAAGGTGGCATGGTAAAGTAGTGATAGAGTCCTGTGAATATTCCAGGTTGTGGTTTGTCTTTGGGAAAAACTTTGACATAATCCCTGAGGTGAGGGTCCACTTAGCTTTAGGCATTCCCTGGAACAGGTAGCTGCTCCCACTTGACATATTGGAGGGGGAGGGGAAGAACACCAAAAGGTATTTGTGTTTTATTTTTTTAAACCAGACACCTTTTGGTTGTTGTTGTTTATGGAAAACCGACTTCAGTTCTGATGGTGAGGGGCTCTGGTCTTTCTTTCCCTTGCTACCACATAAGTTCAATAGAACTGACTGACTTGGGGAGGGTGTTCTTCCTACAGCACATGGGATGAGTTAAAGGATTGGCTTGGATCCTGTGGGTTGTTCATGCTAGCCAGGACATTACATACTCCTTCCCTTATCCCCCACCCATGAGGCAAAACCCGTCCTTGAACATCTGGGGTTCACAGGAGTTCAGCCTCTCAGTCAAGCACTGACGTGGAACCAATCCTTTATACAGCATGCATTTTCAGCAGAGTGGTTTCAGCACAATATTCATGAGAAACAGGGGATCAGGCCCCAGGAGACACCAGATCCTTGAGATCAAGGACAATTCTCTTTAAAAAAAAAAAAGCCGCCCTTGAACTCACCTCCACCCTGACCTTGGTGCTTAACTCATTGCTTTGCTTTACTCTTTCTATCCTTGCCCTTCCTCCTATTCTTCTTTGTCTCAACTACTGGGAGAAGAAGACATAGGGCTATGTACCCAAGGGAAAAAAAGAGAGAGAAGGATTACTAGAGATCATTACGGAACTACCGCAAGAGTAGAGTTTCTTAAAATTGGGCCTGTAGAAGGTCAGGAAATGACCATGGGAAAACCACACGGTAAAATCACAACCCTCTGTCTATTTGGCGTCTCTCCACTCTTATTCCCATGCTCAACTATTTGGCTGCTGTGATCTGGGAAGAAGGAAGAACGTAAGCTGGACCTTCAAGTTAGATAGGGTTTGGGAAGGAAAGAAGAGAAGAAAGGATGACATTTCATGTGAAAGGGGCAATAGTGAGCAAAAGCACAGACACAGAAAAGCTTCTGAGAGAAAATAGTAGCCCAGTTGGCTATTTATAGAGAGGGATGGGCGTTAAGGCTAGAATGGGAACATGTGGACAAATGATGAAGGATGTTGACTGTAAAGCTAAAGAATTTGAACATTATCCCAGGGACTTCACTGGTCATCTGGTCTAACTCTCTTTTTTAAAGATGGTGAGAAACTGAATCCAGAAAAATTAAATTATTTGCCCAAGGTCACACAGGTCCTCTGATACCCAAAGTATCCTTTCCACAGAACCAGATCTTCAAAACTAGAAGCACTCATCAGATATGAGGAGGCCTGCTGCAGTCAGGGGGATACAGATGGACATGGGAAGAAAAGCCAAGACCTTACTGGAATTTTGGATGAGCAGAGTCACAGAAATAGCCATGGGGCACATAAAAATGTAGGGAGGAGATCACTGGCTGTCCAAGTTGTCCAGTCATCGGGCCAGCCAACAATGGTTTTTGTTGGTTGTTATACCAGAGGACATTGGATAGCCCCTCTTCTTCCTTTGGCATTACACTAAGACGACATTACAAAGCTTGGGCAGCACTCTAATGATGTAAGGTATCGCTTGCTGCTGTGGACATTCTGAAGCCTTCATTGGCTTCTTCATGTCTCACTGGAGACCGCACAGGGGTCATGAGAAATCTTTCTGCCCAAACTTGATCATCCCCAAATGCCTTGGTGTACTTACAGTGTAGTGGCAGGGACAACCACCAGGAAATGTCCAATGCCAAACTGGACTGTTTCTGGTCCTTTTACACGAAGTTCCATCTCTATTCTCCATCCCTTTGCATAGACCATGCTTCCTGCCTGGAATGCTTTCTCTCCCCACCTCTCCTTGGCATCCCTAGTGCTCTTCAATGACCCATTTAAATGTTACCTCCTACAGGAAGGCTTTACTGATTTTCCTTCTCATTAGTACCACTTTCTGAAACTACTTACAATATATTTTGTATTTCCTTGTCTAGGGATGCATCTTTCCCCTAACTAAGTCCCTCGAGGGCAGAGATTATTCATCTTTATCTTTGTCTTCACTTTTTTTTATTTGACTCATTCCTGTGGTTTACTGGGTATAGGGAATTCTAGGTGAGAAAATACTGCCTGTGGATGCCAACTGGCAACTATTTTGCAGCTTAAAGTGTTAGAGAGTCACTGGGAAGCATTGAGAGGTTAAGTAATTTCCCGGGGGCCACATAAATATGCATATGAGAAGGGATTCGAACTGAGGTCTTCTTGTCTCTAAGCACCAGTGTGCTAGCCACTATACCACTGTACTCTAACAATTGTAACTGATCATTAAGTGCTGGTTGAATTCTCTAAACTGAGACCATGGTTCAGAAAACACCAGCCTAGCCATTACATTGACCTCTCAATGATGTTTCCAGGTGACCCATACTCACTTTAAGTAGCTTTCCCTTTAGCCTTTGGACCAAAGAATAAGCCAGTAGCTGCTGCCAAAGCTGATGTTCATAGAGAGTCCCTGGTGGAGCCAAGCATATTTGCAGCATTCAGAAAGACACTTGGCTTCCTAGGAGGCAGTAGGAGAGTATTTTTTTCCCAAGTCCCAAGTCATAAGCTTCTTTGGGCATCTGTTTCTGTTCTCCCCAAAAGTGTTCAAATCACATACGGTCCAGTGTCTAAGCCCACTGGAACCAGCTGCGTTTCCGAGAAATTTTTTAAAAGGTTAATTTTTTAATATTGAAATTCCACCGATCATCATCATTCTGCCCAAAGGCTTTCTGCCCTTGGATACAGCAGAAAAGTAATTTAAAGTATATGAACTAATTTAATTAGAAAGTGGATATGGTTGACAATAGTGGAGTGGGGGTGGATTGCATGTCCTTGGTGCCTAAATGGCCTTACCTCTCCCAATCCTAAAGTCTTTGACAATGGGACAATTTCACTGAACAAGGGACTCATCTCAGTCGAAGGTCTCCTCTGGGCTCTCCAGAGCCTCAGTATAAAGTCAATTAGTGGGGTAGTAGAAAATGTAGCCATCTGAACTCAATCGTTGCTGGATCCATTTGTCAGCTTTTTCTTTTCTACTGATCTAAACAGAACTGAATTCTACTGAACCCAATTGCTCGAGTGGGTGGTGCTATCCCCTTGAGAACCTCTTGTTTTTTAGAACCATTGTGAGTATATAGGAGTGATGATATAGAGAGTGGGGGCGAAGGGAAGCTATAGAAATCTATCTCCTTCGTTGTTTCCTGTTATGCATTTCTGAACATTTTCTGGGATATCTGACTCATACTTCCTAATTTAGCAGAAAATGTATCAAATCAGGTCAGGGGAAAAACCACAATCATCTTGTTTAGTTCTACTTATGGCTAACCAAAAACTCAGGGAAACATCCTTCAATCATGCGTTTTGACCATATCTTTCATTCATTACAATACTTTCTTCTAAGATAAGCATTATAAAAGAGAGACAGACAGACAGACAGACAGAGACAGAGAGAGAGAGAGAATAGACAGACAGAAACAGAGAAATAGAATGAGGGGGTGAGGGAAGAGAGGAGAAGAGAAAAAGGAGAGGAGAAAGAGAAGAAAAAAAATTTGTGAAGACATTCATATTGGAATTCAATAGACTGACATTGTTTATAGTACATCATAACGTTACTCTGCCCAGAATTTTTTAGACTTTGTGATCTGGAACTTAAATTCTCTTTTTGTAAATCTCAAAATGGGTCCCTCTTGGTCTTTCAGATTTTGATTTTTATTCACTTTCCCCAAAAGTCTATGGAAGAATATGATCACATAATCATAGAATCTGGGGGACCCAAAGTTTACCTGATATAACATCAACTTGAAGCATGAATCCCTTCCACTACATCTGGACAAAAGATCTGTTTGAACACTTCTAAATGATAGAAAATCACTACCTCCCAATGGTGGGAGCTTAAACGATTAGAACTGCCCACTTTTGTAGAGTTCTCATCATTAGGAAGTTTTTTCCTGATACTGAGACAAAATCTATCTCTCTCTAACTTTCACCTATTGGTCCTAATTCTACTCTATGAGACCAAATAAAATAAATGTACTCCCTTTTCCATCTGACAACTTTTTAAAATGTATGAGAAACATTCTGCTTTTGTTAGGGAAACTGAGGAATAGACAGCAGTGTATGTTGACAGAAGGGAGGCCATTCCACACAATTTTTGACTTTGACCTTGCAACAAAACAATTTGAGTAACCTCAAACTTCCCTCTCCAGAAAATCAGGATGGAAGACTCCAAGTGGATGCCTGGGGAGATCATGGCAACCAGCCTGAGCTGGGCTGATAACCCATCCTGAGCCTGCCAAACCAATCCTCAGAGCCATATACAGCCCTGAATAAGTAGTAACATCCACCCCACATACCAAAGCAGCTCTTTGTAACAGCCACCAGTCATATGAGTGAAAAGTTGTCTGTACCAGATGTGAATTCGATATGCAGCTGTTGACGTCTGTTGCTAAATTGATATGATTAACTTTTTTTTTTTAAAGACGGTCCCTTGTTAAACATGTTCAGTTTCTAAGACCTCAAGCTATCACTACTGCAGTTTTGTTTTTTTTTTTTCTTCTAGGCAGAGTAAGGTGAACTCCTTTTCCCCTATAGGCCTACCCTACAAATTGCTTTTCAATAATCCCAGAACCAGGAGGATAGCCTGCTGGCAGCCCTGTTCTTCGTGACAATGAGACTCACAAATGCATCACCTGCAATTATAACTCTAGCCTTGATGTGAGACTGAACTAAAGATAGAGTATCTGGGTCTAATTAAGGCAGCTTGCACTCAAACTGATAAGGACCTGTCCTCATTACAGCTGAAGGAAGGGGAAAGCAGCTGCACAGGCAGGAATTGGTGGGGAGTTGGGGAAATTTCTAAGACATTTGGAAACATGCCTTGTTTTAGTATTCTAAAATGGTGTTCTGATTTCTATGCCCAGTGCCATGGGCTCATTAGCATGAAGCTGTCTGTTCCTCTGAGTGCCCATCATAAAAATGATCATCAAAGTGAGCAGGGAGTGATGAAAAAGGGAGCTTGGGAGTCTGATTAGGATGGATAATGGGCTTTGAGATTGCAAACACAAAGGTATGCTCTGTAGAGAGGTATTGGGCCATGGTATAGTGGTTAGTAATGGACTTGGAGCGAAGAAGACATGAGTTCAAATCCTGTATTGGACTGTGTGCTTACTTGACCTCAATCTCCTGATATATAAAATGGGACTGTCTCATAGAGTTGTGAATATCAAATGAGGTAACGTAGATAAAGAGCAGTGCAAACTAAAGCTCCACACCAATGCTAGCTATTATTTATTGTTGTTGTTGCTGCTGCTCTTTTTATTATATAAATCACATATACTTCGTAAGATCTTGAAGTGCTATAAAAATATGAGCTATTATGGCCCCAACAACCATTCAGATGGACCATGTTCTAGCCCACCCTGCAAAGCATCAATTAAAGCACCTATTAAAGTATCCAAAGACGGCGTTACCTTTTGGCTCTCAAAATCTATTTCTGTTGCTCATTTTCATCTCATTGAGAAAGCAGCCCAGGGCCTCACATGGACCTTTGGGGTTTTGTGGATTTCCAAAGCACTTAGCATATAGTACTATAAGTTGAAATTGTCTTTCTTTGTGTCTTAGTTCCCTATTAAACTATAAGTAACATGAGTTCATGTTTTCTCTGATTCTGATATCCTACCCCCAAAGCGACTAGACAGTATTCTACAGAAAGGTGGCACTTAGTGAATGATTGTGGATTGCTTGATTGAATGTATGGATTAGTGAATGAAGGAGAAAAAAAATGTAGCCATAGTAATGACTCTTTGTGGAGGTAAGAAGCTCCATTAAATGTTCTTTGCTTGAGATGCAATGAAATATAACAGAAAGAACATGAGAACAGGTGTCAGAAAAGCTGGCATCTCAGTGCCAGCTCTCCATTCACTGCCCATGCCTTCTCTAGAAATATATAGCTGCTTTCCATTTGGAAGAAAGAGGAGTGGAAGCCATGGAGAAGCAGAGACAATCTTATCCGCCAGTCTTAAGAGGGGCACTGTAGTCACTGAGCAAAACAAGTGGCTGTTTGGGTATGGTAGGTATGCAACCCAGTTTTGTCTTCCAATAAGGCATTGGAAAGGCTCAGTCATTCAATAACATCCAACTCTTCCAGACTCTTCGCAAAGACAGTGGAGCGGTTTGCTATTTCCTTCTCTAGCTGGGGTTGTGTGACTTGCTCAGTGTCACAAACCTAGTGTCTGAAGTCAGACTGGAACTCTGGCCTCTCCTGACTCTAGGTCTACCACCCTATCCACCAGGCCACCTAGCTGCCTGTTCTAATGGGCTTATCCATTTACTAATCTCACTAATGTCCCTGCCTTGCCTTTAGAAATTGTTATCTAGTTTTTACCTCCCTACTCCACCTTGTAAACAAGCCTCCTTCTCCTCTTCTTACAGATTGTTTTTTGCTTTTTCTACAAGGCCTCTTGACCTACATCTCAGGATTCTTTGAAAGGAAATAGCAAGACTTCCTCTCCCTTATGGCCCAACTCCTGCTGGTGGCTTCAACCTAAGTCAGGTGAGACAGGATACTCATTAGCTATGCAGCGTTGGGTAAAGGAGACTCTAGGCTTCAGCTTCTCTGTCCATTGTAAGATTTTTCAAGCCCCATCTAACTCTAACATTCCATGCTTCTATGATTTGGGGGGCATGGAAGAAGAGGTACAATGTAAAAATTTCACAGAGCCTCTTACTCAGCCAAAATATTTCATGTCCCATGGGCCACTTCCTTCAAGCAAGCACTAAGATCGTACTTTGGTTTTTATTGACCCTTTTTCTTTGACCTTTTTGCTAATCAACATAGCAGGTGATTTTATCTATTTATGCCTGAGTTTCCTTCTCTGCAAAATGGTGAGGTAAAGCTAGATGAGCTTTAAGTTCCTTCCCACTTCTAGCATTAGCCTAAGTTTCTATGTTTTCAGTCCAGAAGATGGCAACACAAAAAAAAAAAAAAATCAAGGGCATAAACCAAACCTGCTACTCAATGGCTTGACTGTGGATCCCCAAAGACATTTTGGATGTAAGAATCTGGCAGTTGAAGTGTGCATTTCTACAGGGTTGCTGACATACAATTAATATAAAGTCTGGGAGGCTGTTTGGTGCCCTTCCCCGCCAGCACAATGAGAACTAATGAACTAAATCTGAAAGCATCAGCATAAGATTTTGACAAATGCGGTGTTTGCCTATTGAGAGGGTGGGAAATTATTATAAATAGCAAGCTGAGCTTGTTTTCAGGCATGGACACTTCAGGAACAGCGGCATTATGGCCTTGCTTGGCTGTTCAATGTGTAAATGATTTCACACTTCTGCTGCTGAATCAATTGGGTGTTTCTCTGTTTAAGAATTGCTGGGATAAAATGTTTCCATCTCTATAGTTGGAGCATGTTCTTGGCACTTCAGGGGGCTTTTGAAAAGCACTGGTTTTATATTTAAAAGCAAAGCATTGCTATCAAGAATTTAAAATTTTTTTGCCAGCAATTCAGAAATGACAGTGCCCTAAGAATCTCCCCTGAAAGAGATACAACAGTGGGGATTTAGGGGCACCTAGGAGAAAAAGGAAGTTAAATATCAGATGTATCTACTTAGCTGAAGAGCATCAACTCTCTATTATAGAAGGTCATGCCAGTGGTGGGCTTGGCTAACCTAGATAAAACAAAAGCAAGAGGATTGGAGAAACCCACAGAAATCAATGGCAGTAAGCCTGTGTCTAGATTTACCTACAGGAAACAAAGTGACCGTGAGAATTTAAGGATCAGTTTCTAAAGCCTCAGTATATACTGACTCTGATGCTCCTGTAAGAGAGGAGAGAATGGGGGTGGCTAGGTGGCGCAGTGAGTAGAGTACTGGCCCTGGAGTCAGGAGGACCTGAGTTCAAATCCAGCCTCAGACACTTAACACTTACTAGCCATGTGACCCTGGGCAAGTCACTTAACTCCAATTGCCCTGCCTTCTCCTCTCCAAAAAGTGAGAGAGAGAGAGAGAGAGAGAGAGAGAATGGCATTTCCCTGGGTGTGCTTGGGACCCCCAATAATAAAAAATGGGGGCATATCATATATAGTCATTCCTTTGCTATTGTCAGATATGAGGACCCCAGTATCAGAGCTCTTCCCACAGCCGTTTCCTGATGAGATCTTGGCTGCTTGAGTAGGAAGTATCCCAAATGAAAAGAATTGTGTAGGACTTGGTGGAGAAAGGATGAGAATGGAGGTGATGTGAGCTTTGAATAAGATGCAAGGAAGAGAGAGGGAGAGAAGTGGGAGAGAAGAAAGAGAAGACAGAGAGGAGAGTAAGAGGAAAATGAGAAAGTTATTTCTGAAAAACACCATATAGTCCTCATAAGCTCCTTGAGAGCAGTGACCAAATCATATTTACCTTTCATTCTCCTCAAATACCCAGAAGTGCAACACTTACTACAGTTTGTGTCTTACTAAGTGCCTAACATGGTGCTCTGTAAATAGGAGATATTTAATAAATGCTTATTGTATTGACTAGTAGGTGCTTAGAGAGGACAGAATAGAGTAGTTCATAAAAGGCCAGCCTTAGAATAATGTCGTGATGGTACAAAGTAGCTTGGGGGCTTTGGGCAAATCTGTTTAACCTCTCAGGTGAGTCTCTAAGACTATACATTTCAGAGAAGTTGCCAAATTACATTTGTGGGGGCAATTTTCACACTGGAAGTTCCCCAAACCCAAGAAATACATGTGGACCAAAAAGTGTTTTGTTACTATTCAGTCATAAGCAACTCTTTGGGAGCACATTTGGAGTTTTCTTGGCAAAGATCCTGAAGTGTTTGGCATTTCCTTCTCCAGCTCATTTTACAGATGAGGAAACTGAGGCAAACAGGCCTAAGTCACTTGCCCAGACTCACACAGTGATTTGAGCTCAAGAAGATGTGTCTTCCTGACTCCAAGCTCAGCATTGTGCCACCTTGCTACCCCTAAAAAGTACTTTATAAATGTTCATTGAATGAATGATGAATAAATGAATGAAATTTTCCAGGAAAATACCATCTGACATACATATTACCAAAATAACAGGCTATCCTGGCTGAAGAGACAGAGGACAGAGACAGAGAGACAGACAGACAGAAAGTGACAAAGTGAGACTGGAAATCAAAAGGTTGCTTGGCAGAAAAGATTGGTTAAGTGAGTCAATACAGCCCTGTTCTTCATGTAGATATGATAAAAAAAAAACAAGTATTCTGTCTCTGGTCCATCTTACTTCATATGTCTACAGCCCCATTACACCATTTTTAAAGCATGACATTTTCCCTCTGCTGAAATCAACACTTTTAAGGCTCTGCTAGCACAACATAAGACTGGTATCTATCCACATGCATGAGGCAGGAAAGGATGACAACTATCTGGCTAGCACAAACAGCCTTAAATGACTTTAGGGATAGATGTGTTCTGGCCCCCAATTAATCCATTTCACTGTGCTTTTGAGAGCGGACATAAGTGCACAATTTTCTGAGTGTTTTAGAAGGTCATAGAAGGTCATCACTGACTCAATGGCTTACAGCAGGGGTCTAGGCATCACTGCCTGACCTCCCACTTGGTCATCTTTGCTTTGACACTACCCTCAGAAACATATTGATATTCCCTGTCTTGAGTGCCTTAGATGATTGCTCTGAAAAATCCCAATGCCCCCTCTCTTAGAAGATCATTAACTCTATATTCAAGTATATTCAATATTTTCAGCATGGGTGGAAACAAATAAACACCAGGCTATTGTCCCAGTAGCCTTTCATAGTAAGCCTTTCAAAGACATAACTGTGATCACTGTAAATTGAGCTAAGGGGCCTCCCTCTTATTTGAAAAACAGGGACTGTAAAATGTGTTTGACATTTTAAACCTCTACTGACCACCCAATGTCTGCAGAGGCTGTGAGAAGCGTTGGGGGAGGAAATGGGGGGGGAGGTGCTAGGGAAGAGAACAAAGCTTTGATTGTCATCATTTATACTAAGAAGGAAAGTGGTAGATGGCACCCCTGTGCTCCACCCTGACATCTGCAGGACCAAACAGAGGCACAGTCTTCCAGAAGAAAACCCAGCAGGATGGGCTATAGTCCCAAATGCTCGATTCATTGGATAAAATTCATTTTGAAGCAAAGTAACTCAGTGCTAGGTAATTTTTTTTCAAAGTCTTAGACTTTGAATTTGTCATGCTCTTCCCTTTTTAACCAATTGGAAGAAGTGTGTGGTACAGTGGAAATAGTAGGAAACAGAGTCACAGGACATAAGTTCAAATCCCAACTAACCACCTGTTTGACCTTGGACATGTCACCTAACTTCTCTGGGTTTCAGCTTCCACACCTATAAGATGACGGGGTTGGTTTTAAGAGCTGTAGTAACTCTGATCAAAATAATGAACAACCATGATTCCTGAGCATGAGTGATGAAACATACTACTCACCTCCTGATAGAGAATTGATGGACTCAGGTAGTAGAATGAGTTATTTTTTAGGTATGACTAATGCAGGAATTTGTTTTGCTTAACTATACATATATGTATTGCAAGGCTTTTCTTGTCTTTATTTTATACTATTGTCAGTGTTGGGGGTAGGAAGGAGATAACGCTAAATTTGGTTGATTTTTTTTTTTTAATGAGGTGGTTGGGTTAGCTAGGGTCCCTACCAGTAGATAATTCTATGACCCTCTGACTGCCTATAATGATGTCAAAATGGACAGTAAGGAAAACAGTGAGTTGTTTTGCCCAAATACTTTAATGCATCCATTTCTGCCACTCAAAAGTTGTACCTAGGTTTGGTTGAAAGGGTTACAGCCCTGAAGTCATAAGGCTTGGATTTGAATCTCAGTCCTTCCTCAACCAGCTGGGCACATGAGGAAAACATGTCTTGAGCCACTAGATAAATGTGTACTATATCTTGCCTCCACCAAAGTCCTCCTCAAACTCCTTCCTATGGCAAAGGAAGTGGTCTTGGTTTCTCAAAGGCTGCGAATGATCAGGCAGATCTTGTTGTGCCTGAATCCAAATCCCAGGTCACCTGCCCACCACTTGATTCTTGGCCCGCCCATGCCCCACCATTAAGCCCCTTTTTATTTCTGTCTCTGTCTCTGTCCTATATCCTGTCATAGTTTGGAACAACTGTAAGGCATGACAGGGCATTGCTCAGGGCAAAGTTCCCTATTTTACATATATATATATATTTCTTTCCTTGAATCATTATGAGTACAACTCAGGGTTATGGTGCAACATAGAGACCCTGTCCTGTTCCATTAACCAAACAGGGTCCCCACACCCTTCACCCAGAACATGACCCTAGCTTGTCCTGGGACTTTCTAGTTCCACCATACCTCATGACCTGCTACCCTGTTCTGGAAAGAGCTGACTACTCCTCATCTTCTGAGGGACACCTGAGTCACAGGAAGATTGCACCCCTGTTCCCTCACACCATATTCCAAAATTAGCCCTGAACTATAGATCCAACCAATGATTGCTCTTTTTGCTTCTGTACGTCATACTTCTGCTTTTGTGGTTTTGGCCTAAAAGTCAAGTCTGTAAAGCCCAAAGATGACTGCCTGATTTGAGTTTACAGTGCTTGATCAATAAATACACACCTAAATTTATCTTGAAACCAGGTCTCAGCTCTTATTCTCTGCACAACATTCTTGACATTCTGGGAAAGCTTTGAGACTAGGGCAGAAGATCAGACCCTAGGTCTTTTTGGAAACTTTGACCTTCCTCATAAGAAGAGGCATGCCAGGGAAACAGACAATTGATAATGGCCCAAACCATGGTAGGCTCTAGCTTCACCATTAGAATAAAAGCTTCTCGAGGGTAGGGATTATTTCATTGTTTTGTCTGTATCCCCAGTTTTTGGATCAGTGCCTAGATCATAGTAGGCACTTACTAAATGTTCTTTGATTGACTGATTGAATCTCAATTAGAGTTTAAGCTCCTTTAGAGGAAGGATTGTTTTTCATTGTTCGTTTGGTTTTTTTGTCCTCATACTCCCAATAATTAAAAGCAATAAGGCTAATAGGTTAGAGAGCTGTCCTCAGGGTTAGGAAGATCTGAGTTAAAATCCCACTTCTGACACATTCTGACTATGTGACCTTGGGTAAGTCATTTGTTCTTCAGGTACTCCTCTAAGACTAGAAGACATTGCTCTGCCTTGATACAGGGAGTTCTTCACTCAGAGCTTCATACGTTGATGACTTTTAAAAAATCCCCAGTGCCTGGAACATAGTAGATAATTAATAAATGATTGTTGTTGACCAGCCTTGCTGAGTTTCAAGAGAATTATCATCAGGTTGGTCTGAGGGTGATCCATTTTTTTCAGCCTTAGCAACTCTTGAAGACCAGCTAAGCAGTAGGTAGGTGGAAATCTGCATAGGTTGAAGGAATAATTGCACTGAGGAAAGTGCAGATCCCTGAAATGCTCTTGCTATTATTATTAATTATTATTAGTCTTTGTGAGTTTCTGTTTCTTCTTGTATAAAATGAGACCTCTAAGATCTTTTCCTCCTCTAACGAGAAGTCAACCAGTCTATAATTGGTTTGGGGGAGCTGCTTTCTGAACCACTTTTTACTGAATTGGTCAGGGAGGGGCTGGGTGGTCTTTCATTGAATTGACTGATTGTTTGGTGTCCCATAGACAGGCAGTCTGTACTTCACCAGAAGCTCACTAGGATAGCTAAGTGAGGTCACACAGCAGCTGTCGGATTCCAGGGTGTCTATGTGATGTGAAGGGTGCATAAATGCCATCCAAATGTTTCTTCATTGCTTGAATAGTTTTAGACCCTACAGATCAGTTAGTCCAACCTCTTCATTTTACAAACAAGGAAAAAGACTCAGTCAGAAAGTGATTTTTGCCAGGGTTTCCCAGAAACTAAGTGGCAAATCCAGGAAGAGAATCAGTCTCTTGACTCTTAGAAGTTACTTAGTACTTAGTAATACTATGACATCATAGTTCCCTCCACTGTTCAACATGGCCCCTTCTTGCTTAATGTTTTGTGGGAAGTAGCTTGTGTTCTCTGATTTCAGATTTTTCTTAATGCTTTTATCAGAAAAGTATTGTGTCTATAAATGCTATACTGTGAAGGTCCCAGTTGGTTAGGCAAAGAAGTCACGGACTGCCCCCCCCCCATGAGATGGCTTGAATTGGAGCTAAAAATCAGTTCCTCTCTGCTCTCCTCCAAAAAAATGTCCTGATAGTGTCCTGCTTAATTTCTGAAATTTCAATATTAGTGCCTCTAACTCAGTGAGTCAAATATTAACACCTTGACTCGAGGCAGCTCAATTTATTACTTAGCTAGCAAGGACCTGATGGAATGGACAGAAGACAGGTACAGTCTGAAAAAAGGGGAGCAAAGAGGAAATATCCAATATGTTGTTGTTGTATGTCCTTTGTTTTCAAACCAGTAACATCCTGGGCTGATATTTTGACTCAAGCATGAACTGGATTTAAGTGAGGCAGAGCTGAAAAGTCATCAGCTTCACGCCATCTCCTAGAGTCATTGAAGTTCAATGGCAAGACCAAAGTCAGGACAACTGGTAAGGATCTGGGATACAGTAGATGACCTTAGCATCTTCAATGCCTGACTAAGCTCTGAGAGCTTCTTGGCACCTGTTTCATCCTCCTTTATGGTCATTGGGACAAATTGTTCCTATCCTCCCATTTCACAGAGAGAAGTCTTCACATACTTGGGGTAGACATCCCCCTACCTTACTGATGGGGGTATATGTCCCCATTATGTGGGTATAGAGTAACTGTGGGGAAGAGGGAAAGGGGGAGGCTATATAGCCAGTCCAGTAAATACTGGAAGGAATACTGAAAGGTAGGGTGAAGGGTACTAGAAATAAATACAACTCTACCAGTGCTGCAAGTAGTGGAGTGAGAATAACTGTTATTATATCATACCACAAAGTGTCGATCTCATTATTGAAAAACAACTTATTCAAAAGAGCTCAATCACAAAAGGGAGTCTGCCATGCTAATATTAACACCTTGATATTGATATTAACACCTTGATATTGATATTAACACCTTGATATGACAAACCTATTCCTGCCATTTAATTTAGGTCATAAACCTCATTCTCACTCAATGGGAGCCTTTGCAGATCAGGTCTTGAATTCAAAACCATTCCCAGTGGTATTCTTAAGTGGATCTATTGAAGACGTAAGAGGTAAGAGAAGAGGAATGGATGGCAGGGAATGACAATCTCCATAACTATTTCCTCTCAGTGGAATCAGATTTCAACAACATTATGCTATATTAGATTTGTATAGCAAGAATTCCCTGTGACACCTTTATGTACACTATCTCATTTAATACATTTTTATACATTATTTCTGCACAATAGCCCCGTAAGGTATGTAGCATAAATATTATTATTCCCATTTTACAGATAAGGAAATTAAGGATCAGATTTACAAGTTGATGTGGCTCATGAGCAGCTGAGCCACTTCACAGCCCCTTGCTTCCTAACTCCAAGTCTAGGACTTTGCTCTTCAATATCTCCTTGAGAAGAAATGTAAGTAAAATGGAGAAAATCTGTAGGACTTGAGATATTGGGAATATAATAGAAAATGTACATAATAGAAAATGTCTGGCAATTTCCATCCATCAGAGCACACATTCCAGCCCTAGTTGGAAAGATGATAGGTAATGAGTGGATCCATAACAAAGCCACGCTTTAGTGATTGGACACAAATGCTGTAGCCCCTAATATTAATTTATCCAGTCTCTATTATTTCTACTTGCCTGCTGCTCCCCTACATCTGTCCACACCCAAACAGTGCTGGCTGCCTCTTCACCTGCCTGAGAGTTAATAGGCCCCACACGGCATTTCCTCTCCCCCTCCTCTTCAACCCCAGGGGGCCTAGGGATCATTTCCAGGCCCTCCTCACATTGCAATGCTAAGGGGCACCTGGCAAACAAAAAATGACATTTCCAACCCCGGAGGATGGATTTTCTCCCTGTTCTCAAACAGAAACACGCAGAACTGTAAGACGAGCTATCTAGGGTTATGGCTGGCCTTTGGGTAACCCCAGTCCTCATCTTGACTCCCTATGTACACCCCCCCAACATTTCCATGTAAAACCTCTATCACTAATGGAACTAATTGCCTGTGGGCCAATCGAGGAGTGGCAGCAACATCTGGGCCACATACTGTAAATGCCACTGTAAGTTAACCTTCCACACTGTATGCTGATAGGGGAAAGGGGGGGAGAACCAGGACAAGGAGGCTACAGCTGTGCACCACAATCTGCATACCCAGGCCTGTCCCCTCACCCTCCAGTCACTACCTCACTGCTTCTGCCGTGCCTTTTGCCAGCACTTGGTCTAGCCAGTTTTATTTTGCTCTATCTAGAATCTACCCAATGTCTTGGGGGCCCATGGATAAGAATTGACATCACCCCACAGGGCAGCTGAGGAGGCTTTCCACTTGATGGTAGAAGGATTAGGGTTTCTGCTGATTACACTAGCCTGGTCTAATGAGCACGGTTTATGCTTCCCGGGAACGGATTTGAGTGTTTTGTTCAGGTGCATAGTTTAGGAGGGAAGAAAGAGGAAGAAGAGGAGGGGCAGGGAGGAAGGGAGGGAAAGGAAAGGAGACCCCAGGAGATAAGATTTCAAAACTCAGTAGGCCAGACAAGAAGGGGTAGAGAGAAATTCAAGGCCTGTGGGTGAGTGAAAGAAACGTGTGAAGCAGAGCTGTTAATTCGGCCTTTATAGTCGGAGGTTTGCTTGAAGGGATGTGGGATGTTGCCCATTACAAGAGAGTTTATGAATGGAGAATCAGGCCTGGATTGCAGATGGGGGACAATGGAAGAAGGGAGGTGTGGGGAGGACATTGTGTGTCTTCCGTACAATGACATGAAAGCAGCCCAAGGAAACAAAGCTGAAATGGGGCAAGGGCAGGCCTCCTCTTGTACTCGCTTCTTTTAATTGCTCTCCCCTCGCTTCCCTGTGGTTTGATCCTAGAATCATAGCTTCCGAGTACTGCAAGGGACCTAAGAGATCATCTTGTCCCACCCCTTCACTTTACAGATGAGGAAACGGAGGCCCAGGGGGGAAGTGACTTGCCCAAGGTCACACAGTCAGTGAGTCTCAAGGCTCCCAGACCAAAGGCACAACTATGATCACAGGCTGAAAGGCAGGAGGAGGGTTGTTAAGCTATTTTCCTTTAATCCTTGTAAATGTGGGATAGCAGAGAAGAGTCTTTCAGGGACTGCTTTGGAATACAGTGTCACCAGCAGATGGTGACATCAAGACCCAAGCACTGAAGCTTCTCCCTCTTGTTTGTCTGCTTCCTATCTTAAGGGTCAATGAAAATGGGCTCCATATAATGCCTGTTTACTACCACAGTGAAGGTCACCCAGTCCATTTCTCAGGGAACCATGGAACCGCACTTGTTTGACTAAGCACTGTGGATTCTTAGGGTCAGTTTTGTATTATCTCCTACTTCACATCACAGAAAAAGGAGTAATAATATACATTAATCTAATAACATCATGAATTTGGAACTGGAAGGTAATTTGTGGACCTTCTTGTCCTATCCTCTCATTTTACAGGTGAGAAAACCGAGGACCTGGGAGGTTCAATGATCCAGCCAAGATCTTCTAGGTTAAGAAGTAACAGAGCAGAGATTTGAACCCAGGATCCTCAACTCTAAATTCAAGGCTCTTTCCACTTAACTATCCTGCCTCCTATAAGTAAGCTAGCAGTCCAGAAGAAGCTTGGCTTATCAGATAGAGGACCAGACGTAGAGGAAACCTGCCTCAGATACACACCAGCTGTGTCACAATGGCTCAGAACCAAGAAACCTTCTAAGCCTATATGAAGTTGCTAGCTATCCAGTATAATCTGTTGGTTCTGGCTATCCTGATGAAGATTTTTCTTCCTTTAGCCACAATAATCAACTATTTCATTCAGACAAACACTCATGCTTTGGGTTATCAGAAAAGCAACGTCAAAACCTCACACATGTCCCTTTGTTGCCAAAAACACAGAGCCAAATTCATCACCCAAGTATTGTGATCTGCTTGGTTCAGGTGCCTCTGAGGATCTATCCTTGCTTCTTTCAGACAGTCTCTGTTCTGTTTTATCTCCCCATGTCTTATCTTACGCAGTGACTTTATCTTTGAGCTGCCTCAAGTCCTTTTGGAAATGAGCAAGGTACAAAGCCTAACTAAATAATAACATTCATTTAGTACACCACAAGTATTAATTCCTAGGGGAATTTGCAGAGGGAAACAAATTGGTTAAGAGAATTTGTCTTGGCTGGTGGATTGTAGTATGTGCCAAGAGCTTCCACCTATTTAAATGAAGCATTTATTGAAGATAGACAGCATGGTTCAGGGAAAGGATAGAAAACTGATTTCAAAACCAGAAGTCCCTGGTTCAAATCCTACTTCTAACAATATATTGGCTATGAGACCCAGGACCAACTCATTTAATTTCACAACACCCTGGAAAGCTCGCTAAGACTATAACAGGCAGAGAAAGTGCCAGGCTAAGGTAGCAGAGGGCATTTCCTCACCTAGCAGTTCCTTACAATGAAGAAGAAGAGGGAGTTTTGGTGCATGATTTTCTGTTTGCATATGATTGTGCACTCAATGCAGCCTCTGAAGCTGAGATGCAACAAAGTATGGATCAATTCTCTCCTGCTTGTGCTAATTTTGGCCTAACAATTAACACCAAGAAAACACAGGTGCTCTACCAGCCAGTACCACACCATCCATATGTAGAGCCATCAGTTGCAGCAAATGAAGAAGTTTTGAATACTGCGGATGGATAAGTTCATTTACCTTAACAGCATACTTTCCGGGGATTCACACATTGATGATGAGGTTGATGTCCACATTGTCAGTTAGCCCAGTGTTTGGAAGGCTCCAGAGGTGAGTGTGGGAGAGAAGAGGTATTAGACTGCCTTCCAAACTGCAGATCTACAGAACTATTGCATGCCTCTGAAGCTTGGATAGTCTACCAGTACCTTGCCAGGAAAATGAATTGCTTCCACTAGAATTATCTTAGAAAGATTCTGAAGATCAACTGGCAGGATAAGCAACCAGACACTGAGGTCCTTTCTTGAACTAAGCTGCCAAGCATTCAAACTCTACCACAGAGAGTACAAATCTGAAAGGCTGGCCATGTTGTTTGAATGCAAAAAGTATAAAAGACTATTTTACTGGGAACTCACACAAGGCAGGCGCTCACATGCAGTCAGAAGAAGTGATACAAGGCCACTCTCAAGGTCTCTCTGAAGAACTTTGGAACTGATTATATGACATGGGAGACACCAGCATAGGTCCAGCATGGTGTGCCCTCCTCAAAGAAGGTGCTGTTCTCTATGAGCAAAGCAAAGTTGAAGTATTTCAAAAGAAACATGAGATACACAAATTTAGAGAATCCATCCCAAATGTTTACATGACCTATTCGTGCCCAACCTCTGGTAGAGCCTTCCAAGCTTGTATTGACCGGATCAGCCACAGGCGGACACGCTATTACGTAGCTCTAACATAGTGCTGTCATTTTGGTTCTCCTCGAGAATGAAGGACAACCGCCAAACAATCAACACTGAGGAAATCATAAATCTAGTCCTGGTCTCTTTTGGATAGAAATGATTCACCAAAATTCTCCTATAATGGTTTATCCTAGAAGACTATGCCAATGTCACACAAGCTTTGTTAATAATAATAATGATGATGATGATAGTTAGTAAAGATAGATAGATGCATTCACACAGATAGACACAAGTTTGTTCAACAAAACAAAAAAAAATAGAATATCGGATCAAGACTTGCAGAGTCCTTTATATATATCATCTCATTTGAACCTCAAAGCAATCCTGTGAGCCAGGTGATGATGTTATTCCCATTTTACAGCTGAGAAAACTAAAGCAAAGAAAGGTTAAATCACTTGTTTAAGGTCACACAGCTAGTATCGAAAGCAGGATTTGAATTCAGGCTCCCTTGACTTCTGGTCCACTGCCCTATCTAGCTGTAGGTATCAAGTATGGGTCCACTGACAAACTGTGTCATTCAAGCACCAGCCTTGTTAAGCTCAGGAAGTTACATTACCTGATGACTTTGTTAGTCTTAAAAGACTATTTACCAAGCTTCCATTCCCCTCTATGGAAGAAGTACTTCCCAGTCCTTGAGGCATTGAGGTAGTGATATGGGATAAGGACTGAATCTGTGACTTTTTTAGTGTAGGGAACTCCCAGGTGGAAAACCCTCTCCAATGATGCAAGCTGGCACTTTCTTTGCAGTTTGCAGCTTCAGAGAGCTGTTTAGAGCACTGAAAATGTGACTGACTTGTCTAGGATCACACAGCATATATGTATCAGAAGTGGGATTTGAACTCGTCTTTTCGATGCAAAGGCCAGCTTGCTCAAAGCGTTTGATAAAATAGTTGTGACCGTTACATGAAATTTTTACTCAATTGATAAAAAAAAGCTTTTATTTTTAATTGATTTTTTGTGTATTTTGTTTTATTCAGTTGACATTTTTCCTTAAATGACTTGCATGGATAAGTTTGTTAAAAATTATTGACCCAGAAGAATGTGCAGGCAGACTGAAGTGGAAAGGGGATATTTTTATCTGGTAGTTTGGGCTCTAAACACTACCACCACCTCTGAGTTAACGAAGAAAAAAGGAGGCATTAAAGCCTGAATCACACAAATGAACAAACCACATTGGTAGAATAGAGACAATGTTGTAATGGAATCCAGGAAAACCTGAGTTCCAAACCTCCCTCAGATATTTGTGTGACCCTGAACAAGTCACTTAAAGTCTATCTGCCTCAATTCCCTAATAAGTAAATAAGGAGATTGAACTAGGTGGCTTCAAAAGTCCCTTCCTGTATAATCCTAAAAGACTGGGATTAGAAATTTCTCTTCCCCCTTAACTACTCTTCATGTGTTAATTAGATGAGAGTTTGGGTACATGACCCAAACTAGTGAAACCATGGGAGAAGACGGCCCAGGAGAACAGTATCTGTTGAGATTTCCAGTTAAGGATATTCTATTCCACACCGCAACCCCCAAATCCACAAGATATTTATTTCCCATGTAATTTTAACATTTCCTTCCTCATGTTACTCAGTGCATTTCTAGATGTGAGAAAATAACCAATGTATTCATCTAAAAGGTGAGTAAATAGCAGTGTACTGATCAATTATATAGAAGAAGAAACCAGTAAGTATGATTCTAGAGGGGTAAACTGGAATGACAATATTTTCTGGCTTGTATTAAGTATTTCAGAGAGGCAACATCACATAGTGATTAGAAAAAAAAAGCAGAAAGACCTGGATTCAAATCCTGCTCCTGACACATACTAGCTTTAGAACCATGGGCAAGTAAGTCACTTAATCTCTCAGTGACCTAGGCATTAGTGACTTAATCTCTAAGGTTATAAATTACAGACCAGTCACCAAGTTCCAAGGGTGTAGTTCTATATAATGATGAAATCATGGGTTTGGACCCAAAAAATCCTTACTTCATGGTAGCAAAGATGATATTCAATAAAAGGGACTACAGAAGAGTTCCTTCCCTACTGTCAATCCAACTCATTAACAATGGTTCAATGTGATCCTCCCCCAAAGCTCCTGTGTAACCGGACCCTTAAACCAAGCACCAAGCCCAGTTTTACACCTTGTCTCAATATCAAGCTAGACAGTGATGGGAGACCAGAAAGAGGAGTGAAGAACAAGTGAGAAGACCCTGTCATTAGTCAGCTGTACAGCCCTGGCTCTCATTCTCTTCCTCTGAAAAATGAGCCTGGGTGGTCTCTAAGGCCCCTTCCATCCCTAATAGCCTATGACTTGACTAATAAATTGTTTTTGTCTTTTTGGAGGGGGGAAGGCAAGGCAGTTGGGGTTAAGTGGCTTGCCCAAAGTCACACAGCTAGAAAGTGTGTTAAGTATCTGAGGTCAAACTTGAACTCAGGTCCTCCTGACTCCAGGGCTGGTGCTCTATTCACTGTGCCATGTAGCTGCCCCATTGACTGATAATTTTTAAGAAGGAGAGCAATTCTTCAGATGCCTTCAGAATCTTTCCTCTCTGTATGACTCAAAGCTTTGTTTGTTTTTTTTAAGTCTAATTTTTGTCACTGTGAGAATATTCCTTCAGTCCCCTGCCACAACCTATCCAGGGTTTCCTGAAGCCATCACAGGCCCACCACTTGCCTTACGGCTTACATGAGCTACGCTGTACGTCAGCAGAGCAGGAATGTTTACAAGGAGAAGCTGAACTTGAAACTAAAAAAAAAAGTGAAAATAGAGCATAATAATATTAGTGGGGCAGAAAATTCAGTTTCCATTCATAGGAGACCCTGTCTCCAATGATTTTTACAGCTGTTCCAAAGTCTCCAGACTCTGAAGTAATTCCCTATTCATATGGAAAGAGAAAATGAGAGACAGATATCATTTATTGTGCTGATATTGTGTCCCATGAGGGCTACCAGGTGGTGCAGTGGATAGAACGAGAGGTCCAGAGTCAGGAAGCCCTGAGTTCAAAATCTACCTCAGACTTGCTTTAGTGACCCTGGGCAAGTCACTAAACCCTGTTTGCCTCAGTTTTTCCTCATCTATAAAATGAGCTGGAGAAGGAAACGGCAAAGGACTCCAGTACTTTGCTAAGAAAACGCCGAATGGGGTCGTGAAGAATTGAGCACAACTAGTCGACAAAATGACAGCAACAACATTGTGTATTATGTACCATGCTAAGCACCGGGGATGTAAAGAGAGGGGAGAAAAAACCAGCCGTGGTCCCTGACTTCAAGGAGCTCATATTCTAATTAGGAAGATACGCACACATGTGTATGTATGTATATATGTAGGTATGCACATATATTGTATGTATAGAGAGAGAGAGAGAGAGAGAGAGAGAGATGTATGTACACCAGACATATATGTGTGTATACCAGATGTATACAATATGAAGAAGGCAGGGAGCAGGGTAAGAAAAGGGTAAGATTTAAGTGCATTCAGGGCAGTTTGGAGGTGGAAGTAAGGAGAGAGAACATTTCAGGCTTGGGGTACAGAGAGTGCAAAGTGATAGAGTTGGGAGGAATTACATGAGAAACAGATCGTAGAGTATGTGAAGAGGAGTAATGTGTAAGAATAGCAGAAAGACAGAAAGGGTTGTGATAGGCTTTGAGTGACAAAGAGCAAAAGGAAGGAAGGAAGGAAGGAGGGAGGGAGGGA